>BSBK01002863.1:665000-1152500 GCA_027943335.1 Chamaecyparis obtusa
TTTATATACAAGGAAATGCAACAAGCTACTGATCATATTAGGGTTTACAAAACTTTACCCTAGAAATTACAACAACCCCTCTGGGTTTACAATAAATGCTTCGATCAGATTTTGGACTGACATTCTATAAGTGAGCCTCTTCTCTTGAAGTCTTCAATCCTTTCCTCGATCCATTCAAGCGAATTTGATTGCCTTTCTTTGTAGTTATTCCTACAATAAATACACTTTACATCTCAACCACATTAAAACCAATGAGTCACAATCTTTGCTTGGATCAAGAAGTAGATGGAGAGTCTGGCTTTTTAGCATGAGGAATGTACTAGTACCTCCACCTATTAAACACCTCTTCACTTGGGAACACAAAATTGACAATTTTAGCCTTTCTACTGGACAATTATTCCCACTTGTTCTCCATCTGATTGATCTCACACTGAATGAAGTCCAACTTGGACATGGAAAATATTAATGTTTCAATAGTGTGTATGAAGAACAAAGTATTTTCCAAAGTTAAAATGCTAGTCATCCCAGCAAAAAAATCATCATCCATTCTTGCTCACCATTTGATTAATTCCTTAAGCTCACAATTTTTCTTGAAAACTCCTGGAATTAGGTCACAGCAAGGGAGTGTCAATTCTATCTTCAGCAAATTGGATTTCCTTTCAAAATCATCTAGAATTATCTTGTATTCAACAAGACTTTTTACAAATTGATGCACTAGTTTGATCAATGGATCAGGATCAACTTGGCCCTTAGATAGCTAGCGAAATAACCTCATATTTAGGGATCTATCAACCCACTTATTCAAAATTGGACCCAACTCCTCCTTATGTCTACTCAAAGATGTGAGCAATATTTGCAGTCTCCTAGCATGATCAAATAAGATTGTAGGATTCAGATTAGTAGCAAATTGCATCACAGCTTCAGTAACCTTTTCTTCATATTTTTTATCCATAAGGCATTTGGCCTCTATATACTCATCCCTCTTCTTATTCATCTCTGCTCTACTTTCTTTCATTTTATTTGTTTCCTGAAGTAATTGTTGCTTTTCCCAACTTATTCTGGCTTCAATATTTGTTTATGGGAAGGGAGATGGTGGAAACTCAATAATTGGGCTACAATAAGGAGCCACCACTGGTTTATCAACAATCATCAACTGAGGTGATCTATGATCTTGTGGTCCTGACAGTTATGCAATCAGCTTGTCCTTCTAGATCAACTCTATTTTCAACTCATTATAAGATTTAAGGATAGTCTCAAATTTTATCCTTAACTCCTCCTTTTCTCTAGCATCCTTCTCTGCTACCTTTATATTGAACTGTTAGGAATGGGAACACTAAGAGGGGGAGTGAATTAGTGTTCACTGTATTTTAACTTTTTACTTTAATCTGAATACTAAATTATAAATGCTTAAGTATTGAATTAAACATTCACATAAACATGAAATATGAAATCAACACATGACACCAATATGGTTACGGGGAAACCCAAATAGGTAAAAACCCCAGTGGGACTTGATACCCACTAATAATCTGCACTAGTGTTTTGTGATCCTTGTTAGAAGATCCTTTACCCTGTTAGTCGTAGCTTTACAATGCTTTTAGTATAGTAGACCTTGTTAAGGGTCAGACCCTATTAGGAGTCTTTTACAATGATCCCTATTAGGGGAGTGGACTCACTATCCTAGAGCTCATTACTCAAATGATGAAGGCTACAACCTTTTGAATCAGATACACACTATATCTACAGGTGAACTATTACTGTGACACTACTTGTCAGATCAGTTCCTTTGGTGCACTGATGCTTTGACCTCTTGCAAAGATCTAATACATCATATTCTCTCTTCATATACCTCTGCTCTACTTCTCATAACTCTTTTTCCACTTCCATACCAAATACAATGGGCGCACCTTATATTTATGTGCTCATACCAATTATACAATTAGGTCGGCCCTATAACTAATTACAAATAATGCTTCCAAATGAATTAGGTTAAGCATGCTTAAAATTATACATATACATATGTCAGAAACCTAAATACAATGGGCACATAGCCTCTACAACATTAATTTACAATCACAAACCAAAATAGTCACTGTTGGCTCCATGCTCTGTTCTCTGTTGGCACACACTAGTTATGCAACTTTAACTAATTGAAACTTTCACATCTTTGCATATCTACTTATGCGCTCTTAGACTAAGCATAAGTATAGTCTAAAAACCTTAACTTCCAAGGCGTATACCTTAATTCATTTGTACACACATGCATTGATGCTTTGAGTCTCTCGTGCTCTGTATGTTGTCCAGTCTTCAACACTTAACTAATTTTTTATCTTTACACTTAGTGTGCTGACTCAAAACTACTATATGACTTTGTTTCCATAACGAAAACACTATATCTAGTCATATTCTTTAGTATAGACAACTTTCCAACAATCTCCCCCTTTGTCATTGATGGCAACAAAGGAATATGGCCAAGTCTCTAACTATTCCTTTACACAAAAAACTTTTGACTTCTATACATTTTATACAAACTCTTATATCTCCCTATACATATATGTACTCCATATTCTATACAACTCCCCCTTTGACATTAATGATAGAGGTGCATCAAAAAACTTTATCTACATACACTCACTGAGGGAAAACATCTAGATATGCAATCTTGAGTTTTTGGATCTCCTTCTTCCAAAAGGTTATCAAAGAATTAACTATCTGTAGATGGGCGCATAATGCATATTGAAGCTTCTCCATCTTCTCCAATTCTATGCTCAGACCTTGATCATAGGTTATCATGGTCGCATCAATCTCCTTTATGTTTTTACTGAGAATGTCTAGTGAGGGCGCAAGAGCGTTCCTCAATTGAGTCTGTCTAGACCTTAACTTCTCCATTTATTTCTCTTCCTTCTCAATTATGTCCAACTGACCTTGGTAGACATTGTTGCACATGTTTACATCACTGGCTGTGTCTAGCACTAAAATCTTCACCTTCTCAATCATTTCCTCTGCATCTTTGATCTTCTTAAGATGGGCATCAGTGAACTTATCCTGATCCATGGATTCTGCAATGACTTTCCTTCCTTGATCTGCAAACTCTTTCAATGATGTCTGACCAAACTTAAGAGAGTTCAAGTCTAGTGCAAAATTACTCATTAGTTCATTGAGTCTCTTCTTTAAGTATTTCTCCTTTGCCACTATGGCCGCAGATTCTTCTAGGCTTGAAAAATTTACTTTGAATTGAGAGGACTGTGCTCACATCATCAACTAAATGTACATTTACCATTTTCTTATCCTCTAGCAGAAAACTATTCAAAATATTTACTGATTCTACAAAGAGAGGATTCCTCATTACTTGCTTCTCCTTCACCTTCTCCATAGCTAGGACACTAAACTTAATCAGGTCTTCTTCCTTCCAGGAGTCCAAACTGCTAGTGTCAGGTGTGAAACTTAACAACAATGATGAGGAGGGAGTGCTATCCATCACCTCTTGATTTACCTTGACCAAATCAATAGAAGATTCATCTTTCTTTTCTACCTCTACTCCTTCTTTCTTTTCTTCTTCTTTCTCATCAGATATATTTTCTATGATTACTTCTTCTTGCTGAGTGGGAGGGGTATTGCTACATAAGATTTTTGCTTCCTCAGTGCTGATAGATGCTTCCTCAAACTTGTCCAAGTCCTTATCAGTAGCCACCATGGCTATTTCCACATTATCTATGATAATTGTGCTATCTTTGGGTGATTCTGACATGGGTGCTGAGTCCTGAGGACCTATCATTGGTGCATTAGTGGGCTCTGCCACTTTATCTTCCTTAATGGGTGCATGAGTGATGGGCGCAATGGGTGGTTTGATCTATTGCTCCAATAAAACCTTTTCAAAGGCCTTCTCTGTTTCCTTCATAATCAACTCATAATCTTTATTCATGATGTGGAGAGTCCTCATTTTAGTTCTTAGGTGCGGCTTCACCAAATTCAATATCAGTTTCTCTTCTTCTTTAGAACATACATGCAGAGTATCTTCTAATACTTTTTCTCTTATTCTTTGATCTTCCTCATTAGCTTGTCTCTTTAGATGTTCTAAAATGTTCCATACATTATCTGCAATTTTTGTTTTCAACTCAAGAACTATCTTTCTAAACTTTAACATATGTTTGATAATCATATCATCAATTTATGTCTTATCAATCTCACTAAATGATTCATAATGTTTCCCTACTTGATCAATTTTTCCCTCATCAATAATTCTAGAGCTCAAAACTTTAAGGCTAGGCCTGAATCCTACCTTAGGAGGTGCTTGAATGTTTTTCCTACTCCTTAATGCTCATGAGGATGGATGACTAGTGCTAGCTTCTTTCTTTCTCTTGAATAAAGGCTTGTACTCTGGAGGAGTATTGTCTTCTTTATCCTTCTGACTGTCATCTTTTTCAATTTTTATCTTTTTCATCTTGGGATCTTCTTGTTCTTCTGCTACGCTCTTCAATTCTAGGGCAATCTTCTCATCCCTTGCTTTATCAAGATCTATTTATGATACACCATGTATTCTTAGGATCTCCAATGTGACCTTTGCAAACTTTCTCTTTGTTGCAGCACTATTTAGCTTAGCATCAACTTCTCTAGTCTTTTCTTCATAGGTTCCCCACCTAGGTTCATTGACATACTTTGGGGCTGATAGCAGTACCTGTGCATAAGCTTCAAAAAATTGTTCTTCAACCTCATACCCAAGTGGATGAATCCACTTAGTTCTAGGTTCCATAGCTTCCATACATGTAGTATCAATCTCCACCATGAAGCATATTGTATCTTTATACTTCTCTACAATACTCTTAGGAATCCTATACCTCATCTACATCTTTTCTCTGAAGGTCTTCAATTCAAAAGTAATGTAATCTCTAAGTGTGCTTTCTATGCTTTCCTTGTTTGATATCTGAGGCATAGTAGGAATGGACTTGTCTAGATACAAGTCTGACACTTTACCAACTATATGACGGTACATATAGATGATTAGGGACCCAAACCTGAATACCTTAGTCTTTTCATGTTTATTAGCTTTGATATTGTCTATCAACTATGTGCACAAGATCTCACACAAGTTGAACTCTCCATCTTCTTGCACAAGACGGATGGCTGCTAGAATAGTGCCTGCAGACACACTATTCACCCTGCTGGTGTGATGAAATCTGTAACCCAATATCATTGATATCAACTTGATGTCTGGTTTCTCTATAGGCTCAATGGTCATGCCGCACTTATCACTTCTAGATTTACACACTTGCTCCACCATTTTCCTGACATCCTTACCCATAGGAAGGATGGCGTCTATCTTAGAAAGGCCTGTCATCTCATGAATTAGGTCTCATGTTATTCATACTGGTACATCTCCAATCCAAAACAAGTCATCATGGATTCTACTCAACAATATCTTAATCCATTCAGTTTCATAGAATTCATATGCCGTGGCATATTCAATAATGGGATGATCATTCCATTTGGTGTATTCATCCATGAATGTGTTTTCTAGTTTCAACATTGTGTCCATGTGTGCCCTTAACCTATCCAGTCCAACAGGTTCCTTCTTACAATAGATGTAAGCACTTATGTCTTCTACATGCATGACGCCCATCAGCGTGCAGGAGAATGCTCCCTCTAAATCATCTAGGGTTGATTTAAATGGGTGCCTCTTCAAAACATACCTCTTCTTCTTAGCAACATCAAAAACAATAGGAGTGGCCATGACTTACTTGATATTTGCTTTCCAAATGATCTCTGAGATGTTCTGACAACTTCCAAATCGGCGCAACAAGCTAGGGTTTCTTGCAACCAATCAAATGCACTGTAATTACTGATAGATCAATCTCCAAATCTTCACAAAAACTTCCAAGGCTCAATCTGCTCTCCAATCACTCTGAATATGAATGCAATGAGTGAACAAACAACTTTCTGTTTACTTAAAGTAAGAAATTCACCATTAATGCAACTCATGTAAACTAGGCTGTCACTTCAAATTTTCAAACTTGAGTTCTGCTAACAATCAGCATGTGCGCTCTTTCCAAAAGGTTTCTATACACTCTAAAATCTTATGTCCAAAGGTGCATACTCTAAGTATGAGTATACCAGCCATGCAGGGGTCTAGAGCTAAATTAGCTCCCCCTATGACCCTGAGGGCCATTTAAGCAAATGTAGAGGGTGCGTCCACTTGGGATGCATCCAATACAATCTCAAAAGCATTATCCTTCTTTCCTTCTGACCAAATCAAGCTCACATCTTTTGAGGCCTTCACAAACTTGACTTCTTCTTCAAGATCCAAAACTAGTTCTTCGATCTTTTTAGGGCTTTCCTGACCTTGCGTCCTTGATCTACAAAACTTTGAGATATGTCTAGCCTTGTTACAGGTGTGACAAATCACTAGAGGTCTATTATTCCTCGGTGCATTAACATGAGTCACCATTCTACATGTTCTAGCTGAGTGACCATTATAGTTACATATCTGACATGTAATATTCTGAGAACTGCTAACATTTGTCTAATTCTGATTTCTTTGATCATGTTGAATCCTACTCTTCTTACTAGTCTTGCAATTTATTGCTCTATGACCAAATCTATTACATGTATAATAGTAACCATTAAAAGGTTTTACCTCTATACAGTTCCTTACAATGTGTCCATGCTTGTTACATGCAAAATAGGTGTGTTCTACAGGCTTTTGGTCATTCCTAGGAGGACAACCATTGTCTTTGGTTTGATCTTCAGACTTCTCATTATCAGTAGAGTTCTTTTGTGAATTCTTTCTTGCTCACATACTATCAATCTAATTTTATGCTTCATTATATCCAATACAACTAGTGTCTCCTTTGATTCTTCTTGCATACAATTGTGATTCTACCAATTCAGCACTAGTGTGTAATTTGGCTATATGATCCTTTGAATTTTTCAATTTAGATTCCAAGCTTTCTTTGTTGTTTCTTATCTCCAAGATTTCCATGTTTTCTTTCCTTAGTTCTTCATTTAGCTGAAGGTTTTCTTTAATCTGTCCATCATAGACTTCCTGATTATTAGTCAGCTTATCATCAAACTCTTCAAGTTGTTCTTTCAAGGACTTATTTTATTCATTTAGCTTCTTGATTTTTTCTTCAAGATCATTGCTAGAGCATCCTTTCAAATCCTTTCTTAGTCTTCTGATAACTAATTGAGAATCACTGACTTTTTCTTTTAGTTCTTCAATTTCTTTTTCTGAATTATCCAGGTCTTTAAGAGCTGCTTCAAGATTCTTCTTCAGATGTTTCATTTCTACTTTGTCCATGATCTCCTCAAGTGGTTAAACTTCTTTGCTGAGGATCAAAGCTCTAATACCAATTGTTAGGAATGGGAACACTAAGAGGGGGGGGGGGGTGGGGCGAATCAGTGTTCACTGTATTTTAACTTTTCACTTTAATCTAAATACTGAATTATAAATGCTTAAGTACTAAATTAAACATTCACATAAACATGAAACATGAAATCAACACATGACACCAATATGGTTATGGGGAAACCCAAATAGGTAAAAACCCCAGTGGGACTTGATACCCACTAATAATCTGCACTAGTGTTTTGTGATCCTTGTTAGAAGATCCTTTACCCTGTTAGGAGTAGCTTTACAATGCTTTTAGTATAGTAGACCTTGTTAAGGGTTAGACCCTATTAGGAGTCTTTTACAATGATCCCTATTAGGGGAGTGGACTCACTATCCTACAGCTCACTGCTCAAATGATGAAGGCTACAATCTTCTAAATCAAATACACACTATATCTTCAGGTGAACTGTTACTGTGAAACTGCTTGTCAGATCAGTTCCTTTGGTACGTTGATGCTTTGACCTCTTGCAAATATCTAATACATCATATGATCTCTTCACATACCTCTTCCCTAATTCTCATAACTCTATTTCCACTTCCATACCGAATACAATGGGCGCACCTTATATTTATGCGCTCATACCAATTATACAATTAGGTCAGCCCTATAACTAATTACAAATAATGCTTCCAAATGAACTGGCTTAAGCGTGCTTAAAATTATACATATATCTATGTCAGCCACTTAAATACAATGGGTGCATAGCCTCTACAACATTAATTTACAATCGCAAACCAAAATAGTCACTGTTGGCTCTATGCTCGGTTCTCTTCTAGCACACACTGGTTGTGCAACTTTAACTAACTATAACTTTCACATCTTTTCATATCTACTTATGCGCTCTTAGACTAAGAATAAGTATAGTCTAACAACCTTAAATTCTTGGGCGCATACCTTAATTCATCCGTACACATGTGCATTGATGCTCTGAGTCTCTGGTGCTCTATATGATGTCCAGTCTTCAACACTTAACTGATTTATGATCTTTACACTTAGTGCACTAACTCCAAACTGCTATATGGCTTTGTTGCCATAATGACAACACTATATCTAGTCATATACATTAGTATAGAAAACTTTCCAACATTGAACTTGGCTATCTCCAAGATTATATTTGAGGCTTCAACACCTGAAGTCTCACCAACTCTTTGTACCAATAAATTACCAGCATATCCTGAGGATAAATCCTCCTTCTTATCTTTATTTTTTCCCCTCTTAAGGGACCACATGACTAGGGCAGCATGATCATCAGAGAAAGCCACACCCTTAGCAACTCATTGTGCCTGCACCGCAGTAGAGAGGACTGTAACTTTACTCTTCCTGACTGAATAAAAAATTATAGCATCTACAATATCCCATTCAGGGAAAATCAGTACTCCTGTAGTATGAACAATGGCTCTTCCTTCTTCTGGGGTTATCTTCTCAAAATTCTTCATCATCTCCCCCTTTGTCTCATTTTCAATTTTAGTTATATCCCTATCAGGGAATTCTTCTTTCTTCTTCTCACAAATTTCTTTATATTGATTTATTTTCATCCTCCACAAAAATTGAAGGAAAGCCCTAGTCTTAACAAAATTGTCATCTGAAATGAAAGAATCACTGGCCTGTTTCAAAATCATGTCTATTTCCTTTCCCTGAAATTCTGCCACTGTGAGGTCCATTTCTATTCCTTTGCATGCCTCTGGCATCCCCTCTTGCATCTCATCATTTTGAAACAAAAATACTTCCCTCATTGCTTAACTGTACCAGTTGCTGAGCAACTCCATGTTCATCCAATTGCAATGGGGACTAGGAAGGAGAATACATTTCTTGCTCTAGTTGGGATTCCTCTTGTCTCTGCCTCTTTGGAGAGGGCTCCTCTACTATTTGGTCACTCATAGGTCTTTTCCCCTTGGAGGAGGATCCAGAAGACTCCTATCCTTTTCTTGAGCTAGGAAAAAACACTATATCCCTTCCTCTCCTGGATTGTATACATTCCTCTAGGGGTCAGCTTTGTGTACCCTAGTTGGCTCAAAATCCTCCTTGCCCTATCAGGATCTGTTTTACTCACTGCAGCCCTCTTTTCATTTGTTGCTTGCATAACCCCTTCAAAGTGCTCCATAAGGGCGTCTATCTTTCTTGCCCATGGCTGAAAATTTTTCAGTGGGTCACATATTCTTTGTCAAAATTCTTGATGAAATCTATAGTTTTCTTACAAATTATCCATTTCTAATTTTTGACCTCTAGAGCTTGGAGATCAAACTCATTCCTAATTATATCCTCTAGAAAATGAAATTGGTGCTCCATGATAGCACACTTCACCTTTATTCTAAACACTCTAGAGATGAAACCTTCATTGTTTGCACACCTCACTACAACAATAGCCATCCTATAAGGTTGCAGGACTTGATTCAAATGTACCCATCCTATCTTGACAATGATGTACTGATGGGCTATAGTAACACTTGGGAAGAAAGTTCCCTTTCCTCTGTTTGTCAAAGTTGTATCCTGCAAATCACCTATCTACCTCAAGATTTCACCATACCCCAATTTTAAAGGGACCTAATAGGGAAAAATATAAGGCACCTTTCTATAACCATAAACCCTGAAAACTGTAGAAACTGGATATAAAATTATATAACCAAAATTTTCCACTATGGTGATGTCCTTACAAAAATCCTTTGGCCTTATTAGCCTTAACAGTTCCATGGGAATCCTGGGATTTTCAAAGAATAACAAGGATCTAAGCCTTGAGGAAAAATTTCTATCAAAAACAAGGTAACTAGCCTTTGCCCTATCCCATGACAATTATGTGGTCCATAATTGGATTGCCAATGCCTCTTTGTTCTTCTCCCTCACAATATCCATTGTTTTGCTGAAGAAATCTACACCTTTGTATAAAATATGTGCATTAGCATAGAATACCATCCAAAAGGCCTACCCACTTCATATTTTTATCCCCATTAATCCTTCATGGATTAGGTCTACAAGGTATGGGGCACAATAAAAAATTAGTGCCAAGTGGGGGTGAAGGGATTGCACTATCATAAACATGTAAGGGATAGGCATATGCATAGCCTCATCTTGTCCAAAAATCAGAGCTAAGGACTTATATACACCTTGTGTTCTCAAACTAAAAGGTCCAACCTAAAAGGCTCAAGTGTGCTTGCACTGACCATACACATGGCCCCAATTTGGCCAAATAAATCCCTTAAAGGGCCAGACCTTAGATAGTCTATCTGTGCCTCATAAATTTTTTTAAATTCTTCAAAGTCAATTTTCTCAAGCCCAATAGAAGGATCATTCAATGAGAACACCTATCTGATCTCATCCTCTGTGATGCTCACCAAATCATTTCCATTGATATGTTTGACACACCTTGTCACAAGGTCATAACATCTAGCAATCTATATAAGAACGTCCACATCCATGAAAACCTCAGGTACAATAAGTCTCCCTATGTCAAACTGCCATATATTACTGAGAGGAGCACATGCATTTCTTTGGGAATATGCAACTTTGAAAGGCATCAAACCACTATAGTCCTTCCCTACCTGTGCATCCCTCATCCATAACCCTCTGTCATACAATCCTTCATTGAAAAAATCCCTAGGGTTTTTGGGAACCAAATCCTTTATCTTAGCTGCCTCATTTTTTGAGTGTGGTAGTAGCTGTAACAAGTCCTCAAAAACTCCCCTATCTTTATACCCTGTCTTCCCTGAGAGCTCTCTTTTGGGTGGAATTTTAACTGGGGTTTTGAAAAAGTGTACAAATACCAGAATAAAAACTACCAAAATATCACAAGATAATAGCAAAGAAGATCTTAATCACTAAAACTTTCTTCTTTCAAAAATCTGTGCACTCTCGACTTCAAATTGCTTACCATATGCCTGAGAAAAATCACTGTTAACGCTTGCAAAAAAAACCAAATCACCTGCAAAGAAAATTGGATGAGAAGTATTTCTTGCAATGATAAAATCTTACTAGTAATCATTGCCAACCCATCACAGCCAATCCACACAAAACTCATTAAGTTCTCCATTAGTGAAACTGGTAGCTACAACATTCACAGGACATGAAATAATGTCAAAAAATTAAATTTGAATATGAGCCATTGATATGAATTCCCTTCGGCACATCAGATCGTAAATAATAACCACGTCATAACTTTTAACATTTTTCCAAGCTTATTTCTCAACCAGTGAGAATATTTCAAATTAACGCATGTACAAAAACCCACATCTTACTTTAACTTACTCAACGTGGACAGGTGTTGACATGTCACTTTTTCGCAAACATAAAATTTTGAGCAACTTTGATTTAAGGTAATGCGACCACTGTTGATTTTCTCCATAACTTACAGATCTTTACCACCTTTGGAAAATAGTGACCCCACTTCATAAGTGAATACATGGAGGTTTTTGAAGACTTTGAACCCACTGACAACTAACATCACAAAGGACACATGTCAACTAGTCACAATTTTGCAAGTCAGAAAATTGTCAAATATGTCAAGTTAAGGGAATGCGACAACCGTTGATGAAACTCAATCGGACGATCATTGCATATCTATGAAATTGGCCCCACCTCTTCCTTCGCCAGTTTCCTTACCCAATGAAAAATGACCATGTCACAAAATCTGGCAGGTAGACATACCATTTTTCTTACTGAGCGCCAGTCTAACTGGAAATTTCCACATCATATTCCAATTCAACCAATGAGAAACATCCATTTTAGCATGATCTAGCAACCGAGGACCCACCTGATAGTCTGAAACTACATGGAAGATCAGATGGTTGTCATACTTTCGCAAACATTAAAACATCGAGCAACTTCCTTCAGCAAAATAATGACAGCCACAAGATCTATCTGAGCTTTAACCTTCGGAAGACCATGATCCCACCGCATTACGTCACCAAGGACACATGTCAACCAAGGAAAAAATCCATAGAACTGAAATGTCAGAGTTCTATCATCATCAGTCTTTTATCCAATCGGAAGGTTGTCACTAAAGCGCAAACATTAAAATGTGGCCAACTTAGCTTTAAGATATTGCGATAGTCATCGATACAATCCACTTGTTACTGTCAACGTAGCTTTGAAATCAGGCCCGCTCTACCAAGTGTCTTGCAGTCACAATTTCGCAAGTCAGAAAGTCTGACAACCATAAGTCTTAAGAAATAACAACGACCACAAGATTGGAATGAATTGGACGGATAGGAAATAAAATGGGAAAGTCTAAAGTTTCATGGAAATTTTAAATAAAAATTGACCTGCTTAAAACCTAACTACAAAACACATGAAGCGGGTAACTTTTAAAGGTTTTGAATGAACACATTCATTCATTATTGCACATTCATTTTTTAGTGAATGAAAAAGTAATGTTTAAATATAACAAGCCTTAAGATAATTAGGGTTTATAGTGCATTCCTCCTTGCTAGGACAAATAAATAAAGTTTTTATCAATTTTTTGAAGTATGAGAGCCAGAAATTTTTTAGTACTAACAACTCACATAAGAAATAAGTGTAGTTTTCTCATCTTCACCAGAATCATCTTTCATAGCAACATAAACAACTTCAATATCACATTCATTAGATTCACTAGTTTCACTATTATTTTCCTCTTCAACAATATAGCAAGATTTCTTACCTTTGTCTTTGTAGTTTTGATACCTTTGGTGATCTATGTCTTTTCTCTTATCTTTGTACTTTATTTCCCTTCTCTCATCCTTGTCATTCCTATCAAGGCATCTTGTTGCAATATGGCTAACTTTGTTACATGAAAAATAGATTATAGGAAGTTTACCTCTATATTTCCCTTTTCCTCTTTTTAGCCTTCTAGCCATCAGTGCCTCAAGATCATCTAGTTCCTCATCAGAAGTGTCACTATTAATGTCACTGTCACTATCACTTTTCACACATTTTTCATTTTCCTTCTTAGACTTATGCAGTACCATTTGTGACTTGAATGTAGATTCAACATTAGGAACAGTGTAGTTATCATAATTAGATAGCTCAAAAGCAGTAAGCTTGCCAACAAAACTTTCCAGAGTTAGAACATTACCAAGGTTACATCTTGATTCTTGTATTGCAAAAATTTTGATAGCATACATAGGAAGCAATGTTCTCAATACTTTACCAATAATAGTTTCATCATCAATGTTTCTATTATCTCCTCTAATAGCATTCACTACCTCCTTAATTCTACCACAGTACTGAGCAATATTTTCACCTTCTTGTATTTTCATTTCATCAAACTTACCTCTCAAACTTTCAGATTTTACTCTCAGTACATTTGTATCTCCACCATAGATAGTTGTAAGAGTGTCCCACATTTCCTTTGCAGTAGTGCAGTCTTTGATATATTCAAATTTAGAATAGCTTAGGGCAGATGCAATCTCCAACATTGCTTGATTGTGTTCTGTAATACCCCAAAAATGGGCTATATGTTCATTAACCTCCTACATCCTCAAATCGAACGAAATCAACATCGAAGTCCTAATCTAAGGCACATATAAACATCATCGAATCCTAATTGATTATCTTAAATTCTGCATCGGGGAATATTCCTAGTAATATTCCTAATTATCATAATTATCTTTGATTTAATGATTATTTGGCGATATATCTAATTTATCCTAAAGTTTGATTAATTGAATATTCTGAATATTTAATTAATTAGATTTAATTTGGCCACTTAATTATTTAATTGAATTTAATTCCATTATTCCTAATTATGATATTTAATTTTGACAATAAATCCAAAATCTTACAAATAATTGATTAAATATTTTATTTAATTAATTAAATCATTTTGTCAATTTTTAATATTGTAATTTTGAATAAAAGTTTGATTAAATGATTGATTAACCCATAAATCAATTGTTTTATTTCAAAAATCAGTTAAGTTGAGAATAAATCACTTTATTTATTAATTAATTCATAATTATTATGCACATTCAAAAGAAACAGTTAAACTCCAAATTAGAAAATCAATGCAAAGTGTTGACTTTTGGAGTTCAAAAAGCTGATCTAAACTCTAATTTGAGTTAAAAAGCTATTTTTGCATGATTTGCATATTTTTGTGAATTAAATTATCTTTATTATCAGATAACTCAAAAATCAAGCTGAGTTAATCTGAGTGATTTATGGCTTTCTTCCATGCACCTCCAAAGCCCTGGATTTCTATAAATTAAAGCTTCAGCTCGTCTCAAAGCATCTCATAATTTTGCATAATCACGCTGAAGAATTGCTATCTAGAGAATCAAAGCTTATTGCGAATCAAGGCTATTGTGAGATCAATTTGGTTTTTATTCATATCATATTATTTCTAGATTAGCATATCATAGATCAATTTCCATATTAGCATAGATTCCATATCAAGTTTTCATATCATTGCATAGAAAATATCAAAAATATAGATTAATTGCATTCATATTTAGATCAATTGCATTCAAATCCTTCATTTAGGTGTCATCTAGGTCATTGATCTCGATAGCAATCTGAGAACATCAATCTCACACCTATTAGAAGGCAATAAATCACTTGGTTAGATTAGATTTCAATTTTGCATGATTTTTGCTAACCTTTAATATTTTACTGAAGTGTTGTGTCTACAGATTAGGTACAATTTTCACACACACATTTCTGGTGCCCACCGTGGGGCAACCCACCTTTACATGCTGGTTTTGATTTTTTTTTGGAGCTAAAGCCCTAAAGTTTCAAAGATTTAATTTTATCTCTCAAATGGCTAGGAGTTTTGCTCTAAAATTTTTTTTGCAAGTTGGACACATATCAAAGAAGCTATAGTAAAAAATCAGAATTTTCTGAGATGTTTTGAATTTTTAATAATTTTTTCTTGAAATTCTAGAAAAAATTAATATTTGACGCAAATCAGCATATTTTTTTTAAAAATTTATATTTTCGAAAAGCTCTTTAAATTTTACAGGGGGTCCATTCTTTGTGTTTTAAATTTGGACGCAATATAATAGCTCAAATAGTCAATTTACAAAAACTGGTCTGTTTTGATAAAATGGGTCTCTAGGGCACAAATGAAGAGATTTTTCTAAAAATTTTACATTTTTGGAAAGCTCTCTATTTTTTTAGCAGGGCTCTCTATTTTGAATTTCTATTTTTGTGGCCAAAATCATTAAAAAAAAATCAGATATTGTTAACTAGGTCAAATGCAGCAAAAAAAAATAAAGTTTTGTGATGGGTATGCACTTTTTTTTTTTACATGGTTCAATGAATGATATGAGCTATCATTTGGGTTAATTTCTGGTTATTATTGCTGATAATAATTGATTTTTAGAGCTGACCCTATGGTTTTCATAAGTTGAATATATGTTGCATATCTTGTTTGCTTGTTTGCTTGTTGGAGAGTTCGTCACTTGCTTGCATGGAAAAGCTCAACAAGAATTGTTAAAAATTAGGTAAAATCTACTAAGCACATTGCAAGGATCCTAGGTATTCTCATTCATCTAATAATATTTCAATTTGGACTTAAAATAAATCTCTTATGTGTCTGGCTTGTGTGCATCTTTTCATGCTTTTGTCTATTTCTACACACTTGCATAATTGATACTAGGTTGTGACCCCTTAAGGATTAATTAAGTAGTCTTAGATACTTATGATTGATCTTGGTTGCTATTTTGGGTTATTGGACTCGCTAATCCACCGACCCCTCGTTCCACCCTGTGGTTGCAAGGTCAGTGCCACATTAAAGGGGAGGGGTCAACAAGACAAAAGCGTTAAGTGTTCCACTTGGCAACCCATTTATGCTTTTACGAACTCACTTGTTTTCTAAGTTGGGGACTCATTTTCAGCTTGTGTGAGGTGTTAAGTGTTCCACCTTGTGGACTCATCTCATATTCACTTTAAGCGTTAAGTGTTCCTCTTTCTGCTTTTTGGGTACTTTTGGTAGCTTTTCTTTTTGGAAACGTACATCTGTGCTCACATAGTAATTAGGCCCTATGAACACTATTCGTGATTCTTGAGAGATTGGATTCCTAGCGAAATCCTTCTTGACGACAAAATCCTTGTAGGTAGGGAGGATACTTAGTGTGTTTCACATTCAACTTGGTTAGTGCGTCTTCTCTTATTGATCGATATATTCTCTCCCAGGAGAGGTTGATAGATCACATGGGGTTGACATCACGAGTTTTGGTGAATCAAAATTGGTTAGTGCGCCTTCTCTTATTGATCAATATATTCTCTCCCCGGAGAGGTTGATAGATCACGTGGAGTTGACATCATAAACCTTGGTGAAGCAAAACTTTGTCTTAGCGTGTCAGATTTATCTGTCTGCTTTGTTTGGGTTAAAAGTGAAAAGGCGTCAAAAACCTTAGATCTGGAGCCAAATCCCCTTGTGGTACAATACTGTGAGTCATCTTTAGAGAGGGTTAGCCATAGCAGACATTCCCTTCACAGGGAAAACTATGTTGACAGAACCTCAAGCGGTAATAGCCATTTTCACCATGGTAGTGATAGTCGCTATATAAATGTCCTTGTGGAAGAAATCTTCACAGGTGTGGTTCATTGTTGGGTTTTCAGATCTCCCTAGCAGCTCTTGAAGATTAAGTTCTCAAACTGTGTCAAAACCCTGGTGTGTCGGGATTGGAGTTCACCCCTTTGGATCATAAAAGTTGCAGAGTCAAACCATTAATAAAAACCCTAGTGAGGCCAAATTTTCATTTTCTAGGGTATATGTGCATCATTGCAAAATATTTTTGGAACATAAACAATTAGCGCTTTGGAGGATTAGAATGAATAAAATTACTTGATTGTTCATGCACAAGGTTGCTTTTGCCCTTGTTCACTATTTTCAGACATACTTGAAATCACTAGCTTGTTGTTTTGCGTGCTTGTTTATCTATCTAGTTATTGAAAATGAAAAAATCTGTTACAATCCTCAAATTTGGATAGTACAATTTGCAAACAAGCTAAAATTGAAAACCCTAAATTTGCAAAATTTGAAGTAAAATTATTTTCTGGAGTCAAAAGTCATCTCAGGAGGTCAGAAAGTCATATGAGTTTCTATCAAGTGTCATTTCATTATTGCCCATCTATCATATGATAGAGAACCCACTGTCGTACGAGTTTGTAGAGTGTCATTTGAGAAAATTTAGAAAAAGTGTTAGAAAGTTGTCAGAATTGCCAGATACCCAACTTTTTCAGCCTAGTTCCAGAATCTGTCATACAAGTCACTGTCTCAAGAACAGAGCAGTAGCCATTGAGAATCAGTACACATGAGGAAGAAATTGTAATCACCGCTATGATGAAATAGATACATGCTATGCAAGTTGAACTTAACAATCTTAAGAAAGAAAAGGAACCTAAAGAGTTCTCCATGGAAGCTCTATGTCCTTTTTCATTTGATAAAGAATTGTACATGTCACCATGCCCCCGAACAAAATGTGAGCAATGTGACAATCCTTATGATACCTCTTCTATAGAGAGTGACATGCCCATCTTTGAAGACTATGATGACTATGATGACAGACAATATAGTGATACTTATGAACCCTCTGTTCCTAAGAATCCTCCTTGTCGTGTGATCCTGCTTACTACAAATGGGTTGTCACATTGGATAGATCATGAGGGTGATCCATATGATTCTAATTTTGAAAGAGACTTTGATGACTTCTATGAACAATACCTAGATGACACATCTACTTCACTTGAGGAAGAGAAATTTTTTCGTGCTAATTAAAAAAGTAAATACTATAAGAATCTCTCCTCTAAGAACTCTCAGGCTGAAAATAAAGATTACACTCTCAAGCAAGATCATGTTAATGTTGGACCTTTGTCTTGTGATGGTTCCCTTCCATCCCCTACTTCCTCCAACACCCGTACATTTCCTAAAGATTCCGAGTCTTTCAAATCTTTCATAGAACCTTCATCTGACACAAGCCCTGATACTTTTCATATGGTTCCCTATAGTTATCCTCCAGGGCTACCTCTTAAAGAAACTCAAGCTAACCTTCACTTGGCTACAAATACTTTCAATAATGCTAAACCCAAAGAGCCTAAGCCTTCATATGCTATAATTCCTACTTCAGCTAGTCCTCCACCATCTCTTCCAAAGTCTTCCATACAATTCCAACATGCTTCCTTGTCCTTAGAAGTGGCTCCATGTCAAGAGGACTCCAGAAATGATAAAGAAAAGAACATAAAGAAAGATCAAGATCAAGAACCTTCCATGTCATCCACTCCTTTTCATGATGTCTCTTATCTGCTCCATGGTTCTTTTGATCCTACATGCCCTTTCTCATGCATTCCACCATGTCTTAAGTCTTCTCCTAAGCAAGATCAAGCTACTACTTACACTGTTGAGCTTATTGACAATCAAGATGACCTTACTTCCATTGAGGTTATTGAAAATGGTGTTGTTATTTCCAATGTTAAGCCTATTGAAAATCAAGAAAAAAATTATGCACTTATGCTATCCAAAGCAACTTGTCAAGATCAAAGTCTTCCATCTTCTTATTCTACCACTCCATGTTCGCTTCCACTTTCTACTCTTCCTAAGTCTTTGCAAGATTTGAACAATCCTATCAAAGCAGGTGCTCCTATTCAAGATGTCCTTGATTCTATTGAAAATTCTAATGATCACTCTAAAGATGCTGATATCCTTGGTTGTCATATAGATGCTGATGAACTTATTGATTATCCTTTTGCATCTACCACTTCCATCCTTGGACCTCTTCCACCACTACTAAAGGCTTCACGTCTACCTTCCATCTTGGGTCCTTAAATCCCTCCATCTCCCATCTTTCCTCAAGATCAACATAGATGCATACCCTTGAATCCTTTTCATCCACCCACCCATCTAGACCAGTCATATCCTCCTTCTTCTTCCACAAATCCCAAGTCTTTTGGAAGTAACTTGAATGTTCAATACAAAAAAAGAAGCAATATAAGAATCCATCAAAAAATGAAGATTACCATGTCTCCTCTAATCGACATGGAGGCATAAAGTTAAAAGAGATATCTAAGAAGAAAACTACAAGACAAGTATGGGTTCTGAAATCCATCATTGAAGATATTCTCTCTAAATCATCAAAAAGAAATGAAAAGCCAAAGGCTATATGGATTCAAAAATCTCTCTTGAAAGAGTCTAGTGTTGAGAAACAAGTGAAGTTGACATTCAACCTTCCAAAGGCTTCCACTTCATCTTCTTCCAAAAATATTCTTCCATTCCATGTGCCTAAACCACAACCTCTGCTATCCATTCACCATATTCCTTCACGTATTTCTTCATTCACATTTTCTCCATCCTCTCACCAACCTTCAAGGTGTGTGTTGATGTTGATCTTGCCTTCCTTTCCATCTACCATTTTTCAATCCTTCCATTCATTATCATTTTGCCTTCTATCCTTTTTACTCATTTTCCTATTCTTCCCATCTTCCAACCTCACTCACTTTACATAAAACCTTATCCTCCATTTTCTCTTCCATCTCCCTTTCCTATCAACATCTTTGAGCATATCATTTTGAATCCTTGGCATATCATGGTTTATCCTTTCAAGGAGCATTATCTAAAAAGCTTGCCTTCTTCCAAAAAGAGAAAAAAAAAAAAAATTTAAACAAAAAATTGAAAATGTGCCTTGGTGAAAACCTGGAAACAGGCATCTTGGTAGAAAAAGTAAAGAGAAATAAATTCATCCTATGGTGAAAACCACTCCCTTATGGCACCTTGGATAAGTACCGTGATGAAAACCTAGCAATCAAACATTATGCACAGTTCTTCTACATATTTCATCCATTCCATCTTCTCTCTTTGATCTTGATAATGTTGATCTATACATGAATATTTGGCTATTTTGTGAGCTATCTTATGATGATCTTGCTTTCATTCCCTTCCTATTTAGCCTTCATGTCTATTTTTCTCCATTCATTTTCACTTATCGCTATCTTTTCCCCTTTGGTCTTGATCTAATAAAAAAGGAAAGAAAAAGCAAAACACAGTGCTATGAAGCCTCTTGACATGTCTACTCTTTTGGACTACATCCTTTCCTTCTTTGGCATTACACTTTTGTGACTTATCCTATGCTAGCCTTTCATTGCTTGTCCAAATGTGCTTTACATGACAATTTTTCCCTAGCTTGAGTATTCTTGAGGAGTTTTCCCTTGAGGATTTCTTCCCTTCATTTTCTTGTCTTCCATATCTTCCACTAGCTTGCCAATCCCTCTTGTTCTCCACCTTGCTAGACATTGGGACTGCATGATATGATCTTGCTTGGGAGTTTGCAATGGAAAAAGATGTTATCAAGTATACCAAGTATCCAAACAAGTATAAGAACAAGTACCAGAATCAGTATCAGAACAAGTATCAGAACCAATATCAGAACAAGTATCAAAACACCTACTGGGGCTACACCTTTTGCTTTAGTTTATGGGTTTGAGGCGGTACTACCTATTGAGGTTGAAATCCCATCACTAAGAATCAGAATGCATGGTCTAGTAACTGATGATGACTACAGATTGTCTAGGTTGCAAGAACTTGAACTACTAGATGAGCGCAGACAAGCAGCGTATGATCATCTCAGAGTATATCAGAAGAGAATGTATGGAGGCTACAACAAGAAAGTCAGACACAGAAAATTTTAGGTTGGTGATCTAGTCTTGAGAGAGAATCCTAAAAATCAATCACATCGAGAATGCAAGGGAAAGTTCAAACCCAACTGGCTGGGTCCCTTTGTCATCACTACTAATTTTGGCTCTGGCGCCTATCAACTCTCAATGACTGAAGGAGAACAACTCTGAGAACCAATCAACATTCTCCATCTGAAGAAATTCTATACCTAAAGCATTCAGTCTATGGTAAAATGTCCTGAAAAAATTATAAAAATTAGAAAAAGTCCTGAAAAAATGAATATCTTGGTGAAAACCTAGCAATAGGCACCTTGATGATTCACAAAAAAATTAGAAAATATCAAAAGTACAAAAAAAAAAAAGAAAAAAAAAAAATGAGAAAAAGAAAAAGTGCCTTGGTGAAAACCTGGAAACAAGTGCCTTGGTAGCAAAAATAGAATCTTTGCCAAGATGGTGAAAACCTAGCAAATGGGTGCCACTTGTTTCAAAATGCTTCATCTATCAACGCAATCTTGGTCTTTCCCAGCTTTCAGTTTTGCTTTAGTTTGTACATATCTCCCAGTTTGTTTTTGCATTTCTAGTTTTCAATAAGTCAGTTTGTACACCACTCAGCTCAAGCTTCTGTATCCTATCAATGCTTAATGCTTGGGGGAAATCAATGTTATATCCTATGGCCTCCAGTATATCTTAGATGTATCATATCTAGTCAGAGTCCTTTGAAGCTTCATTTGAGTCAGTCAAGTCTGTCTCCTCTCTAGAAAGGATTTTGCATCTACAACAACGCAATCAAACACAAACTGAAAACAATATGTGCTTTTCATGCTTTGATCTCCTTGTATGCTTACTGATTCACATTGATATTTTTGCATATTGTGTCCCTTCGAGCTCTTCGATGATGTCCTTTATAGGATTTAGAGAGTGATGACTAGGGGCATAATCTTTTCTTTGTCTTCTGCTTGTATGTGAAAATCTAACATCTTTGGAAATTTTGGATTGAAATGGTGTCCGACTGTAAGAGCCTCTACCTCGAATTAGATGGTCATGCGTACCTCAACCATTGATACCTAGAAAATTCAAGGAAGTTTGATCTCACTATTATCTTTTTGAGTAAGTTCTTTCTCCTATTGTGAAACGCGATCTTACATAAGGATGTGAATGATAAAGGGTCACTACGGGTAATTCACATTGGATTTAGAATAATCTCTTGGCTGTTTGATGTGTTTGTCATGCAAGGCGTATTCAGGTCATCATGATGTTTATGTTTTGATGCTTGTACAAATTGCAATATCAAAATGAACATGATATTCAGGTCATCCTGGCGTTTGTGCCTTGGTGCTTATATCTAATCCAACATTTTGAAAATAAAATCAATATTCATATATCCATGGTTGTTGACCAGTGGGTGTTGTATTGATTCTTGCACATACAAATCAATATTCATATGTCTATGGTTTCATAGCTAGTGGGCATTGTATTGATTTATTCAGTTACCTAAAAGTTCAATGATGATAACAAATCAACACATGATCAGTGACTAGGTCCTAGGTCTTAGGTTGCATTTCATTTTGCATGTCTCTTTGCATTTTGCATGTCCGTATGATCTCACAATTGTTTGGAAACACTTCAAAGCTCAAACAAATCTTCATATCAATTCTTCACATCTACCAAGAGCTGAGTCTCACTTGAAGGTCTCTTCATCGAACCGCAAGCAGTAACCCTCCTGGGTTAAACATTCTTTTGACATAAGACTGAGTACTTGTCTTCATCAACCTACAAAAACATATCATGTGTATCGCTGCATTTACATCTCATATCATTATCATTTGTTGCATTACATTACATCCATTGCATAAACATAAATCATACATACATCTTTTCATAAACAATTACATTCGCATAACATCCATACATATGAAAGAAATCATTGCATTGCATTGATCCATACATACATTCTACACTACTCATAGCATAAGCATAGCATGATATCATCATAAATCCATAACATGACAAGTAAAAATGAAGTCACAACTAAAAACATCGATCTCATATATATCATAAACTTGAAATGAGTCAGGGGTGCACTATTGGCACAATGTACAAAAGAATGAGCTCCAGAGAGCTATCAGAGTCAGAATAGTATATCAATGATAAAAAAGAACAGAGTATATAAAAACATAAGCACAGGAATCAACTTTTGGCACGCTCCTTAGTATCTAGTGGAGGAGGTGGTGGTGCATCTGGTATGGCCTCTACTATTGGTGCCCTAGATCCCTTTGAGGCAGCCATGTACTCTGAATACATAGGTACTCTCTACGCAGCAGGGACAACAACATAGTATACAGACACATAATACGAAGCCCGTGAGGTCTGATGGGTCACCTCTGTCTATAATCTCTGAACCTCTGAGCAAAAATCTACACAAAGCTTAGTGCGCTACCTATCTGCCTCTCGATACCTCTCCTCCCACCTAGCACTCTGTACCTTTAGGTCCCGAACCTAAGCTCTGAGATGTCTGATAATCTCTGATGAAGTGAGAGGAACAGTAGGATTGGCCTCAGCTGCTGGCATCTCTGTGTCCTGTGGCTACTCTGGCTACTGACTAGTGGTATCTGCTCTATGCGCCTTATAGCATCTAACCTCAGCTCCCAGATCAAAAGTGGTATCTGCCTGCGAGGGATCTCCATCACCACCCACAAACTGCTTAGCTGCTAGAACCTCATCTGCAAAACCAACACTGCCCAAAGTACCCCTCTCCCCCCTGCTCCGTCTCTGTGAACCTGTGGATGTACCTGCTATAGAAGTAGAAGGATGAGGGGGCCTCATGTGTCCTGATGGTCTCTGAAGTGGAGCCGTCACTCTCTGTCTAGGAGGTGTAGGATGCACTACCTAAGGTCTCGGGCCCTATCCCATAGGAGCACTTGTAACATCCATCACCTCCTCCATGGAGGGTATCAACTCAGTGGGATCCGAGAATCTATAAATGGGGTGATCTGCAAGCCAAGAAATGTATCCATCTATAACCCCTGCATCAACAACATGTGGACAGTAATCCCAGTCTCACACTATGATGCGACTGTACTCATCTGAGCATAAAGAATATGTAAGTCACGATGTCCATCCAAGGCCAATCTCACAAACAATGCGTGCATATGCAGTATACTCCTATGGGGCATCCTGTCTACATCCATACTAATGCCACACTCTGGTAATCAAGAATCTCTCCAACACGGTGGGAGACCAGCCAATAAGTACCTTACTCTGAAAAAGAAAACTATAATGCTCCCTCGCAGTGGGCCAAGCCTCTATCTACAAGTAAGGTCTCCAATGCACAAATGTCATATCATCTAAGCATCATTGAAAGTACTAAGTATGACCCATGCAGACCTGTGTAACATAACCTGCATACGTATATATCACTGGCTCCTATGGCTACCGCTACGTCTAGAAAACCGGTCTCAACACTGGGATATGCTCCCATGCCCATATCTGTAATACAAGAGCTCCAGAAGTGAAGCCTTGCAATCCTGATACATGACCTCATACATCTCTGAAAACATGTGGGCCAATAGACACTAACCCCAGGCAAGCTCAGTGGGAGTGGCCATAAGAAGTGCTACCATCAGCGCCCATCCCATCAAAAATTTGTTCTACTAACGGCCTGGCATGATGAGCTCCCCGATCATCCCAGCAATAATGCCCTCTAAACGGTGCATCTGACCATATCTCTATACAAGGGTCTCCTAGGAAATGGACCTCGTCAACTGTGTATCATCACCAAACAGACACCTAAAGGCATGAAGACCAGTCTGGCTAGAACTCACATACTCAGGACATTGACTGCTATGGAACGGAATGCGTAGTATCCTATAAATATCCTCTGGAGTCACAGTCATCTCTCCAATCGATAAATGAAAGGTCTGAGTCTCCGAGTGAAATCTCTCTATCAACGCAGTCAATAGGCCATGACTTACCCTAATATCAGGTAAATGAATGAGATGCTCAAAACCACATGCAGCAAGATGAACCCTCATAGGGTCAGGAAGCAAGACGCATAGTCTCTGTGTCGCTGGGTAAGAATGACGAACATGGACATCTGGATATGAGACCTAAATCATATAGAAACAGGGTGTTTTATCAGATATTGAATTCAAAATCAAGCTAATAGTAAAAAAATGGAATAGTTTGATATTTCAGAAGGTGGGTCAAAGGATCAGCAATCCGGTAAAGTTATCAAAAAAATCAAATTTTTGACCTAAATATCAGTTTTAGGCTCACTATCTCTCAAAGGACATTCCAGACTGGCTCTGAAAGTTGTATGACACTCCACAGAAGCCCAAATGACAATCCATGGTCATACGACACTGCGCACATTGTCATATGAGTTTTCAGGGACCCGATGAAATGTCGTACGACAGACGGGTCCCCTTCATACGACACTTGGGTGGACTTGAAACGACAAAGGAGTTTCAAATGAAGTATCATATGAGTCTGGGTTGGGACTCGTACGAGTTTTCACACATGCAAAATTCAAAAAGCAAAACACATGAAATTTTTTTTTAAATGCTATAAAACATGAAAAATTTGCATTTTCAGAGGGGCACAGAGGTCCACCTACCGGATGTCCATACTGTCGAGGTCTCTGGTATCTCCGACTGTGCTCAAATCGATGCGAACTGACAGGAACCTTTAGATCTCATTGTTCTACCATTTTCTTGCTTAAAGGGCTCCACAAAATCTCCAAAGTCAAAAGGTTGAAATGAATTGAAATTGACCCTTCGGGCCTTTATATAGCATTTGACCTAATTTTCAAAAGTGCTATGTTTTTCACAAAAATTGCACCCCTAGCTAATTTCGACGTTCTGAATCCATTTTCAGGATCAAAATCAAAATCTGAGATCATTTAATATGTCAAAATCATGATTTAACATTTTGGGCCCAGGACGGTCTACTGCTTGCATAATCAACCTTCAATCATCAAAGAAATCCAGCATTCAACTTAACTGATTATCTTACATCAAACTATCAAAATTTCAACTATGGTCAACTATGGTCAACTCATGGTTTAACCTAGTCAAACTTGGTCTTTTGGACCTCTAAACGATGCAGAATGCATTCCTAGATGTGTTTAACCACTTCTCAAATCAATTAGCATGCTTCTAAACTATCAACGCTGACTTTTTCTTGTCAGATTTCAATTTTAATCCCGAAGGGGGCATGGTATTGCACATCATTCAAAGTCTGTAATCAAATTTGAAATCATATCTTCCTTAGTAATCAAGACAACAACCACGTCTAGTTACTGATTCATCAAAAAAGACCTCATCGCTTGGGGCAAATCTATCATCACTTGGGGCATATCAAATTCATCAAGATCCATATCAATCTAGTATTCTCCTAATCTTGTAAATTGTATCAGTTTTTGCAACCATCGGATCATAGTGTTCTTTCCTTGGTTCTTCTGCAACTGAAGGGTTCGGATGTGATACCTGCTAGTTCTGCTAAGACAATCGAGTCTAGAACTGATCACTCACTTCTTCACAATCATAAGGTTTGGAATCAGGCATTTTGACACTTTTTTTCGCAATCCTCGGTTCATCGCTGCTATAGTGAACATTATCTTTGGTCATTCAGGACCTATTATCTTCATATCAAATCAATATCAATCAGCTTCTATCTCATATCAATTATCAATTTCGAATCAGTTTCATATCTCTATCAAACACAGACTGTCTTTGAACCACTGTGCTTCACACAGTAATTCAAAGAGGGGCAAAATGTAATACCCCAAAAATGGGCTATATGTTCATTAACCTCCTACATCCTCAAATCGAACAAAATCAACATCGAAGTCTTAATCTAAGGCACATCTAAACATCATCGAATCCTAATTGATTATCTTAAATTCTGCATCGGGGAATATTCCTAGTAATATTCCTAATTATCATAATTATCTTTGATTTAATGATTATTTGGCGATATATCTAATTTATCCTAAAGTTTGATTAATTGAATATTCTGAATATTTAATTAATTAGATTTAATTTGGCCACTTAATTATTTAATTGAATTTAATTCCATTATTCCTAATTATGATATTTAATTTTGACAATAAATCCAAAATCTTACAAATAATTGATTAAATATTTTATTTAATTAATTAAATCATTTTGTCAATTTTTAATATTGTAATTTTGAATAAAAGTTTGATTAAATGATTGATTAACCCATAAATCAATTGTTTTATTTGAAAAATTAGTTAAGTTGAGAATAAATCACTTTATTTATTAATTAATTCATAATTATTATGCACATTCAAAAGAAACAGTTAAACTCCAAATTAGAAAATCAATGCAAAGTGTTGACTTTTTAGAACTCAACATCCTTTTGGAGTTCAAAAAGCTGATCTAAACTCTAATTTGAGTTAAAAAGCTATTTTTGCATGATTTGCATGTTTTTGTGAATTAAATTATCTTTATTATCAGATAACTCAAAAATCAAGCTGAGTTAATCTGAGTGATTTATGGCTTTCTTCCATGCACCTCCAAAGCCCTGGATTTCTATAAATTAAGGCTTCAGCTCATCTCAAAGCATCTCATAATTTTGCATAATCACGCTGAAGAATTGCTATCTGGAGAATCAAAGCTTATTGTGAATCAAGGCTATTGTGAGATCAGTTTGGTTTTTATTCATATCATATTATTTCTAGATTAGCATATCATAGATCAATTTCCATATTAGCATAGATTCCATATCAAGTTTTCATATCATTGCATAGAAAATATCAAAAATATAGATTAATTGCATTCATATTTAGATCAATTGCATTCAAATCCTTCATTTAGGTGTCATCTAGGTCACTGATCTCGATAGCAATCTGAGAACATCAATCTCGTACCTATTAGAAGGCAGTAGATTGCTTGGTTAGATTAGATTTCAATTTTGCATGATTTTTGCTAACCTCTAATATTTTACTGAAGTGTTGTGTCTATAGATTAGGTACAATTTTCACATACACATGTTCTTGTTTTTCTTTCATCTCCTCAGTAGTCAAAGGTGCAGCAGGTATAGCATTGTCATGTTCCACATAATACTTCATCAAATCACCAATACCAGCTAGATGCAATTTCATCAAACTTTTCCATTCAGGAAAGTTCTCTTTGTTCAGCTTCGATACCTCCTTTTTTTACATCTTGATCATTTTCTTCAAGTACCTTTAAAATTTTCTCTATAAGCACCAATAGCTATGATACCAATTGTTAGAATGATTTAGAATAACTGAGAGGTGGGTGAATCAGTTATCCTCAGGTCAAGATGTACCAATTGAACTTTTCAATACTTCAACAACTCAAATCTAATCAACAATTCAACTCGATCTCTATAGCATATATCAAAAACATATAACATGCAGTCCACTGTCCAAAAGTAATTAACTTGTAGAATATAACAACAGTCACATTAAAACATTCACACAAGTATAAAACCAAGATTTATAGTGGAAACCCAACATGGGAAAAACCACTTTGTAACATGCTATTGTTAGGAATAGTCCCAAGAGATAACTGAGAGGGGGGGGGAGGGTGAGTGAATCAGTTATCTACAAGTTTCAATTCTTTGTCCAATTAAGTATACTTAAACATAAAGCATAAACACAATGAAAGAACATATGAACACAACACCAATATTTTGGTTACAGGGAAACCCAAATAGGTAAAAACCCCGGTGGGACTTGATACCCACTAATATTATGTACTAGTGTATAATGATCCTTGCTAGAAGATCCTTTACCCTATTAGGAGCAGCTTTACAATATATTAAGTATAGTAGACCTAGTTAAGGGTTGGACCCTGTTAGGATTCTTTTACAATTGTCCCTGTTAGGGGAGAGGACGCACTGTCTAAGAGCTCACTACTCAAATGGGCGAAGGCTACAACCTTCTGAATAACAAATATACACTATATCTAGATTTTGGTGAATTGCACTTTGACCTACTATTTGGATCAGTTCCAATGAATAGCACAAGTACGTTACTTGGTCACATAGACCTTGTTCTGATGGTTCAACACTTCGCACACTCTACTCTACTTTTCTTAATCAACCATGAACCACACTCAAGAAATCACAAATGACTGCCTATAAATATCTTTCCTCCAAATGATATAATCAAGTTAGCCTATTAGAACCACCTTTAAATCATATTAGAGAAACCATAATAAACTCCAACAAACATTTTGTCGACTCTATTATGCATGCAACTCATTCTGGGACCTGTCTAATAAAATAAATGTAGATGCATGCTACACACTATCGGCTCTACTAAAACAACTGGAACTTTCTCTATAAGCTGAATTAACTTATGCACTCTTAACTAAACATCAATAATACTTCTCCAAGCTTAAATCCAAGGGCGCATACCCTCAAGATAGGCACAACTCAAAAACTAATAAAATCTCTATCAGCTCTTCTGAACAAACATAGGAAACTGCTACTGGTGAATAGCGACTGCATAACTTCACTTGCGTTCATCATTAGACTATGCGTCCATGAAATTAACATCACTAACATGTCTTCAACATATATCCTAGGGTGCATGCCCATAATACAACTATACAAACAACCATACACATAACACTGCCTGTAACTCTGTTAGGAACACTGCTGACACAAGCTGCTATATAACTGTCTGTGCTAACAGTTAACCTCTGCGCCCATGATATCATGCTGATATCATGTCCATGCATCATATACTAAAAGCTTACTACATAAGACTTCCACGCATGCTACTTTGCATATGTTGTCATCAATGACAAACATACAGTCAGTACTGGCCTGCTGGCAAATCTCCAACAACTATTGATTTGCACTCTTCTAAAGTGAGCTCTGTGAGAAGCCAACTCGGTTAAAGGTTTACAAACACATTGTTAGGTGTGACCCTATTAAAGGATTTAAACACTGTCAAAAGTGGCCTGGTTAGAGGACTTAAAAACATCCCATTAGAATTTCACCTTGATTAAAGGATTTATACAATGACTGTTAGGTCAACCTTGATTAAAGGATTTAGACTGATACAATGGTTAGAAAGTAACAATAATTTCTAATCTGAAAAATATACAACTCACTTTGCAAATATAGATCCACTTCACACATAAGATGATTTACTAATTGACCTTCATATTCATCTCCATCTTTGATCTTCTTGAAATTCACTTGAAGAAATCACCACAAATATATTCAACTCTTCACAGCTTTCACCTTCAGCCTTCTTCCTAGACTTGTCATCCAATAACATCAACCTCTTCTCATTCACAATAACCTCTCAACTAGGTCTTCCTTTATAATATTTTGATCATATAGATTAATCTTTTGTCGCTTAACCTCCTTTGTTGATCTTAGGTTTAGGTCAGTTTTATTGAATCCTTCCATCATTATGTTCTCCATCCTTCCTTCTAGATACATCTCCAAAATTCTCTTTGAATCCATAAGAAAATGATTTTCTATATATTAAATGCTCCATACCATTCATTAATAATGTCAACATATTTTACATATCCCAAGAATTCAACTATGTCGGCTAGGAATCTTAATTCTTTCTCCAAATGTAAATTACTAACACTCAGTCAATATTGTGTTCATCTTCTTGGTCATCACTGCAAACTATCTTCCTTGGAAAACACTATCTTTGTTCGGTAATTTCCTATCGCTCGACAATTACTGTTATTCAGTCAACACTAGATTTTCTTGGCATATACTAGCACTCGGTCGACACTACCATTACTCAGCTTAAACTAGATTTCTTCACTTTTGCTCAGTTAAGCCTACCTTTCTATTCTTTCTTCTTACTTAGATAAACAATACATTATCTTATCAATGTGCCAACTAATCAAGTACCCATTGAAGTATCAAATAACTCAGCCTTTCCTTAGGTTCTCTTGTTATCTCCTCTTTTCAAATCCTCTTCATCAATCAATAGATATGGTACTCTCTTAGATAGCAACTATCTTACCAGTTAAGGTTTGACATCAATGACAATATAACAATTATTTCAATTGTAGTTTCCAATAATACCATGTCGGTGGCCTAGGCAAAGATATCCAAAAGCAAGAAATGGGAATGGCCAAATGAAGAAATAATAGTGCCTTTTAGGGTTTCTACCCTAATTATTTTTTCCCTTGTGTTTTGTAAAAAGAAAATAAATATTTTATGGTGATAATATGTCGTAGTTATAAAGGATTTTGTGCCTTGTTAAAATTTTTTAAATTCAAATAATAATATCATATATTATATATTAATATTCATTGATGTTTTTAATATATTTTCTAATAAATATTATTTGAATATAATATTTATTAGAAAATTTGTATTATATGATTAAGGTATATTATTATATAATGTATTATTATTATTTTTATTTACGTTTATGGGTCAAATATAAGATATAATTATCTCCTTCATTGATTATTACATAAGTTAAATTCTAATTAATACTTATTAGATAGTGAATTATAAAATATATAGTAAGTATTAAATTTAAAATATAATAATAGAGGGACGAGTCAAGATAATTTTGAATAAGTACATGTGTTACGAATGCCAAGCCAAGAGGGGATAAATGATTCAATTATAATTTTTCCAAGTATTTAGGGGAATTCAAAAAGTTGCAGTCGTAAGGAGTGGATATAGGGAGGTTGGAGAAGATTAAGGAGGAGGTTATTTTGACTTCTCTAAGGCAATTGATGGGTCATTTATAAGATTCTTGAGTTTTTCATGGGTGGTTTTGATGAGGTGTCTAGTCCTTTATGGGTTGGAGTGATGTTTTCCACCATAAGGACATCCTTTTAGTGGTTTTTAGCTCCTATTTTTTAGCCTAATTCCTTGCATCTGACCCTTGGTGGTTGGGATTATTGTACTTAATGAGTTTTGTAACTCATTTTTAGGGAGTTCTGATTATGTAGATTTTTACTTTGCGGCTTATGTTGAGTCCTTTGGCATTTTTCTACATTATTTTGTAACTCAAATTGGACATGTATGACAATGAGTACCTTAATGGTTAATTGATAAGTAGTATTTTGCCTTCTCATTTCTTTGTTTGATTATGTTCATAATAGTTGATTGATATGATTAATTGTGAATCTTTTCTTCCATTTCCATGTAATTTTGAATCAATGATAGTACCTTTTTGCAGAATGTATGTGCACTGCAGGTCATAAGATGTGTTAAAATGCAAATTTCTAGCTGTGAGATAGATTTCCTTCTAGTGATTGAGAATTATAGCCTTCTTATGAAATACTTATTTAGAGACATACTAATTTTGAGTTTTTTACTTAAGGATTTTCCATTGATTAAATTGTGTATGCAAGTTGTGCTACAGGTCTGAAGAATATTTAGGTGCATCACCATTAGTTTAGATTTCTATTCTGACATGTTTATTTCCCTTTCCCTCAAAAATATTGTAACTTTAAGTGAAGTATATAATAGGAACTAGCCTAGAACCCAAAGGTTCTTTTCTTTTTAGGTGACCCACAGCCTAGGAAGTTCCCATGTTGCTATTAAATGTCAGGTTTTATGTAATCTAAAAAGAGTGCAATTTCAGTAACTAACAATTTTCTCACACCCAGTGGAACTGAGAGTTATTTTTTCATTATTTTACAAGCTTATGTTACTGTTGTTTGGTGTGTACAACAATAGTTTCTTCTTTAGGAGGAAGTAAATTCACACACTTGGTGACTCTGGAGTAAATTTTCACTGGTTTCAAGCAGATATAGTGGCTGATATGAGAGAATAAAGTCTCATTTTCCTTGCTTTCAAAATTTGATCATGTTTTTTTAGCTTATGAAAATGGTACTTGTTTTCTTTTTATGATAACATGGCCTGTCATTCCCCATTTCATGACATTTTTTTCTTTGCATCTCCTCACATATGCTATCAGCAAGTTCCATATGCTCACCACCCTCCTACCCTTGCTCAAGTTTCCTAGCAGCATGTATATCAACAACCACAAGAGAGTTTCTCTAATGATTCTCATAATTATCCCTAGCATGCTGCAAAGATGAGCCTTGATGATATTTTGAAAAAAAATCAATAGTAGCTAAGGTATGTATAAGGAGAACATGAGTACAACATGAATCAAGAGGATCTTTCTTTTTGGGCTCATATGAATCAGCAAGAGGTGGAAGCTCATTGGTATGAGAAAGAGTTACTTTTCGAGCAAGTTGCAGTCAAAGAGGAGAAAATGAGGTTGTTAATTGCAAGATTACAAGAGCTAGAGGCTCAAGAAGCTTCTTGTGCCCCAAATCAACCCGCAATTCAAGAGGTTTCCAAGCTTGATATTCCAAGTTTTAAGAGTTATAAACCTCCTAAAGAAATGACACAGCCCTTACAAGAGCTCATGATTGAGAAAGATCAACAAAACCACTTATTAGATCCTTAGATTGAATCTGAACCAAATGATCAAATTATCAAGCTTCCATGGAAACCTTCATGCACTCAGTATAACCTTATCAAGGTTGTCTCGTGTGAGCTAGTCCAAGGTTAGAGAGTTGAAAAGGAGGATGATTTTGTTGGTTCTAATATGATAGAATAAGTGGTAGAATTTCATGAACAAATCCATCTGGGGCAGGAGGCCATCTAGCGAAGAAGGCATCAAATTTGTTTGCAGAGATACCTACATATTTTGAGTGGGAAGAAAGAGGTATGATCTTCTTTGTCGAGTTACCCTCTTTTGTTGATCAGGATGAGGAAGATGTTTTTCCAATCACATTAACACAACAACAAAATGTTCATGATAAGGAAGCTGACTAGAGCCTAGAGGAGGACTATTTTGACAACATTATCAAGCTTTTCTATGAGAACCTTACTGTTGAAATGTTTGAGTATATTCCTATTAAAGGAATCCCTATTTTGGAAAGCATTCTTCCTAAGGATTCTTTTTTTGAATCTACAATGGAGCCAAGTGATAAGAATCTTCAATGGGTTAGTAGTTTTGATGAAATTCTAGCTGATTTAATAGAAGATGATGGTCCCCTGACCATGGAAGAGGAGTTGGCATGGTTATCAATAATGGAGGATAGGCATGATGAAGTAGAGACAAGAAAATATAAGAAAGAAGCCAACAAATAAATATCCAAGTTCATGCTCTCAAGAGGTTTCCAAATTAGGTATATGGCCCAGTTGGAGACAAGTGAGAAGGTCTTGGTTATATCAACATTTGAGGATGAATATTTTGATGAGGATGATAAAATACAACATACTAATCTATTAAAAATTACCAATTCCTTCAATCAGCAGAGTGAAGTAAGTAAAAAAAAAAAAATTTCTTCAAGAAATATTGCATCAGTTGGTTAAATGTTTTTTATTTTTCCATCTTTATGTATTTTCCTATAAGCATCATGTTCACCATTGTAGTCTAAAGAGAAAAGGAAAATATTTCATCCAAAAAGTAAATGGTTTTGTTTAGCATGTTTTGTTGTTGATTAGTCTAGGATAGGTTAGTTTGTAGTTTTCCCTAAGTGTTGTCAAGCATAGTTATGTTATTTTCATATTTAGCCTTTCTGGTTTTTTCTAGGATAGGTTAGTTTGTAGTTTTCCCTAAGTGTTGTCAAGCACAGTTATGTTATTTTCATATTTATCCTTTCTAGTTTTCAGTAAGTTTTCAAGGTTCAAGGTCTGTTTGAGTTGCAAAGAAATATTTTTACTATTCTCATCCATCCATATTTCATTGAATCTACACATACAATTTATGGTAGTGAAACATGTTTGACTACAACAAATTATATATCCACATTAATTGAAATAAGGGTGGTTGTTAGCAATCAGAATGGGGGAAAAGTCATGCTTCAAAGCTATTTTTGATGCAGTGCAAGGAAGGAGAATCCCCAATGGAGATGTCCTAGCCCCCAGAAAATAACCAAAAAATAGAATATAATAACAATACAGAGATATAGATCCACATAATGCAAAAACTCATAATATATTTTCATCCAACATGCCCGGCTGTAAGGCCTTCCGGGTTACGGCCAAATACAATGCAATTACAATAGAAAATCCACAAGATCTCTCAAGATCCAAACCAAACCCTAGCTAGCCCAGATCCACACACTGGTAGGAACCCCCAAGGAAGATCTAAACTTGTGCTCGCAAGCCCACCAAGCAATCTCCTTGTTTCCCAAGCTGTAGCTACTGGCTCTCCTCAAAACTCACTCCACAACCACCTCCTCTTCTCCCAGGTGGATGAATGATTACTAAAGACTTCCCCCACAACCTCTACTTATACCAATCTAAGCCATAGGTCAGCCTTGAATATAAATTAAATACAAATACCGAAATTAAATGCCACAAGTCGGCCAACAACAACAATTAAATTCCCAAAATTGATGTCTTAGTAAAATCGCGATATCTCCTAGCTCCGGATGAATTAGAACTCGTGCTTCAAACCGTAGGTAGAAATATAGGCCCTCTTCAATACCTGAAATTTTCAGCCACTAACTATTTATGGAAAATTACTTATATAGCCTGAAATAGGCACCAAATTCCTAAGCAAGGCCGAGCTCCCCTAGGCCATGCTGAGCAGCCAAGACCATGCCAAGTTCCATTAAATACATCAAAACAAATTACCCAAGACCCAAGTGGGTTTATCCAACTCTACCAAACCCCTCACATATGAAAATAAGTCCACACAACTCCATCAAATCTCCCAAACATGTAGGATAGCCAACTACCCTAGGGTGCTCCTGCATCAGACTCCCCAGGAGCGAAAAGAAGTATGCCTCATACTTTGACGCCAGATGAAATATCTGCAACCATCTTCATCTTCACCAAAGGCTTCCACTCCAACAGGGACAATATAACCAACATGCAAATCATCCAAATCTGCATCCATCTGTCAACCACTAGAATCTCAACCATCCAATCAACATGCTCACTCCCAGGAACAATCTGAACATAGTGCCTCACCAACATTCTTTGTAGCTGATCACTACCAACAAATAAAATATCCTCAAACATGAAATCCATGTCACAAACATGTAAGCTCAAATCCACAATAGGAGCAACATGTAAATCCTCAACCATGTCAACCACCAACAAGTCCACATCAGGAACATACAGATCCGTAGTATCATGTAGATCCTCAACCACATCAACAACTAGTGAATCCACACCAGCAACATCCATATCAAAAACATCCATATCACCAACATATGGATCATCACCCTTAGCAACCTGATTATCCACGACCAAGTGCTCCACAATTTCCATGTCAGACTCAACCAACTGATCATGAAAACCAACCTCAATCACAGCATCAACAAGCTTAGGAAGCTCCATAGAAACATCCACAAGTTTCTCCGCAGGTTCTGAATCAACCTCCACAAACTGATCAACAAAACCAACTTCCATCTGGACCTTTATATGCCCTCTTCTCTCTCGAACAAGTCTTCTAACCGGCTAGACAACTCACTTCCTGATCGGTAGACTCCAGCTCCACGGTTTCAAGATCTCTCAAACTCTCTTATGAAATTTATCCAGAGATGGATCACTCTCAACCATCCCTTCCTTAACTTGATTAGTCAATCTAGCTTCCAACCGAGCACAAGTCTTTGAAATATTCTTCTCCACCACATCATGGAGTTTTGCAATCATCTCAGGGTCCAATCTTCTTAGAGCCATCTTCTAAGATCTTCGCAAACTCTCTACAACAAATCACCAACTAGATCCAACCTTCAACCAGGTCCTAGTGCAAACTACCTCACATTCGGTGCTCTATCCACACACTCAGGAACAACCTTCACTCTGAAAAACTCCACCCAAGGTCCTGGTGTAAACTGCCTCACATTCGGCGCTCTATCCACACACTCAGGAACAACTGTGCTCTAATACCACTTGATGTAGTGCAAGGCAGGAGAATCCCTGATGGAGATGTCCTAGCCCCCAACAAATAACCACACAATAGAATATAATAACAATACAGAGATATAGATCCACACAATGCAAAAACTCATAATATATTTTCATCCAACATGCCCGACTGTAAGGCCTTCCGGGTTACGGCCAAATAAAATGCAATTACAATATAAAATCCACAAGATCTCTCAAGATCCAAACCAAACCCTAGCTAGCCCAGATCCACACACTGGTAGGAACCCCCAAGGAAGATCTAAACTTGTGCTTGCAAGCCCACCAAGCAATCTCCTTGTTTCCCAAGCTGCAACTACTAGCTCTCCTCAAAACTCACTCCATAGCCACCTCCTCTTCTCCCAGGTGGATGAATGATTACTAAAGACTTCCCCCACAACCTCTACTTATACCAATCTAAGCCATAGGTCAGCCCTGAATATAAATTAAATACAAATACCGAAATTAAATGCCACAAGTCAGCCAACAACAACAATTAAATTCCCAAAATTGATGTCTTAGTAAAATCATGATATCTCCTAGCTCTGGATGAATTAGAACTCATGCTTCGAACCGTAGGTAGAAATATAGGCCCTCTTTAATCCCTAAAATTTTCAGCCACTAACTATTTATGGAAAATTACTTATATAGCCTGAAATAGGCACCAAATTCCTAAGCAAGGCCGAGCTCCCCTAGGCCATGCTGAGCAACCAAGACCATGCCAAGTTCCATTAAATACATCAAAACCAATTACCCAAGACCCAAGTGGGTTTATCCAACTCTACCAAACCCCTCACATATGAAAATAAGTCCACATGACTCCATCAAATCTCCAAAACATGCAGGATAGCCAACTACCCTGGGGTGCTCCTGCATCAATTTTGAATGTCTACAAATACAAGATAATCCTCACTTAATGATCAGGCATACATCTAATATTTGTGATAATGAAGTTTTGTGCTTCAATATCACAAATTGTAAACATACACAACAATTCAAGAAGGGTTATCTTGTATCCACAATCTAAGTTTCAAGTGGTTAACTCAATCTATGCCCAATGGGCTATTTGAGGCTACTGGTCTTGATGTCTAGCAAGCAGACATGCAACATATATCGCCAAGAATATTACCAAAATTTTCACTTAGGCTCAATTCGGTAGATCCATCATGTTTATTCTTATATTTTGTTCTTTTATAATAAATGCAATAACTTTGAAACCAAAATTGAATTATTACATTTAATGAAGAAAATATCATGACATAGAAGTAAGATTCTATAATTTTTTTCTGAAAATGTAATTTTTATTAATCAAAGTATTGTATTTTTTCTCCACACAAGCCGTGAAATTAGCTAGGACATGATTCATTGAATTTTCAATCTAAGAATCATATATGAATATGTGTATAAACAAAAAAGAAAAGAAGTGAGAATAGAGGCCATTCATTGCCTGAATGAATGCAGGAGGAGGAGTGTTCTTTTGGTTGCCATCCTTCTTTGAGTTTTAAGTCCCTGCTTCTTGTTGTCCCAAAACTTGGAAAAAGTGAAATGCAGTGAGTTAGAACATTTTGTTCTCAGCAATGATTGTACCCTACCCTACCAATTTTCCCATATAAGACATATATCAATGCCAAATTTAAATAACAATGATTTATTCCTAACTGGTTTACTTCATGTGTAGTAAAAGTTATCTCTCAGTGGCATGTGGATGTAAATGTGGCTCCTACGAGCCCAATATTCCATTGAGAGACAAATGAAAGAAGAAAGATTAAATAGTAAATATAATATCAAAATGACATATATACCTCAAGCATGAAGTTTTTGTTTCATCATGATCATATCATAGATACAAGGAATCCTAAAGTTTCAGATGATCAACTATTAAGGGACATTGATGGTCTCACAAAATAGTTTCTCATGTATAAGGTTGCACTGTGCCTTAATGATACATAAAGTGATCAAATATATGACAAAAATACAATATGTAAAATAGTGAATTCATTATCAAAGTGAGATGACAAGCTAATCACATAAAGTCAACATGCTACTATACATAAGTAGACAACCAATGAAGCATGGTCATGCAAATTTGTAGCTACAGGATCTAAAGAAGTAGTACACAACACTTTAAAATACTATTACACAATATACAAGATCATCTAATAAATGACATTCCACATAAAGAATAATGTTTTCATTTGCATCAAGTAGGTTGTAGATGCAATGAAGGATCAAGACAATGATCAATGTAGCCATGAGTATGATAGACATGACATGAACTCATAACAGTTCAATGCAATAAATACTATTATAGCCATAATGATTTTAAGATAAAGAGTAACAATAAGGAGGCAATATATTTTCAGATTTATTGAAAAAAATCACTTTTTTCAATCATTGTTTGTAATTGTGAGACAAAGAATTCAAGAATTTCAGGCAGAATGCAGATATTTCTATCATAAAAGAGCAGTTTTATGGAAGATTTTAGAGATGGAGAAAAATGGGTGGTATAATTTTTCAAAGTGAGAAAAGTATTCACGGTTCATAGTCATGATCAAATCGATATAATCAGAAGTGAGGCATTATTAGTGTAGTCAAAAGAAAAATCATGAATAATACAATATAAACTGTTTAAGTGGATCTCAATAGTGAATCAACAAAATATCTTCACATGAGTTTCAAAGCTTTCATAAAACCAATAAGAATCATTTTGGCTTAATGCTTCAAACAATTGAATTAACAAGTATCTTGTGCATATGAGAACAATATAAGGGCATGGAGGAAAAACAACTCCATTTCTAAAAAGGTATTCAAATGGGCAAAATTGAAATACAAAGTCAAAATAGTACATAGTGGCCAAGTACTAGCTTGAAGAATTATGACAGGTATGGTACAAGTTAGTAAGAAGAGTCATTGAACATACATATATATGCAAAGTCAAAGGGGTAATTACTAATAAATCAAATAATGTCAAATGAATGGGTTCATGTAGTGGCTGCCAAGAGAAAAATACTCAAGATATTTCTATAGTTTGAAGTTATTTCACAAGTAAACCTTCAAGAGCTACCAAAAAGAATAAAAACAATATCTCAAAAGGTCTACAAAGCCACGTCATACAAGATTTTATATACCCAATTTTTTATAAAGTAATGGTCACAAACTATTCACAGAATGAAGAAAAGATCAAGTTATTTCTTTTATGTAGGGTTTGAAGACATTTGATGGCCATTGTTTTGAGATAACTCAAGGTTTGTTTTAATTCTATGAGACATTAGAAATAAAATAAATTTATTTATTTCTAGAAAAAAATGGTAAAGATGATAGACAAATGATGCTAAAGGATTCACGACAAGACAATCAACAAATATACAGTGAAATATTTGAGCAGCCATGACCTATATACACAACAAAGCCCCAAATTTTTATAATTTTAAAACCCTCTAAGTAGAGTTGCAAATATTTTTAGAAAAAACCCAAAAAATGTGCAGAGTTTCCAAATACACAAAAGAACGTAGATAAATGTTTCCTTCATCTTATCAAATAAATCCTATGTGTTGTGACCTACAAATGTCCTAGAGAGTTTGCAAATAAAGAACCCAAAATCACATATATTTCAAGATAAGTTATGGTGGCTACAATATTAGAGAAAGTTTTATCTTTCAAGAAATAATAAGGTTTAAAGAATGTCAGGCAGTGAAACGTTATTCCTGGAAAAGTAGAATCTGGTAAATGCCTGCAAAAAGCCACAGTCTTTGATAAAAATTTCGTATGAAGATTTCAAAAACTTTCATAAATCTTCCAAACTCCAAAAAATCTTCCAAAAAACCCTATACCATGTCAGTAACCTAGGCAGAGATATCCAGAAGAAAGAAATGGGAATGGCCAAATGAAGAAAGAATAGTGCCTTTTAGGGTTTCTACCCTAATATTTTTGCCCTTGTGTTTTGTAAAAAGAAAATAAATATTTTATGGTGATAATATGTCGCGGGTGTAAAGATTTTTATACCTCAAGATAAAATTTTGTTAAATTCAAATAATAATATCATATATTATTTATTAATATTTATTAATTTTTTGTAATATATTTTCTAACAAATATTATTTAAATATAATATTTATTAGAAAATTTGTATTATATGATTAAGGGATATTATTATATAATGTATTATTATTATTATTATTATTTACATTTATGGGTCAAATACAAGATATAATTATCTTCTTTATTGATTATTGCATAAGTTAAATTGTAATTAATACTTATTAGATAGTGAATTATAAACTATCTAGTAAGTATTAAATTTAAAATGCAATAATAGAGGGATGAGTCAAGATAATTTGGAATAAGCACATGTGTTACAAATTCCAAGTCAAGAGGGGATAAATGAGGCAATTATAAGTTTTCGAAGTATTTAGGGGAGTTGAAAAAGTTGCAACCTAAGGAGTGGATATAGGGAGGTTGGAGAAGATTAAGGAGGAGGTTTTTTTTACTTCTCTAAGGCAATTAATGGGTCATTTATGAGCTTCTTGAGCATTTCATGGGTGTTTTTGATGAGGTGTTCAATCCTTTATGGGTTGGAGTGAAATTTTCCACCATAAGGACATCCTTTTAGTAGTTTTTTGCTCCTCTTTTTTAGCCTAATTTCTTGCATCTGATCCTTGGTGGTTAGGGTTGTTGTATTTAATGAGTTTTATAACTCATTTTTCAAGGAGTTCTGATTTTACATATTTGTACTTTATGACTTATGTTGAATCCTTTTGCATTTTTCTACATTATTTAGTAACTTAGATTGGACATGTATGACAGTGAGTACCTTGACGGTTAATGGATAAGAAATATTTTTGCTTTCTTATTTCTCTCTTTTATTGCCTGGATAATAGTTGATTGATATGATTACTTGTGAATTTTTTCTTCCATTTCCTTGTAATTGTGTCTCAATGATAGTACCTTTTTGTAGAATGTATGTGCACTGTAGGTCATAAGAGGTGTTAAAATACAGATTTCTAGCTGTGAGAGATAGATTTTCTTCTAGTGATTGAGAATTCTAGCCTTCTTATGAAATTATTATGCAAAGACACACTAAGATTGATTTGCGTACTTAAGGCTTTTCCATTGATTAACTTGTGTATGTAAGTTGTTCTACAGGTCTAAAGAACATTTAGGTACATCACCATTGGTTTACCTTTCTTTTCTATCATCTTTACTTCCCTTTCCCTTAGAAAGTTTGTAACTTTAAGTGAAGTATCTAATAGGAACTGGCCTAGAACCTAGAGGTTCTTTCCATTTTTGGGTGACCCAAAGTCCGGGAAAGTTCCCATGTTGCTCTGAAATATTAGGTTTTTTGTAATCTGATAAGGGTGCAATTTTAGTAACTAACATGAACATTATGAGTTCATGCTCATATCCTTTGGATTGACCAATGCTCCATCGGTGATGTCGAGTCTGATGAATAGAGTGTTTTTCACCTACCTTGATTGATTTGTCATTGTATTCCTTGATGAAAGATGATACATGAATATGAGGACCATTTGCATCAAATTTTATAGTGTCTTCATGACGATCAACTTTATGGAAACTTGGCCACACTAGTACATTTGAGGCCATATTCTGACAGCTATATGTTAGATTTGCAATGTCTATTTGTCGACACTTCTACAAATGTGTTCGTCAGCATTTTTGCATTGCAATTTGCTACAGAAGTGATAACCGTCGGTATTCCAACATCATTTTATGTCAAAACTTGCCACATTAATAGCAAATTTACTATGGGATTTCATACGGTTTATCTATCGGATCTCCGACAAACCATGTGGAAGTCCCATCGAAACGTCTATTGAAAACCCTGTCAGAATGGCAACACAAATGCAATGATTGTCTGACAAGAAAACCCGTCGAAGATATAGCATTCCCATTGCGATATCTATTGAAAAGGGACTCTCATCGATGTTATAACTATCGGTATGGTGACGGATAGCCAGTGACTATCCGACAAGAGAACCCGTTAGATGTATAGCAGTCTCGTCACACCTATCTATCAAAAAGGAGTTCTCTGTGATGTTATACCTATCGAAATGGTGATGGATATGTAGTGAATGTCCGACAGGAAAACCTGTCAGACGTATAGCACTGCTGTCAAAGTAATTTTCATTCATGTCAAAAAAGTGACAGATATGCACATTAAAGATAACAAAGCTCAAGAGACCATTATAGTTGGTCTCCATCTTTGGTCCATATTATTGCAAAATGGTTTACCTTTCATTAGCTCATCAAATTTGGGGATTTGAAAGAATTTAATAGAATATTTTCATGATAACGTATATTATTTAAGTTGACGTTGCATGAATTTATCTACTTCGCACACTTGTAGACTATGAGGACAGTGATAAAGAAGCATCTCCTCCCATGGCCTACATTATTCAAGCCACAGGAGGGGATGCTTCTTTATGGATGTCCTCATAGTTTACAAGTGCGCAAAGTAGATAAATTCATTCAATGTCAAACTAAAATAATGTACGTTATACATGAAAATATCATCTATTAAATTCTTTCTGATCACTTCTTTTGATGAGCTAATGAAAGGTAAAACATTTTGTCAGTAATATGGACCAAAGATAGATACCAACTATAATGGTCTCTTGAGCTCTGTTATCTTTAGTCCTAGCTACCGGGTAACGCCTGGAAGACTTATACCTGTCGATCGTCGAGAATAATCACCGCCTTGCCTTTATGTACACTACACAGTATCCAATATAAGAGAACGTAGAAAATATGAATGGATAAAAGAAATGAAAGATACAATAATATTATCTTGTTGTTTACCTTCTCGTAATTGATCCCAGTCTCGCAAAAGTAATTTTATACGATCACTAGCACATTTTGTGCATGGATGAGAAACAGTATCCAAAGTTTCTAGATTCTAAGAAGAGGTATGAGTGGAGGCCAAAGAAGGGATATTTGTGAAGGTTTTATAGATGTAGGTTACTGAATCATCATCTCTACACTGGTATTCAATCTGGAAACCCTCGTCCTCACTATTGTCCCACCTCAGCTCAGTAAAGAAGATATTCTCTAGAATTTTAGACATCTAGCAAATCTCCACAAAAATCCCTTCTGGCCTCCACTGAATATACGTCTTCTCATAATCTAAAAACTCTCCATCATTGATTCTCATAAATGTACAAATAAAATTGTGAGAAAATGCTTAATCCCTAATTCAATCTTTGACAAATAAAATTGTGACAGAACACTTAAAGAATATGGAAAGCTTACAATGCTTAGAGACACACTTGACTCCAAGTGCCATGTACAACAAAAATAATTTGTCCGATTTGGATAGTAAGTCTAATTTAACTAAAATGACAACCATAGCTAACACAAGAGGTTAACCTATTTTAAATATTCTTCACTTTCTCAAACCATAGTTTATGATACTTAGTTTCTCCTCCATAAGAATATCTGTAATTAATGGTTCTTACATGAACCCACAAGAATAGCTTAGTAGCACAACAATTATAAAATAAACATGTCCAATATTATAAATAGCATTTGCTTTCACTGAAAATCACTCAAAATTGTTTCTCAAACTCACCCATTTGCAAGAAAAGGGAAGTGGTTGAGTTATTTTCTCTTGCTATATTCAAAGACCTCCTGCTCCACAACAAAGAACATTGTAATAAGACCTTTTAATCCTAGTGAAAAAAACATAGAATCATTCTAACTCATTTGTAAAGAAAATAAGCTTTCTATAAAATGAAAGGTTCAACCTAATTAATACTAGCACTTGCACTCAAAGGAGGTGCAAGAGATGAGCCGATAGGCATTTAATTGGAAAGCATAATTGAAGTGTTACATAATAAAAGTGAGTTTTTTAAAGTGTAAATGAGAAGCCAACATAATCAAAGCACATCAATTGAGAAGACATTTATATAATGTAACAAAATGGAGAATAATGAGTGTATGAACACCAAATAGGTAAAAGGTAATGATTTACCTTCAACAGAAGTAGGGAAAATTTATACAAAATAATTGTTGTTGAAGTGAGACAAACTAAAATTTTATACCATCTCGTGCATCCAAAATCCCATGTTGAAGTGAGACAAACTAAAATGTTATAATTAGAGGCCAACCTTGATAGTGATCTGGCTAAAAGACTTAAGAGAGACTTTGACCCAAGAGCTTCATCATCAAGCTCTACAACTAACTCTTGTAGCTATCTTCATAGCAACAAGAGTCATTGGATATGTCAAATTTCTCAGAAGTTTGTACTTAGTTTGTAGGTTGACTTTGTACAAAGTATATTGTAATTGAAATTTTAAAAACTATTTGCATCTAGTCATTATTCATGCACTATGCAATATGTATTGTGCAACGCAATGAAATCAGCAATGTGTACAAAAATGACAAAAACTATATTCCACAATTCTTGGGCTAAACTCTAAATTTATTTTCTTTTTATATTTCTATGCTATTGAGACCACTTCCATTTTATTAAACACAATTTTTCCCAATTAAAAATCTCAATTTTTTGTAAAAAAACATGATCATTTGGTTTCCTAGAATTTTGAATGATCTTTGTTGTTATGATCATGCTCACAATAAACATACTTAATTTATCATAACTATTTTTGTTGATTAAATTGCATCAATGATATTTCTCTCTCTCACTGCACTTGTCAAGAACAGACAATTAATTTGGTGACTAAACCTTTTGGTGCTATTCATAGTTTGGGGAAAAATTAGATTTCAATGTAATCAGGTTTCCACAATCCATTTGAATATAAATGTAAGATTGTGGTTTATAAATTAGAGTTGTTTCTAGTTTATTTATTAAGGGGCAATAGGATATAATATAGTGTTAGAATAAACTTTGTACAAAGACATGTAATGCTTATGTTAATGATCTAAAAAGATGCAAATATAGGAATTGAAAAAGAAGATAGTGCCAAGAAATCTTTTCACAAATATGAAACACGAGGAAAAGTAATAACATTAACAAAGCCAAGATTCACAACATTAAATTTTACCTATGGATGAGTTTCTGCAGTGGGTTGCCCAACATCAAAAATATGTTGAGTTGCATTTCAGCTGTAACTAAGAGTATCATGTAGAATAGACCCTAAACTTTGAAAGCATTCTCCAGCCTGGAAATTCAAAATTCAATCTAGGTAAGCATTAGTAAGTGAAATAAATTATAGACATCAACATCAACATCAACCTTTTCCAATCAAATGATACTTTTTCACTACTTGTCCCCTCTAGAAGGAATGACAAGCCTACAAATAACTTGAAGAAGTGGTATAAGTAGCACCATAATCATTAGAAGCATGGTAAAGCACGAACGAGAGAAGGCCAATTCCAAACTAATCCAAACAATTAATAACTAATTGTTACCTGTTACATGGAGGTTGTAAACTAGTTGGAGAAGCTTATTAGAGCATGGATGTGTATGTTTGAGACACAAGGGAGTAAGGGAAGATACAAGAACCAATAAATGCCAAAGAAACAATGTAACATACTCGAGTTTTTAATGAAATGTAAATTATTCTCCAATAGACCCTGTCACTGCCCGTGAGGGTACAGTCAAAATCCTTATTGATTTACTTCTTCTTTCATGAATGGTATGAATAGAGATGGATTGGTGTAGTATGGTTATGTATTTACCATGAGCTTTGGATAGTTTTTATGAAAGTTGAAAGTGTTTTGAATCCTCTAGACGCGACTGCTCTTGTACAGTCAGGGTATGTAATGATTAAAATGATTTGATGCAAGGTTGAATAGATTTAATCCTCTAACCTTGGTGTAAATAAGTAGTATGGTTAGTCTTGATGCTATGTCTCATTACTTAATGTTTTCAAGGGTCTTTGAGATGAATGGAGGGGTTTGAGCCATGTTTATGGATGATTGTCCCTAACTAGTCAGTATAGGCAACAATGAAATATTGTGAAAGAGTGATGGTCAAGAGTGTTCCTTGAAGGGAATGGAATGGAAAAGGATTACTATCATATAATATGAGGTTTCAATTGTGTTGAATGCAAGGAAGACATGATATGTGCAAGTTAGTTCATTGATAGCTTGGATAGCCCAGTTTGGGGGTCACTTGTAGAGGGGACAGTCAAGGTCTGGACAATTGGTCCATTGGAGGACCTTATTTATTTGCATAGATGATCATTATATGGTCATAGTATGATGTTTGATCCATTGAAGGGATCTAGAAAGTTGTGGAAGTGATTGTTTGGGAAATCCCTAGGGTATTACTCATGTTTTATCAATGTTTTATGCTTATGTGGTTAGTATAGCATAAATTGTCACTCCTATGCCACCAGATATAGATATAAAAAATTTATAATCTAGATCCAAAATACAAATCAATGATATCTTCATGGCACCTACCTGGTGGCAACTTATAAATTATATCCTAAAACACAGATGGAAACCAATAGATCAATTGTTGCACTTCATTATTGCAAGCTTCTCCATAATTACTACGTACCGTACAATGCAAAGCCTATATGGAATTGCAATGAATAATGAAACATAACACACCCTTGCCAAATAGTGAATAATGAAACCATGAGTCCAATTACATTCAACTCTTGATCTTTCAAGATCATTTGACCTTCATGAGTCTACATGACTCTCTTTACATGCCTTTGCCAGGGTGCCTTGCACTATAGATCAATGCTCAATTTTGCATAGCCTCTTGTGTTTTACCAATAATTTTTGTACCCAAATAGGTTCATTGGGAGTGATTGTCCAAATCAACCCAAAATAGGAACTTGAATCATCAATGGTGCAGGAGCACCAAGGTCAAAGGCAGGAGCCATGGAGTCCACCAGGGTCACTAATAGATCCTTGGGTGGAGTTGAAGACAATATGGCCTTCAAGGGTCATTGGATTATGTATTAGACCAATAATGGTCATGTAATGTTGTTTGGATCACATATTGATCATATTGTAATCAAATCTTGAATGTAATCCTTATTGGCATTGATAAGCCTAAAAGGTACCTAGGGGTCACTAGGAATGGATATGTATTGATCCTAGGTTAGGGGATTATGAAAATGACCTATAAGGGTCTAAAAGGATGTAATAAGTCCATTAGAGCCTTTAAATATTGTTAAAAGCACTAACAGTGCAAAAACTTGTAAATTTCATGTACTCCCCTGGGGAGGTCGACCTATATAAAAATGATGAACACAAATAAACCATGATAATGATCTCATCATCAAGTGTATTTCATATATATATATATATATATATATATATATATATATATATATATATATATATATATATATATATATATATATATATATATATATATATATATATATATATATATATATATATATATATATATATATATATATATATATATATATATATATATATATATTGTTAAATAAATATAATGAAAAACTTACCAATTGATGATAATCAAACCCCCCTTCAATGTGACCATTATCCCTACAATGTCTCTTAGTTGTTTTGATTAGCAATCTTCTAGTGTTTAAGCCCTTACAAATATTATAGGGACAATAACATTTTCCATCGCCTTTTCTTTTCAAGTTAGACCACAATCTATTGATTGTATCCCCATTATGTGCTTCACTTGGATTGTCTGACATGATCCTTCTTCACTTAGATTATCTATAACCTAATTATATATAGAAATTGAAAAGTTAGTTATGAAATTATATTTTATTATAGTATACCAAATTGAAACACTTCTGTTATTGTAGTCTTCCACCTCAAACTCTTTCCTATTGTGGCAAGAAAGAAAGATATTCAAATAATATAGTAGTTTGTAAATCAAAATAAAATATCATATATATTATACACAAAATATATCAGAAGTGCATCAAATTTGACCAAGTACTACTGGGACCTAGACCCGGCAACAAATGGACTTGTTATGATTTTCACAATAATAAATTTATTGCAGGGTAAGGTCCCAGTAGTGCTTAGGCAAATATGCATGGTGAAGGTTGTATATGTTGTATATGTTGTGTGTGTGTGTGTGTGTGCGTGCACATAAAAAAGGGGGCCTTTATCTTTGATCTTAAAATGAAAAATATGTCTATCTAACGCTTTTTGAGGGTGCGGGGAACAACAAATGGAGGCAACTTGAGAGCACAAATGGAGGCAAGTTGTTGATTAAGGGTGCAGCGAACAACATCCGTCATTACTTTTATCGAATTGTAAGACATTATAAGACTCTTACATTCAACCTTCATCTCATAAGACTTTTACATTCAACCTTCATCTCATGCACCTAATAAATAGGAGATAAAATACATGAAATTGAAAAATTACATTACAAAACAATGAGCTAAAACTACCTACAAAAGTAGTACCCAATTTATATACAAAACATTTAACTAATGAATTGTGATTTTCTTCTCATCTTCACTACCAAAATAATCACCCCTCTAATCTAATTGCACTATAGAAGTCCAATTTAGCGACAGATAAAACAAGGATTTCCATTCATGGAGGAAATCACACTAGCAAAACAAGGATTTGCATTCATGGGGGAAATCACATCTAAGCTACAAACATGTATCCTAAATAGTTTCATTATTATCATTAAATACATATATGTCTATAAAGACCTTAAGTAGAGGTCAACATCCACAAAAGGAGTGGACTTTTATCCCTAAAGATATTATCATAAAGACATCACTACAATTGAGGAAGATAGGGAGAGTATTGCGTGCAACATAAAAATATTAGAATTAGAGAAGTTATAAAGGGAGAAAGGACGAGTGTATGATCATACACTGATCAATGAACATTCATACAAAAGTTTGATTATAGAAAAGTTCTCAACCCAAAACAAGGGGAAAACCTATTCAATGAACATTTACATCTTTTAAATTAAACCCACCCCTTTAACAAAAGTTCAAATGGACCCTAGGTTTAATATGTTAACTAGCATTTTAATGAACAAGGTTTTCAACCCAATTTTTTAAAAAGGGGAAAACATATTCAATAAATACTTAAGCATTTTATGGTTAAAAAACTGATCCTTAAAAGAAAGAAAGATGCTAAAAGCAACGAACCCTTCACTGCTATTTTTTTATGGAAGTTGCAATTTGGTCTGGACTTGGGTCTTTGAACTTCGAGCTGGTTTTCGAAACTTGGGGATTTTTCTCTCTTCATGTCGAAGCCATGATTTGAGGTAGGCATTTGAGTTTGTTTTCTCACTTCCTCTGCATTTGGGTGGTGTATTGTTGTGATCATCCTCTCTCCATTTCGAGGGCACATTTGATGTTTAAATCTTCATGGCATATTTGATTTGTGTATTTCTATGTTGATTCAATGGCATTGTATGGGTGTTCAATGATTTGATAATACCATTTAATTGCTGGCATTGCTTATGAAATACTTGATGTGCCTTGAGCTGCAAGCTAGGGCATCATTTTTTGATGTGTTTATCACATGTTATGCTCACTATTTTTTATCTCATGGCACCGTGTGAAGCTTTTATATATCTAATTGTCTGCTGCTTATTTACTGGTTTTACTATGCCCGTGGATTCTCGGGCATCATGCAGTGTTTCTGAGTGTTGTTTGGCTCCTTGACATAGCTCGTGCTATAGAGCTAGGGCATCAATGTGTTTGGTTCCATGGTCGTGCCCTATGATATATGGCATCATATGTTCACTATTTATTTTCATGGCACCATGCCCTTATGCTATATCTATGCTTAAATTCGTTGTTGTTATGAATGTTCACTATTATATTCAATGGGATCCCGTGCCATTGCTTTGAACATTGTGACTTGCAGCTATTATACGGGAGCTTGGAGGCCCGTGTGTTATGATATTACTACTATCACTTGTTGTTTACTTCATGGTATTTGCCGGTGTTTACCTTGAGGACCCGCGGGCTTCATGTTGAAGCATTTCACACTATTATCATTTCTTTGACAGTGATTGTGATTGTTTCCTTGTCTTCATGGCACCATGATGCAACTCGGGTATCATTTCTTATTAGATGATTTCTAAACTATTGATTGTACTTGATATCCCGTGAGCTTACTTAGACATTATCATTTGTTGTTTCTCACTAGAGAATCATAAACTCGATGATCACTTTGTTTATGATGCCATATTGTTCTGAGGTTGTAGTTGTATGTTGTTATCTATTTACTGTAACCCGTGTTCATTATTGTCGCTGTTTATGCATTATAATCTACTTTGAAAACTAGTCATTACTGATTTCTTATTGTTTCTTCATTCAAATGGTAGCTTGAGGCCCGCGAGCTAGGGCATCATTTATGTTGTTTTAAAACATGCTATGCTCACTTTTTATGATCCTTGAGTTTCATGCATTGCTGTTACTATGAATGAGAACCCGTGAGCTAGGCTTTGGTATCAATGTAATTTAATTTCTATCATTAGATTTGACACCACGCCTCTATAGCTCCACTTGGATCTAACACTGCATTTGACATATCTACTTGATGTCGTGGCATCGTTGTTGGGCTCTATTTGACATTATGATTGTTTCATTATAGGAATCATAGCTGTGAATGATTGGTGCTATGAAATTATGAGACTTAAATCTTTGTCAAATAAATATCGGCGTTGGTTTTCTATTTTGAATATATGAAATCATGCCATTGGATAAGGCATTATTTCATCACTTGATGGTTGCATCTTATGACTATGTGGTATTGATGCTTCATTGTTTTGTGTTGTTCACCTTTTCAGTATAGCTCCTCTTTATCATACACTTATCACTTCATGTTGTTCCACTAGTCTTAGACATTCCAATTGAGTGATCAGTGTATTAGAATTTTTAAGGATAGATGGTTTGCAGAGAATTGATAGGATTTATATTCTAAGATTACCCAAATGACGACAGATGTGATGAATTTGTAGAAGGATACCAAAGATGTTGACAATGATTTATTTTTTATGTTGGTGAAGGTCCTCAAGCATTAGGTGCGCATCTACTTTTCTCTTTTCTTGTGTGTGAATAGGTTCTTCTATATGATTTGATGCTCCTAGACATGTAGGTCCTCATAGTTTACTTTTTATTAATTCATCAAAATGAAATGAATCAGTGAATCTGGTAATATAGTTTTGATTCTAGAAAATGATAGGATCATTAAATCTCCTTCTAGTGTTGGAATATTTTTCTTTGGAAAACTTCAAAGATCATTTTTCTCTCGGGACTACTTACTTTTCCACACCCTGTCAATTTATACATCCCTAGAGTTTGGAACTGATGCTTGGGCCTCTTTGTGGTGAGTTTATGGGCTTCCTTAATATGGAGTGAGTGAGGCTCAATCACTTCCAAATAAGTCATCTTTTTATGTTATTTACTTGATTCTTTAACTGATGATGATATGTAATCCTATTTTATATTTGGGGATTATATTAACATATAATTTCCCTTTTTCCAAACTAATTGTTAAATAAGAAAGCAATAGCAATGAGGAGGGGTCTTCTTCTGAGGAGATTGATGAAGATTGTGCACCTCAAAAACCAATTCATAAGGTACCAATCATGTTTTCTTTTCGCTTATATTTTTGGATTGGTAAATCTCTTTATTTTCATGTCCTTTCTTTTGATTACTATGGATGAGATATATATCTTACATTTAACATTCAACTTCTTTACATTTTAAAACATATAGTGTGTTTTTTGAGGATTTTACCAAATCAACTTATAACATAAACCGAAAACACCAAACTGATTTCTTGCCCTTTCAACTTGACAAAATATTTGCATTTGACCAATAACTGCAAGCAACTAAATGATAAATCCACATACCTGTATCTTTGTAAAATACCTAGAACATCAAAAAGATAGCTAAGTGGTTGTTGCCATGATTTTTATCTACTGAATATGTGAAAAAAAAGCACCAAAAAGAATTGTGTTATGTTGTAGCTCAATATACTGAAAACCCTAGTGAAAACCCAACTAAAATTCTATCAAAGTTGCACTCAAAATAAAAATCATGGCAGTAGCCACTTAGGGATCAAAATAGAGAAAATAAATCAAAATCATTCTTTGTCCTATTTCCTTTTAACAAAGTTTCAAATATCAATGATACAATACATTTGATGCCCTAAGCTATCAATACAAATGGCACCTAGCTAGAAGCTCACGAGCTGTCCATTTGATAACCACAGTCAACATTTCAAAATAGTGAATCAATATCCTTGAGCACAAGCACCAATAACATCAAATAATGGAGATAAAGCATGGGCTAGGGCACGACACTAGTAGAATGCAGTCATTTCAGTGAGCATCTTAGAAATATACAATGGTGTCATTAAATGTGCCAGTAATATCAACAAACGTGAATCCAATTTCATGATTCATGATCAAATAAACACATGCCATAAAATTTTGAAGTCCATAAGTAAAATGCAATGCATTTGAAATTTGCGGTCAAATATGATGCCAGAGGCTCAAAAGTTTCCCGTCAAAGATACCAGATCAAAGATGAAGAAATCACATACCTTCAGATATGTCTTCGTGCTCAGCTTTGACCCACTCCCTTTCTCCTGCTCCTTTTCTCTGCAATAGAAATAAAAATGATTTGGCCGTTTCACTTTTTTTTTTTATGTATACCCCAAAACTGTCAAAACTCTAATGGTCTATTTAGAACCCATCGGAATCCTGACACCATCGGGGACTATTACAAAAAAAAACCCCAAATTCATTAAAAAAATGATCCATCAGAAGTTTTTATCGAAATTTGGCCCCAAATGTAGTAGTGCCAAGTGTGAGTTGTTCCAAATTGAGGTGAGGTATTTGGGCCATATCATCTTGGGAAAGGGTATTGTAGTGGATACTTTGAAGATCTAGGTCATAATGGATTGCCCATACTGACTAGTATTTTAGAGGTTCATAGTTTCATATGTTTGGTAGGTTACTACCTCCAATTTATGAAGGATTTTTCTTAGTTAGCACACCCTATCACTTCTCTTCAGAAGAAAGGGAAGAAATTTATATGGTTGGATGAGTGTGAGTTAGATTTTAAAGCTCTTATAGAGTAGTTGAATAGTGCATCTATCTTGGTTATGCTAAACTCTACAGGTGAATTTGTGGTATGCATTGATACATCATTAGAGGATGTTGGGGAAAATATTATACAAGAATAATGAGTGATTGTCTATGAGTCTCATAAGCTCAAGGAACGTGAGTTGAACTATCCCACTCATGAATTAGAGTTCGCAAAATTTGTGCACGTGCTTGTGCATTGGAGATATTTTATTGTGGGCCATTGGTTTGAGTTGCATAATGATCATTGTAGCTTGCAGTATATCTTTAATCAACCAAACCTGAATACATGATATTATCGTTGGATGGATTTCCTTTGTCAATACTATTTTTATGTTCATTAAATTAAGGGGAAAGAGAATGTTGTTGCTATTTCCTTTAGTAGGATAAGGTATGAAATCTCAATTTTGTCTCTTGGTGTGGATTTGCATAGCCATGTTCTTGAGGCCTTACTTGGTGACCCTTAGTACAAAGAAGTTAAACAAGAGATTGAGTCCAAGAAAGCCCTTATGGGAAAGTTTTAAAGTTATTTTGTAGAGTTGAATAGAATTTTGCAACACCTTTGTCGTCCAATTTTAGGTGATCTTTGTTCCTTACTAATGTCATAGGCATATCATGCACTATATTTAGTATATCTTGGTGTCAAGAAGATTCATGCCAACATTAAGGAATTGTATCGTTGGGTATGGATGAGGTGTGATGTTTCCAATTTTGTGGCTAGATGCCTTGAGTGCTAGAGGGTGAACGAAAAACATCAACATCTAATAGGTGTTTTACAACCACATTCAATTTTTTAGTAGAAGTGGGATACTATATCCATTTATATTATCATATGGATATTTATGTCATTGCATCTTCATGATGTTATTATTGTTCTGGTGGACAAGTTGTCCAAGGTGGATCACTTTTCTTTTATGAGATCCTCTTATACTATTGCACGTGTAGCATGTGTATTTATGAAGGACATAGTTCAGTTGCATGGGATACAGGTCATAAGATCATATTTGATAGAGATACAATGTTCACTTCAACATCATGGACATTCATTCAACATGCTTTGGATGCTCAACTCAAATTTAGTTTTACATACATTCCAAATATTGATGGTTAGATAGAGTAGGTGAATCAAGTTCTTGAGGATATGCTTCATATGTATCATGTGATGGATCGATATATTTGGTGGGAGGACTACTTGTACTTGGTAGATTTTTCCTATAGTAATTTGTATGGTATGTCTCTTGGAATGTCACCTTTTCAAGACTTGTATGGGTTACCATACCAAGCATCTTTGAGTTGGGATCATTTAGAGGACTAGGTTGTTTTGGGTCTAGAGATGTTTCATGATTTGGAGTAGAAACTAATCCAAATTAGAGAACATTTGGTAACTACTCAAGATTTGTAGAATAAGTATGTCGATACCCATAGAGTGGATTATCAGTTCTATGTGTATAACTATGTGTTTTCCAAGTTTGATCATGAAAGAGCCCCATCTGTTATGGGAAAGGCTCTAAGTTAGTGTCATGTTTTTTTGGGTCTTTTGAGATTCTTGAGAGGATCAGTCCTACTACCTATTGTTTGGCATTGCCACCTAGCCTATCTTGTATCCATGATGTTTTCCATGCTTATGTTCTTAGACAGTATATTATTGATGTGACCCATATACTTGATTGGGGTTCTTTTCAAGTATAGGATGAACAAATTTCACTGGAGCTCATCTATATTCTACAACATTAGAGGCTAACCCTAAGGGTTTGAGACATCAGATAGGAAAGGATCCAATGGGGCCCAAGTGATGAGACTTTGGATACTTGGTAGAGTGTTTCACACTTGAGATATTTGTACCCCTATCTTTTTGCAGACTTAGAAGAGTAAGAGTAGGCCTAGGGGGGAGGATGTAGTGCCCCAAGTGGTTGCATTCTATTTTTGTTTATTTTGATCTGAGCTAGACTTTGTTTCTTGATTTTTTGACTGTTGGTATATTATTTAAAATTGTGGGTTCACCATTTTTTGGTATTGATATTCATTTGATGCACCCAATTATAGTTATGATTCTTTTTATTGATATTGATACAATTATTGATGTGGATGATAGTTTATATTTGTGATTTAGTGATTATCATAATATATGCATGACTCAAAAATGATGCGTCATGATGTTGTATGATGATATCTAATTTATATGATATATGTGATGCTTTAGATTATGTGGGAATAATTTTCTTTGATGATTATTTCACACATGTATGTACCAGTGTGATATTATTGTGTACTATGTTTGGCTATTATCTAGATCAAGAATTTTATATACTATTATAAATTTTTAAATGAGGATTAAACATGGAAGGAATGATTTTACAATATTTGATTACATAAGAATGATTACCTTGTTAAAATTTCCTTTCATTAGTTTCAAATTTTGGAATATTATCCATGTGCTTTTGTTATTTTATTCATGACTAGCTACACTTGATGTGTGTATGTTGTAGTCATGACAAGTACCAAACATTGACTCCACTTGAATTCACAAGTTTGAGCATGTCTTTATCCCCCACAATAGTTACATAGGTAGTCATATTGGCCACCCATTATGATAACTTTGGTTATTATGTAGGTAAAGTCTGGATTTCATCCACATCAATAACTTTGGTGTACATGATAGTGTAGACATGGAAAATTGGCAAAGGCTTAATTCAATCAAAAGGTGCATCAAGTCATCAAAATAGCACTAAAAATCAATAAATGGAACAAAGGCAATTCAAATCAAAGGAAAATTCAATTAAATGATTAAATAATTAAATAAGGCTTGAAAAGGGGAAAAACACTAAGAAATTGATTAAATTCAATTAATGACATAGTTGTTGAAAGCAAAAATCAAAATGAACCTCTTACCCTTCATGGCTAAATTTAATTACTTTAATTAATTAATAAATATGAAATTCTCTCAACAAAGGAAAAAAGAGACAAAATGGACACAAATCACTCACTTTTGTTGAAATGGTCCAGCCTTTTGAAACCATTTAAATGTTTGTCCCCCCATTTAGGGACAAAGCAAAGCCAATTGACCTTACCCAAGCATAACCATGGTTATCTCACTCTACCCCCTACCCTTGGGAAAATCTTATAAATAGAAGGCATTTTGAGGCATTATTCATCCACTCCATATCTTTGAATTGCAGCAAAGCTCTTGCAATTTGCATCCACACCACTCACTTAGCATTTTCATTGATATTTTAGCTTAATTGTTGATCATTTTAGAGATTTTATTATCAAATAGAGCTAGAATTTGATAATTAGATCTATTTTGCATATCATTCTTAGTTCAATTCTCATAATTAGAGTGTCACTAGTGAGGATTTGCAGCTGAGAGCCTCATTTACCACTTCAATTTAGAGAACCATGAGATATTTAGATTAATTGTGCATTATTTAGATTAGTTTGCTTTGAATAGTGTAAATTCTCTTTAAATCTTGTTATTTCATGAAGGTGTAAACCACTCACACACAAATGGCGCCCACCGTGGGGCTCTAGGCCTCAAATTTATCAAAATTTCCACGTTATTTGCAAATTTAGGCTAGAATTGCATGATTTTGCTCACTGTTTGCAGGTTACAGGAAAGAAATCACGCCTACCAGTAAAGATATCACGCCTCCAGTAAAGAGATGTCGCTCGCGGAAATTTAGATGTCGCCTGGAGTCTGAACGCTCACGCTTCTTACCAGCAGAGTCACGCCTCTGGATAAATAAATCATGCCTGCGGACATTATATTATCGCCTGAAGCACAAAGATATGATGCCTTTGGCCATTTTGATGTCGCCTACAACGAATTAAAAGCCGCAGCCGACGAATTAGTTCACGCCTGGTGTAAAGGGAGTGTCCTGCACTTTGCTTTTTATTTGTCGCTCTTATTATTTTAAATGTCGCTTTCATTTAATAAGATGTCGCTTAGCTGAATTACTTTGTCGCTTTTGGATAAATAGTTTGCGCTTTCATTTAATTTGATATCGCACGTAATCATTTTAATCTCGCTTGAGCCCCTTTTTGGTGACACTCGCGGTTAAAGTAATTACGTCTTTGTTAAATTAGATATCGCCTTTAGCAAAAGAAATGTCGCCTGGTATAGCATCTATTTTCTGTTAGTGTAATTGATGTTGTCGCCTGTAATAAAGATTTCACGCGTTTGATAAATTTAATATCGCGCTTGTCTATTTTAATCTCGCTTGAGCCCCTTTTGGTGACGCTCGCAGTTAAAGTAGTCACGCCTTTGTTAAATTTAATCTCGCCTGTAGTCTGGACAATGTCGCCTGACAGTATTTTCACTATTTTGTCAAAATAAGGACTGTATGCTAACTTTACTGTCATTTTTTTTGTATCAGGAGCATGGTCTGTCATAAGAAAGTGCAAAAACCAGAGAGAAGATACAACTTAGAGGAGAAATTGATCTCTAAGAGGATAAGGAAAGAAAACCGGGTACATTCTACCTTTGTTCTCAATAATAATTTAGAGAAAGAAGTAGAATTGCATGCCAAATATATTGCTGTTGTAGATGCTTACAAACGAAAATATGTCTCATTGAATTGGGAATTTAGTCCTTAAATTTGTAAGAATTTTTGCAAGTATTTTGGTAAAAAAAAGAATCAAAAGCATAATCAATTACATCATTTTTAGCTTTGATTTTGGTTTCCCCTCACTTTGTTTGTATTGTGCTGACTAACTTGTTGGTGGAGGGAACATTTTGCTAAGGTAAGAGAAGGATTTGGAGAGAAAACAAAAATCTACTACTTAAAAATGCGCCTAGCCTTTGCTAGCATCGTTTGAGGTATTTTTCTCATCAAGCTTGCACTTCCCTTAAATTGTGGCATTTCAAAGTTCAAAACATAGTTTAATCATAAAAAGGAAAAAAATAAACACTTCAATTCTAAGAACCCCTTTGTCACGGGGTTGAAAAAGAACCAATTTGATTGTGAGTGTTTGGGATAAGGGAAAAGCAATAGGGATATGCTCTTCACTCTTTGAGTGAATCAAATTCCCAAACTTGCTCTACCAAATCCATTTTTCATGCTTTTCAATGAATATGTTTAAAACTTAGTGGGCTCGCCTCCCGAGATTGCCTTAGAAGGGCCGGTGAGAGGGACAGCCCAAAGTGGGATACACTTGCTTTTGCCGCGAGAATCCGACCCACTATAAAATGAAATGCGGGTATCCTTAATGGGGTACACGACAAAAGGATTTTAGCTCTTTCGAACTTCCTCTAGTAGTCCTAACGGATTGCGCAAAATCGTGCTTTTGTGCGTGTGGGAAGCCCCTTAACATACTTGGGGGATGAAAAGCTAAGATCTCTTTTGAACGGAAAACTTACTACATAACGGTAAAATAGCAAAACTACCTATTAGAGCCATGTTTACGAACCAATTATGTGCTAGGTAGATTGTGTGGAAGCTATTCTTGTGATCAAACCTGTGAAAACGTTCAAAAATATACACATTAGAGCATTCTAGGGATATGGTACCCAATTGATGTGTGTGTTGAGATTGTTTTTATTTTCAAACAAGATATTCCAAAGTTATTGATCAAAACACCATTAAAATTTTAAACCATTTAAAATTGATCAAAAACTTTTACCTTATTCCAAAAACAGCTTATCAAGAGAAGAAAGTCAACATACCCTTAAAGTTTGTTCATGCCTATTATTACAAGGTCACTCTCTATAAGGAAAGCATTACAAACAGACGGGACCTACAACGGAGAAGAGCTCCCATTTCCAAAGAACACTTTCATTACTTCACGAGTGACTGAAAATCCCACTAAGGCAAAGGACATTAACAACATGTTTAGTGGTACCCTAGGAAATATCGATCCCACTAACCAAGGGAACAACATGAATGGGGGCATAGATCCCAATAACAACCAAGGGAACAACATGAATGGAGGTATGGATCTTAACAACAATCAAGGAAATTCTAATAATGGAGGAAGAGATCCTAATTCTCAAGAGGCAAATTCACAAGGCAACAACTTATTGCCTCCTCATAATACAAACTTACCCCCAACTGCAGAAGAAGCCACGATTGAAAGAGAATTAGAGGCAAGACAATGTCCTTATTTCATAGAACTAATGAAAAAGACCATGCTTATGGATAAAGAAAAACACTTCATGGACTTAATACAAACGGGGGTAAAGCTACCTAAAGATTTTGACATAGAACAATTAAAGCCCAAGGAAATAGAAGACCCTATGGAAGCAATGAGGAAACAATTCAAGGCATTACAAATGGAAATTGACAATTTGAAACAAAATGGGGCTCCTAAGCCTTTCTCTATTGAAACATTATGTCCTTTTCCATTTGATAAGAGTTTGGTCATGGTGCCTTTTCCCATTAATGTAACATTTCCTAAATATGAGAGATATGAAGGAACATCTGACCCACATGATCATCTTCGGGGGTTTTGTGCATTGAGTCTTGAATTCATGCATGAATCAACCTATTTAATGAGACTATTCCCAAGAAGCTTGGGAGGAATAGCCATGGATTGGTTTTCAAAACTACCATCCGACATAAAATCCTTTGAAGAGTTAGCATCTAAATTCGTGACTCATTACTCTTATAACATCAAACATGAGGTCACCATGATAACGTTATGTAACACGAAGCAACAAGATGGAGAAGCCTTTCTCACATTCTTGCAAAGATGGAGGACTGCATTTGCTAGATATCCAAGAAGTGTACCGGAGAAAGAAAAAATGGATATCTTTATTAACGGTTTGAGAAGCGAGCTGAATTATAGACTAAGGATGCAATGTCCCAAAACCTTTCAAGATCTAATTGATAACGGAATTACAACGGAAGAAGTGTTGATTAAGAGTGGAGAGTTGAAATTGCACAAGGAAAATAAGAATAACTCTAACTCCAACAACAACAATACCAACAATAACAACAATCCAAATAAAAGTTGGTACAACAACAATAGCCGTTATGCTGCACGGAATAACAACAAAGGTATTGTTAATGATGGTGTAGTGGAATCCAGCAACTTGAAGGTGATTCCATTTGCCCTTACAAAGACACCAAATCAAGTGAATAATGCTAATCAAGCATATAATGCACCTTCCAACAACAACAACAATGCCAATAAGAATAATCAAGGAAACAAAGATCAAAACAGCAAGTATGATAAGTATTTGAAACCCACTCCTGCAAGACACTTTACACCCTTGGGAGAATCACTTGAAACTGCATTAAAGACTCTCATAGCTAACAATGTTATTACATTACCCGCCATTAAACCTTATGAACCAGACCACAAGCCGGGTTGGTGGGATGCTAAGCATCATTGTGAATATCATAGGATTCGGGGGCACCCTACAAATGAATGTTTACAATTAAAGAATGTGGTGCAAGACTTGATAGATAATAACATAATCACTGTTGATGGACCCCAAAATAATGAAGATCATACGGCCTTCAAACAACCTTTTTACAAACATGATAAAGGTGAGTCATCAAATGGAAAGAAACAAAGTGCCAATAATCTCAACTTTGCGCCATCATATGATCATATTGTTAATGCTATCATCATTAATGAACAGCCTCAAAAGGAAGCAACAAATGTCATTACAAGAGGGCAGAATTCTAGAATGACTTTACAAGGGATAGTCCCTCAAAACACCAATATCCCACCATCCAACATTGTGGTCAAACAATCTCCTACAGCAGCAAGACCTTATAGTTTGGTAGACCAATTGCAACGTACTCCAGCACAAATCTCAATCTTAGAGTTATTGAAGTTGTCACCAAATCATAAAGAGATTTTGGAAAAAGCTTTGGAAGAAACACATGTTTCTACTACCTTAGGGGAAGAAAAGTTTCAAAATATGGTAGGACATCTTGTGGCTCCTCATTGTCTTTCATTTTCAGATCAAGATGACATGTCTATAACTCATCCTCAAAATTTGCCATTACATATAGAGGTTTTGATCGAAAGGCATAGAGTCAAAAGAGCCCTTATTGATGGAGGGGCTGGCCTTAACATATGCACATTGAGTCTTGTAAAATCCTTAGGTTTCTCCGAGTCTTGCATTGACCCTACAAAGAAAATCACCATAAAAGCTTATGATGAGGCTGAAAGAGCTTCTAAAGGCATGATTGTGTTGCCCATCCAAGTGGGACCAGTTAAGAAGGAAACCAAATGTCAAGTGTTGGACATGAAATTAACCTATAACATTTTATTGGGAAGACCTTGGATTCATGAGATGCAAGCTGTCCCCTCCACATACCACCAATGCATCAAGTTCCCATACATGGGTGAAGAAATCACAATTGGAGGAGACTCAAATCCATTTCAATATTGTAATGCACTCAAACCCTTGCATGAATTATACATTCCACATAATCGTGAAGGAGTTGTTCCAAGAATCACCAATGAAGATGCACAAAATCCTCTTCAAGCTAGCTCAACTACATCAACTAAGGGCAAGGAAAAAGTGAGCTACGAGGGTCCAAATGAGATGGAAAGTCCATGTGTGGCACCTAAATTGGAAACAGTGATCTACAAACCTACTAAAGAGGAAAAAGAACAAGCTAAAGCAGATCATTACCAATACACGAGTGAGATGATGAACAAATTTGACAAACAATGCAAGATTAGTTCAAAAGGGGTAGGAGAATATTCAGTTTCTCTATTTGACATGCCCATGTCTCCTAAATCACATGGAAAACCCTCAAAAGAACATCTTCCACATAAGTATAATTCTTATTTTGTGAGGGAAGATAGCAAAGCAACATGGGATAAGGAAGAGGATGATGTCCTTCAATGGCTTTATCATGATGAGGATGGTACCCTAGACACTCCCATGGAAAGAATTCAGCATGTTAATATACAAACAGAACAATATGGGAAAGGATTTGATATTATGCAAAAGATGGGATACAAAGGAAGAGGACCCCTAGGCCAAAGAAATAGAGGATTATTAGAACCTATTGAACCTGTTTGGAGGGCAAGTCATGAAAAAGCCGGAGTAGGTTTTCAACATAAGGGAGAAAGTTCAAGTCCAATGCATGATTTTCATCCTCAAATAAATGCATTAGAATCCGAAGGAGATAGTGATGATTCTAGGGATTATGAATGGGATACTTTATCAGATGAGTCATGTCAAGATAAAGAAGTCATTGTTATACATACTTATGCAAAAATCCCAAAACAAGATGCTCCAATTAATGAAGAATCTTCTATTCAAAGGCCTAATATAGAACAAGCATCTAGTAGTGGAGCATGGATAGAAACATTTTGGACACCTTCAGAGGAGGGAAATTCAAACGTTAGTTTTAACCCGCTTGTGGCTTTTCCCACATTGTTTCCCGTAGAGGTCGACGAGGATTCAAGCGAAGGGGACTTTGACCCTGCTTCCATGGATCATCTTGAGGAAGCACACATCATAGACCTAAACGATACAATGTATGAACCCTCAAACGAAGTCATGTCCATAAATCCTATTGATGATACCTTACCCAATAATTCCTTAATTTTGATACATCCAGACCTCATTGATTGGGATCAAACTGAACCACATGACTTACTTTACTTCCCAAATGACCAAGCCACAAACCAATACCTCAATGCGGTTGAACCCTCTTTCACCAACGAACTCAATACGGACATGATGACAACAGCAAGGGTCCAATCTCTTAGTCAAAAAAAAGAAAAAATAAAAAAAAATAAAAAAATGAAAAGTTCTATTGGTGAAAACCCAACTGTGGCACCATTAGAACCAAAAACAATGAAAATAAAAGACGTTTCTTTTGGTGAAAACCCAACTGTGGCACCATTAGAAGAGAGATTGGATACTTTGCCTGAACATGAAGAAGAACGGTCATCTATTCTTATAGAACCGACAGAAAAAGTTAACATTGGCACGGAACTAGAGCCAAAGGTTGTACACTTGGCTGCATCACTTACATCTATTGAAAGAAAGGACTTTATCAAATTCTTCCAAGAACAACAAGTAAATTTTGCATGGTCATATGCCGATATGCCTGGATTGGATCCTGATTTCATAATGCATCATCTAAATGTTAGACCCGGAGTTAAACCTGTAAAGCAAAAACTAAGGAAAATGCACCCACATGTGGCTCTTTTAGTCAAGGCAGAATTGGAAAAATTATTAAAGGTGGGATTCATAAGAATAATAGCATATGCTGATTGGATCTCTAACATTGTGCCAGTTACTAAACATGATAAATCTATCCGTGTGTGTACGGATTTCAGAGATTTAAACCTTGCATGTCCCAAAGATGACTTCCCATTGCCAAGCATTGATACCATAGTGGATTTGACAACAGGTCACGCAATGTACTCATTAATGGATGGATTTAGTGGCTACAACCAAATTAAGATTGCTCCCGAAGACCAAGAAAAGACAGCATTTACTTGCCCTTGGGGTACCTTTTGTTGGAATGTTATGCCCTTCGGTTTAAAAAATGCTGGAGCTACATATCAAAGGGCCATGACAACTATTTTCCATGACATGATGCATACTTTTTTAGAAGATTATGTGGATGACATTCTAGCAAAATCCCACAATAGAGAGGAGCATTTACAAATCCTAAGAAAAATATTCATTCGGTTAGAACAATTCAAAGTTAGACTAAACCCAAAGAAGTGTGCCTTTGGTGTCCAATCCGGCAAGTTATTGGGTTATATAGTGTCAGCAAAAGGCATTGAAGTTGATCCTGAAAAAGTACAAGCAATTCTAGAAATGGAGATTCCAAGAAATATTAGCCAAATGAGGTCACTACAAGGAAAGATTCAATCAATAAGGAGATTTATCTCTCAATTAGCAGAAAAGTGTCACTCCTTCACCAGATTGTTACACAAGGACACTACATTTATGTGGGATGAAGAATGTGATAAGGCCTTTGCTACTTTGAAGACTTATTTGATAAATCCACCTATTCTTATGTCACCTATCAAAGGTAAAGAACTGTTGTTATACATATCAGCCACAGAAAGGTCTCTAGGCATATTGTTGGCACAAGAAGATGAGCAAGGAAAAGAAAGGGCAATCTACTATCTTAGTAGAACCTTAATAAAATATGAACTCAATTATTCATTCATGGAAAGAGCATGTCTAGCAGTGGTTTTTGCATCTCAAAAACTAAGACATTATATGTTGATGCATAAGATCAAATTAATTGCCAAGATTGATCCTCTCAAGTACTTACTAAGTAAAACTGCCTTAACAGGTAGAATAGCAAAATGGGTCATGATCCTAAGTGAATTTGACATTGAATATGTTGATAGAAGAGCAATTAAAGGACAAGTGATAGCAGATCACTTAGCAGATAACCCAATGGAGTCTACACAAACCATGCAAATTGAATTTCCAGATGCAGAAATTGTCAACATAGAAGCAAAGACATGGAAGTTATATTTTGATGGATCTTACACACAAGGAGGTTCTGGAGCAGGTATATTATTGGTTACTCCTCAAGGATACACCATTCCAAAGTCTTATAAACTCTTATTTCCATGCACCAATAATATAGCGGAATATGAGGCATTAGTCATTGGCATCAAAATGGCTTTAGAATGGAGTATTGCAGAATTACAAGTGTATGGAGATTCCCAACTCATAATCAATCAGGTTAATAATGAATACAATACCAAGGACATAACATTGATGAAATATAAAACCTTGATTGATGGATGGAAGAAGTACTTTGCTTTGATCACATTTGAACAGATTCCAAGAGAAAAGAATAGAGCAGCAGATGCCATGGCTACCTTGGCTTCATTGTTACAAAAACCAGATCAACATGAGAAGTATGAGTTCTTGGTGGAAGAGTTGGTAAAACCGGCATTTAACCTTCCTGACACCCAAATTGTTGCTCTTTTACATGGACATGACTCTCCTTGGTATGGACCCATCTATACTTACCTTAAAGACCAAGTACTCCCCATAGACCAAACTCGTGCCCAAAAACGTAACTTCATACGCCAAGCCGCCCGTTACCTAATCCTTTCAGACACATTGTATCGTAAGGGTCTTGATGGGACGTTACTTAGATGTCTAGAGGAAGAAGAGTCTAAGTTAGCTTTACGCGAGGTCCACGAAGGCATTTGCGGGTCACACTCAAGCGGTTTTAATCTAGCTAAGAAAATCCTTCGTCTAGGGTACTTTTGGACAACATTAGAAAAAGATGCTTGTCAATTTGTGAAGACATGCAGCAAATGTCAATATCATGGTAATATGATACATGCACCGGCTCAAGAATTACACCCATTCATTACACCATGGCCTTTTTATCAATGGGGTTTTGACTTGATTGGAATCATATATCCTCCATCTTCAAACGGACACAAGTATATCATCACAGCAACAGAATACTTCACCAAATGGGTGGAAGCAGTTCCATTAATAACAGCAACCGGCAAACAAATTTCAATGTTCATTTTGAACCACATAATTTGCCGCTATGGTATTCCACATGCCATTATCACGGATAATGGGAAACAATTCAAAAATCAGGATATTGATGAACTTTGCATGACATTTCACATTACACATCATTCATCATCCATTTATTATCCACAAGGCAATGGACAAGCTGAGGCAACAAACAAAAATATCCTCAAAATATTAAAAAGATCAGTTAACAAATCAGGAAGAGATTGGCACGTGCAAATAAATCCCGCACTATGGGCTTATAGAACTAGTATCAGAACACCTACAGGAGCTACCCCATTCTCTTTAGTCTATGGAACTGAAGCAGTTCTACCATTAGAAGTTGAAATTCCATCTCTACGGGTTTCATTAAGAGGATTGATCACTGATGAGGATTATAGGATTGCCAGACTACAACAATTGGAATTGTTAGAGGAACATCAGACTCAAGCTTATGAGCATTTAAAAGGTTATCAAAACAGGATTGCCCACAATTACAACAAACACATCAAACCAAGAACTTTTCAAGTAGGAGACTTGGTACTAAGAGAAAATCCCAAAAATCAAGTTGAAAGGGAAAAGAAAGGAAAGTGGGAAGCTAATTGGATAGGCCCATTTGTGATAGCATCATCCTTTGGAACTGGAACATATAAATTATCAGATTGTAATGGTGAAGAATTACAAGAACCCATAAATAGCATTCATTTGAAGAGATTTTACACCTAAAACAGATGAAAGAGTATAAAGAGTATCAGATGAGAGAGCATCATAATTATTGTACATAATTGAAAATGGAAAATACCAAAAATATTTGAAAATGGAAAATCCAAAAACATTTGAAAAGGGAAAATCCAAAAACATTGGAAAAGAAGAAAGATCAAAAACAGTGGGAAATTGAGCCTGAAAAAAGCAAAAACATTTGAAAAACTATCTCTTGGTGAAAACCTAGCAAATAGGCGCCAAGTTGATAATGAAAAACAAAAAAAAAGAAAAAAGAAAAAAATGAAAAAATGAAAAAAGAGAAAAAAGTGCCTTGGTGAAAACCTAGCAAATAGGCACCTTGGTAGCAAAAAAAAGAGAATACCCAAAAGTGAAAACTTGGTAACAAGCGCTTTTGGTTCCCTTAAGTCATTTCCTTCCTAGCCACATGTGTATATAATGCATCTCATCATCCCATTTGTCTAAACCTTCATTGCATCCGTCATTTGTACATAGTCATAATAACAGTTTGTAGCACCATCCTTTGCATTGCCTAAAGTTGTCAAAATTGATACATCAAATACTTGGGGGCAGCATCAACGGATTGGAAAGTGGGTACCTCAAAAAGGATTCATATGAACAACATTCAGTCACAAGCAGAAAGAGATCAACATTTTCAGAAGAGAGATCAGATTTTTGTAAACCTTGGATGGATAACAAAAAAAAGTTGACTACCACAACAAAATCCATGAAGCCTAAATTGACTTATTATTCAGGATTAAAAATCAAAAATCATGTCATGATCAAACACTTGGAAATATATTTTGTTGAAAATCAGAAAACAATGCAAAACACTTAGATAGATTCTTTTGAAAAGTTGGTTAAAAATCTGTTTACTTACATTCATTCAATTTGTATCAAGTCTTTTTAGCTCATCAATGATGTTTCGACTAGATTGGCAATGATGGAGACATGATATTTTTCTTGACTATGATGTGACTGTTTGGAGGAAAATTCATTGCCTTATGAGAATTCATCTAAAGACATGGTCATCAAAGAACCATCGAGGATTATCTTATAAAACAATGAGTTAACCTTTGTTTGTTTACGCAACCGGATACCTTGGATATTTAGATTCTTCATATCTAAATGACAAAATCCACTTGCAACATAGAATCCAACAAAATCGGTATTCGTACTCTCATGATTTTTTTGAAATCAGTGATAGTCGTATCGATGAGACTGATGGGAACGCAAAACGGAGGTTACCATATGAGCAGTAAATAAAAAGCGATATTCATATCATCATGTCAGTGGGCAGTGGTGATTGTATCGACTTTCCGGTCCCAAGTGCTCAATGATGAAAATATATCCTCAAGGCATTTATTTGCTAAAAGCTAGTGACACTTAGCTGCATTCATAAAAAAAGGTTAAATGCATTCTCATGTTAGATTAATTGCATGTGCATTTTTTTCCCAAGGGTTTTATTTTCGCATCAAAAAGGGGGTACATGACATCATTAACAGGGTTAAATCAACAAGGACAACATCATTTCAACATCATCTTTTCTACAAAAATAAAAATAAATGAGATTATACTTTTTGCATTCATTCCATATCATTAATCATTACATAGATATTATCAAAGAAAAGAAGGAAATAATCATTTACATCTCTCCATGAGTCGGGATCCATTCAGATTGCATACATGAGAAATAACATATCAAAACTGCATCCATACATGAAGAAGAAATGCATCCATCTATCTATATCATACATAAGATACGTTGCATCCATAGCCAATATCCATTCAAAAAAACAAATGCATTAGATAAATACATATAGCAGCATCTAAAGGAAATCTCATATATCATCAAGTAAAAGCAGGAAAGATCATAAATGTTCTCATATCACACGTCTACTCATAACAATGATGTCATAAAAACTCAACTCTATAATCGCCCATCAACAGGGGCATCAATGTCAAATAAGTGTCAAAATACAACTGGAAAGGTGACACCAAGGTCACAAGACTATGGTACAATATCAAGTATCTCAGCATCAGTACATAAATGATCAATAAGAGCACTCATAGCTCATCTCTCGTCACCACTGGGAGGAGGTCCTGGAGGAGGCTGTGGAGGAGGCTGTGATGGAGGCTGCTGAGGAGGTGTCTGACCAACCATAGCAACAAGGAGAGGAACCAAGGGAGCCAAACCCGATACCAACTGTTGAATCATAGATGACATCTGTGACACCTCTGTCCGTAATGCGCCCACATCTGCTCGTAGCTGAGTAGTACTAGAGCTCTCTCCAACCTCATAGGTACTCTGAGGATCACCTGTATCTATAGGAGCTTTTCCCCGATCATGGGAAAAAGCTGCTGGCATCTGCTGTGCACCTGTGTCCTGACCATCCATAGTAGTCTGCTGTAATCCTGCTCTCGTATCCTGTCCTGCCCCTGGATCCTGTCTAGTAGCCCTCACATGATCCTGACGATCTAACCTCTGTCTCTGTGCTACTGCAGGACGAGGAGGAGGAGGTGGTGCCTGTACCTGTGCATCTCTCGCTCGTCCTCTAAGCCTAATCACTGCCCGACCTCGGGGTCTACCTCTGCGTCTCCTCCCACCACCAACATCACCACCATCATCATCTCGCCCAGGTACTGGCTCTGCAGGGTCTGTAAAGCGAGGCATCGGATGCTCCATCAACCAAGCTAGGTACTCCTGTGTGACTCCGGCATCTCTGATGTGTAACCTCATGTCCCAATCCATATAACCCAATAATGATATCTACTCTATAGCGTCATCATATGAAGGCATGTGACCCCAAGTAGCACGTTCTGCACTAGAACGAGCATATACTGCAGATCCCTGAGGCATAGGCTGAATCCGCCCAAACTGTCGTAGTACTCTCCCTGCCAAGAATCTCTCAAGAACAGAGTCGATCCTGCCGATCATCCATCGAGGAGCAAACATATAGGGTAACTCCAAGCTATCCTCTCTCCAATCCTCGACCTCAACATATGGTCTCCAATAGACCTCATCCATGTCATCAATCTGCCGTCGCCAATACTCCAAGTGACCCAAGTGATGATGTGTCACCATACCAGTATACTGCCATGCGAAAGGATATCCTAGAGGATGATCTCGATCTGATATAGGACGACTGACTGGTAAGTGCTCCCATATCCACAACTGTAAAATATGAATCCCAGCAGATAATGAGGCTGATCTCCTGTAAACCACCTCATGCAGATCATGATAAAGCTGTGCCAGCACACAAGATCCCCAGTCAAAGCGTCGAGGATGATGTAACAAATCCTCGATAATCCTGCCCCATCCCACTGAAAATCCGCGACCTCGCCGATCAGGTAATAAAACACCGCCAATGATAGCACCTAATAAGGCTGGTAAAATAGGAAATGAGGCAAACTAAGGCCATAAGATACAATCATCACCAATAGATGGATCTCCGAATACTCGTCGATAATAGGTCCCGTCATAGACTGCATCATAATATACTATCTCTCCATGAGTCGGGATCCGTAGCAATCTGTAAACATCCTCCGGTGTAATAGTCATCTCGCCCTGTGGTAGCCAAAATGTGTTTGTCTCAGAGTGCCAACGCTCTGTGACAGCAGTAATCAAACCTCGGTTCATCTGGAACCGAGGAAGCTCTAGTACGCATAGTAAACCGCAGCGCCTAATCACTCGCCTCTCGGCGTCAGTCAACTGGGTCCTAAGCTCCATCACCCAGTGTGGTACAGTCCGAAGGTACAACACAGGGACATCCTCCTGTTTAATCAAAACAAGGGAATCACATGAGTAACTTACTATCAGGAAATCAAACAATCAATCATGGTCATCAATTTAAATATACCTATCAGACTTACCAATCCTAACTCTAAGCATTGAGGAAGGACGATCTTAGTTTTATGTCTCTAAGCATTTGAGCATAAAATGAATGGACATTTAGATCCATGATCTATCATTCATGATGAAGATTGATTAACCTTATTCTTTGATATTATAGTTACCTATGTCCTAATTCGTTGTTGAAATCAAACAAAGGGAATACCCTAACTAAACATTCGATTGAATTCACTGACGTGATCGATATCAATCAAGTTGACGCAATCGAGCAATCAGACGTCTTAGAAAAGTTTGAAATAAACAAAATTTTTCTCTTACGCGGCTTTTCTTTCTGGCGTCATTTCTTTTACCAGAGGCGACATTTCTTTGTTCAAACGCGTGATTTTATTCATCCGCATGACTTAATTTCACGGAGGCGGTATAAGATTTTCTGTAGGCAACATCTTATTATCACGCGACACCTGACTAAAATGATTAAAATCCTACGCGACATTAAATTTTCCTTAGGCGACACCAGATTTTCTAAATGCGTGAAAATACCTAAGGGAGGCGACATATAATTTACCAAAGGCGACATTTAAAATTTTCAGGCGATATTTAAATGCACGGAGGCGACATTTCTTTTCACGAACGCAGAATTAAAATTTTTAAATGCATTAAATAAGGTCATAAATGCAACTTTAAAGACATGAGGAAAATTTGAATGACATACCGGAGGACCATCGGTCGCTCTCCGACTGAACCGGCGTGCTCTCTCAAACCGATGCTCGCGATGTGGGACCACCATCGTCTCCAAAAGGCTAAAATCAGAGCTCAAATCTCAAGAAGGAATGGTGCAAATGAATAGTAAAATGAGGGGTTTTACCCTATTTAAGGTGAAATTGGTTCTCATAAACACTTAAAAAATGCACTTTGAACCTATCATAGGACATTTTCATTAATCGGGGCATAAATCGAACTTGATTATTTTTTTCAAACGGTATCAGAAATCAAAACATATTCCAACTACTCAAACTCGTTCAAATCAAGGACTCAATATGTTTTATTTCTGAGGGGGCATCAGAGTATCAAATGGGCATCACATCAAAAACATTTATCAGTGGGGCATATCATATCATAGCAGTATCATATCATATCAGTATCATATCATAGCAGTATCATATCAAGATATCAGTATCATATCATATCATATCAAGTATCATATCAGGAGGCAAATCAATTGCATATCGGTTTCATATCAAATCTGTCATCATATCAAACTTATCAACATATCAGCAATCAATCAACCCAGGACCTTTATCAGTGAACCCAGGACCTTTATCAGTGAACCCAGGACCTTTATCAGTTAACCCAGGACCTATCATCATATCAGATCAGTATCATATCAGAGGCATCAGAATCATATCAGCACCATCATCAGAGGCACATCATCATCATCAGGAAGTATATCAATCAGAACGATCAAAGGCATATCAGAACCAAGACCTGAATCAGATCATCATACTAAGGGAATCTTTGAATCGGTGTTCTTTGCACATCGACTCAAAGAGGGGCATTTGTAGACATGGAAAATTGGCAAAGGCTTAATTCAATCAAAAGGTGCATCAAGTCATCAAAATAGCACTAAAAATCAATAAATGGAACAAAGGCAATTCAAATCAAAGGAAAATTCAATTAAATGATTAAATAATTAAATAAGGCTTGAAAAGGGGAAAAACACTAAGAAATTGATTAAATTCAATTAATGACATAGTTGTTGAAAGCAAAAATCAAAATGAACCTCTTACCCTTCATGGCTAAATTTAATTACTTTAATTAATTAATAAATATGAAATTCTCTCAACAAAGGAAAAAGGAGACAAAATGGACACAAATCACTCACTTTTGTTGAAATGGTCCAGCCTTTTGAAACCATTTAAATGTTTGTCCCCCCATTTAGGGACAAAGCAAAGCCAATTGACCTTACCCAAGCATAACCATGGTTATCTCACTCTACCCCCTACCCTTGGGAAAATCTTATAAATAGAAGGCATTTTGAGGCATTATTCATCCACTCCATATCTTTGAATTGCAGCAAAGCTCTTGCAATTTGCATCCACACCACTCACTTAGCATTTTCATTGATATTTTAGCTTAATTGTTGATCATTTTAGAGATTTTATTATCAAATAGAGCTAGAATTTGATAATTAGATCTATTTTGCATATCATTCTTAGTTCAATTCTCATAATTAGAGTGTCACTAGTGAGGATTTGCAGCTGAGAGCCTCATTTACCACTTCAATTTAGAGAACCATGAGATATTTAGATTAATTGTGCATTATTTAGATTAGTTTGCTTTGAATAGTGTAAATTCTCTTTAAATCTTGTTATTTCATGAAGGTGTAAACCACTCACACACAGATAGTTATTGAATGGTTTATCTTATCTCATTATGATAACTTTGGTTATTATGTAGGTAAAGTCTGGATTTCATTTGCATAATGTGGAAGACCAATAAATGCCTATGTATTGTGAGTTATTCGTAGTTGGTCACGGTTGTGTTAATATAATTTGAATGATGATTTTAATATTTATTTGTTAATTTTATTATTGTTGGCAAGTATGTTGTAAACATATTCCATTTAATTAGAAGTTAATAATTTAATATTTGGGAGCTTCGAGGGTTTGTATTTAGGTTTTAAGTTATTTTAATTGTATTTTATTTAAAATTAGCCGAAGTTCCTTATTGACAAAATGACTTTATATTTAGAATGGGAGTCTTTTATTCTTACTTTTTGAACTTGTTAATTTGAAAATTGCTTCAAAAACCCTATGTGAAGAAATCAGTTTTGGCTTAATGGGTGCGATTCTATTGCCAAATTTTGTGGGTATCAATTTTCTGAGATGGTGATGAGATTGATATAGTTTTCCAAAAATATTGCTTACTTCCAAGGTGATTCAAGGTTTTTCTTCAACTTGAGGTAGGGATCCTCATAATTTTATTAATCTTCCATTCTAGTGCTTGATTTTTGTTGCAAATTATGGGATGGTAAATTGTATGTTTCTCACTTATTTGAGTTTATCTAATGCTCGTTTGGGCTTTTATGTGTTTGGAGTTTTGGATATAAATTTTTTAAGTAATTTTGTTGTCTATATCATCATGTGATGTCAAGTTATAAATTTTATTAGATTGATGCCCGTTGTTCATGTGGGAACCAATGGGGTTTCCTAGAATCACAAGATTCCAAGTTTGAATTTTAGGAATTTTTGGGAGGTCCTCAAATATTGTGGCCTCCAAAATTGATTTTTAGCCTTGTTTGGCATGTTGTGGGATTTGGAATTGGATATTTGATGTATTTGTGGTTGATTTTTAATATTGGTTTTAATTGAGGAAATTCTAGTTGTGAATTATTGTCATCCAAACTCTCATTTTTATCTCGGTTGAGTATTCTTGTGTGTTTTGTTATTTGTTTCTGGTAAATGATTTCCTTTGTGAGATTTTTCTTATATAATATTTTTCCTTGTATTTTTTTGTGAGATGCATTTTTTATCATATAGGGATACATTGTCTTAGTGATGTGGCCAATCAAGCTAGTTATAAGCATGCATATCTTGTGTGAGAATGAAATAATGGTTTGAATATAATAAGATAATTGAATCCCTAGATGTCACGAGTTACCCATGCAAGTAGTAGGTACTATTGAATTTCTAGATTTCATGAGTGATATGTGAGATTAGGTGGTACTAGTGAATCCTTGAGCATAGCAAGAATGTTGAGTACGGGTAGCTTTCATTATTGAGTCCATGGATTTCCAAATTGGCTTATGTGGGTAATGGTGCTTTGTATAATTTGTACTCTAGAACCTAGGTCTTGTAGTATTGAGTATCACCTACCTTGAATTTGTAATTTTTGTGCTCTATTTTTAATGAATTATATTCATGCATCTTCATGTTGAGTATTTTATATGTCTTCTCTTATGTGAGCCTTGATTATCTGCATTTTGTGTACATTCATTCGCATGATTTTATACCTACACCCCCATGCATGATTGCTTCTGCGTTTGGTTCATGTGACTACCTCCATCAGAAAGGTGGGGTGGGCCTTAGGGTGCCACATGGTCAGGTAGCATGACCAAACACTTTTGGGGACCAATGTAGATGTGGTTCCTTTGATTAAGAGTCTTTACTGAATGCATGTTCATACTTCTCAATCCTTACTCTCTATTTGCTTCATGTTTTGTACTCATTTCTTGCAACATTTATATTTTATAGTTGATCATCTAACTTATATTGATGCAATTGAGTGAATTAGCCTTAAATTTGTGTATTCAATACACCCCAATGTAGAGCTAGATGCATTTAAGATATACAATAGATTTGACATAGAATTTAGCTTAATTTTTAGCCTGATTTTCTAAGTGTTTGGGTGGAGCTTCAATATCAGTGTCTGTGCCTGCATTCTAGTGCTTGCATTGATTTCAACATTCGCATTATTGGTTTGAGACCCTTTTGTCTCTAACAACAATCTATCCATCAAGTAATGTTTGTATCTATAGACCAATAATTAGACTATTTTTTGTCTCTACTTATAAAGTGACACATCCACCTCTCTAGAGAGTGACAATATACACCCTACAATTTGTTTCTATAGATTGGCATCTTATCTCCTAAAACATCTCCTACATGGTTCAATGTCTCTTGCTAGTTTCAACATCTCTGCCCAATTTGTAGTAGATGCATATTTATTGCTTCATCCTTTGATGACAAAGGATTTTAACTTGCATTTATGATGGTTTCATTATTGTTCTTTCATCTTGTTTAGTGGATTAATAATTTTTTATGCTTAATCATATTAAGAACAATTTAATTGGTGTTTAATATGAATCTTGTGGTTAGATGGTTTGGAGAATTGACCTAGTCTCCTCTATCTATAGTTGTGTTTCTTGTATATGTTGTCAATCAGGATTTCACCCTTAGCTATTAAAATATCAACTATCCTATTCAAACATAAAAACACTCTTAGATTATGGGCGATCTATGATGAGAGTGAATCTATGGGTTAAGGTTGGTTCCTTAATGTTACTCACCTAAAACTGAACAATGATAGGAAAAGGGATAAAGAGTAATGCTTGTAAAATTAACTCCTAAAACTTAATAGGTGATGCACCAAAAGAATAACATGACATGCATATGCAAAAATCACAAAATTACCCTCTAAAGAGACTACAAAACCTCACACTCCCAATTAGACACACTATGAAAAAGAGATTCTTATGACAGATCCTTCTATCATGATGCCTTTAAAGGAAAAAATACTGACCTTTTTCTCAATTTCTAGTAGGAAAAAAATAATACAATCACAGACCTATACTTTAGTATGCCAAATTTTTTATTTAATACTGAAAAAAGATTGATAAAATAAAGGTAAGACACAATATTTTAATCAATTTACTCACAATCAATACTCAACATAGAAAATATTGAGCAGGAACCAGTATCTCTATTGAATAATCATGGAAAATATACTACAATATGTAAGTGCCCAATACAATCAATACCAAAATTTGAAGAATGCAAAATAATGGAAAAAAGAAAGGACCACCCAAAAATGAGATGCAAATGCCTTAAAGGTCTTCCACCAACCCCAATGAAAAATGAAGAATGAACTAGACTCAAACTAAAACCAAACTCAAGGTCAATGTTGTTTTCTCCTCCAATCTTGCAAAAATCCTTTAGGTCAGATTTGCAAGGAAATCCCACAAAAAAGAGGTGGAAATGAAAGTAACTGAGGTGTATCTCCCCAAAAAGGTATTCAAGTCATATTCAACTGAAAAAGAACTCAAGAGGACCCTCAAACTTAACTCAAACTGAAAAAGAAATCCAAAACTACCTTTATGATGCATGCAAACTGAGAACTGGTCTTTACTATTACTATAACTGATGGTGATGATGATGAAGAGCGACTAAGATTAGAGGTAGAAAATATATTAGAAAGATTAGATCAGTTATTATCTTGTCATTGATGTCTAGCAATTGATTTTTTATTTATATTGAGTTGCCATATCATTCAGATTATGATATAAGTTGAGTGAGTTAAAGAAGAAGAAGAAGTGAAATGTTTTGAAGTTGAATAACTTAATTGGCAAACAAATACAAATCAAACAATGTTAAGGTTATGTTGATATAATTATTTTATACCAAACATTTGATTATATCAAATCGGTAAAGGAGATTAGTCAATTCGGTAAGAAAAATAGTTTGGTTACCAAGCAGAAAAAGTCATTCGATAAAAGGAAAGTAAGTTTTAGTAAAGAGAAAGGAACTCAAGACATCGAGTAGAAGGTTTCGGTTATCGAGTGAAGTTAATTGAAATTTTGTTGAAAGAAAAGAGTTAGCCACTGACCATGGAACAAAAACTAAATACAAGGATTGGAAAAACATTTAATGTTGAGCTATGATGAGCTAGAAGTTTTTAATGATAAGGAAGAGTTAGTTGGAGAGATCTAAGATCAGGAAAAATTAAAGGTGATGATCTATGGTATAGATCTAAGCGTAAAAAAGATAAGGTACAAGTTCTGAGCTGATGATAAAATGTTTAACCAAGATCTAAATTCATTGAATTAGTTTGTGAGGATGATCGAATGGATGAGATTAATCAAAAGATAACATAATAAATGAGATTAAGAGGAAAAAAAGTCTATATAAAGGATGAAATTATATGAAGAAAAGGCTAGAAAGTTGAAGGGTTATTGATGTTGAAAAAATGGTGAGCACTCCCCTCGGGATTCGTGACATGGCTTGACCGCCTCCAGTGTTTTCTATAAGTCTAGTGGTTGTATCGGGCATTAACAGGTCGATCTTTTAGTGCAACGACAACCACTACTTGTAACAATTGAGTCACCGACTAATGTAGTGAATAAGAAAAAGGTTGACTTTTGAGTCAGAAATCTGAGATTGATGAAGTGTTGAAGCCAGTGGAAAGTGAAGGATTGAAGTAAAGACAAAGAGTGCATAGGGGACCTGATTATGAAAAAGATAGTTTTAGATTTATAGGTCAAATTATATGTTGTTACTTATTAACATTAGTATCAAAAAAATCTCTTAACCGAGTGGACCTAATAGTCTTACTATAAATCCTTGCAAAAGGTAACATTCTAAAAGAGTGTATGAAGACCTTTAAGTAGGCCGCTCCTAACAGGGTGAAGATCCTAACAGATTTGAGGTAAATCCCCTAACAAGGTCACATTTAACAATGTGTATTGTAATTTTTAACCAGATTGGCTTTTAACCAAGCATACTTTAGAAGAGTATTAATTTAGTGGGTGACAATTCCCATAGTGGTTTTTCCCAAAATGGGTTTCCACGTTAAATACTGGTGTTATATGTGTTGAATGAAAACTATGAATATTATTACTGATTAATAAAGTTAATTTACTATTATTGGTTAATATTGAAGTGTGTCTGACCGAGTTGAATCAAAGAAATTTTTTAAGGTACTAAGAATCAAAGATTACTGGTTCACCCCTCCTCTCTGTAATCCAACAATTGGTATTAGAGCTAATTACTCTAAAGGGATAAAATTTGAAAGACTTGAGTAAAAGATCCAAAGATGTATAGGAGAAAAGTACCTAAGCTGAGCAAGGAGAGTTTCTGTACATGGAAAAGCAAGATGATGTTGTACCTATCTAGAATTGGAGAATCTACACTCAACCTTTTGGATAATGACTACACTCCACCACCTCTTGGACCTATGATAGTTGATCAGATGAGAGAAAAGTAGGAACACAAGTCGGTAATGATTGAAATTGCTTCCTCCCTGCCTGATGCTAAGTTCAATGATATTAAGGATTGTATCACTGCAAAAGAGATGTGGGATAAGCTTGCACTTCTTTATGGAGGAAATCTACATGTACAAAAAGATAAGGTTGACAGTCTTAGAGGAAATTTTGATTAGATGAGAATGAAAGATGAAGAAAACATTGCACAATATAGTTTCAGAATTAAGGAATTGGTAGGTGCCATCAAAGGTGCTGGTGGAACATTGACTGGTGAAGAAGTGGTAAGAAAAATTCTGAGAACTCTTTCATCCAATTATGTTATTCCTGTCTCTGCTAGTCAGGATCTAAGATCCATACCTAATAACATTGTTACTCTTGATGCCTTGATCAATAAGCTAACTACATTTTAACTTAGTAATTATGATAACAATCTACCGACTATTAAAATAACTTTCAAATAATCTTTAAACATTGGTAGTTCAAGAAGAGAAAGAGAGAATCACAATAGTTCATGTGGAAGTGACTATGACAGTATCCTAACCGAAGAGAGAGAACAAGAAGAATTGGAAGCAATGTTGGAAAAGAGACTACCGAGAGGAAAATGAAAGTATAAAGGTAAACTGCCTTTGAAATGTTTTAATTGCAATAAGATTGGTCACAATACATCTAGATGTCCTGACAATGACAGGAATGATAACAGTGACAAGAAGGAGAACTGATACCAAAGGTTTAGAGATTTCAAAGATAAAGGAAATAAATCATGCTACCTAGCTGAGGAAGGAGTAACCAATGATGAATCTGATGACACAAAAGAAAGTGTGGAAGTTGTATGTGTTTCTATGAAGGATGATTCAGAAGAAGAGAGGTATGAAGATGAAAAAGCCCTTATTTGTCATGTTAGAAAAACTAACCCATGGATGATTGATAGTGGCTATTCACAACATATGACTGATGACATTGATAAGTTTAAGAACTTAGAAGAGTATGATGGAGGAATTTTTATATTTGGGAATGATGCTCCATGTTATGTAAAATGAAAAGGATCCATTATACTGAATGAAAAGATCAAATGTGATAATGCTTATTGGGTTCAAGGACTAAAGTACAACTTCTTGAGTGTTGTAAAATTGAACAACACTGGTCACCGACTGGAATTTTATAATAGAAAAGTGAAGATCTATGGTGTTGATGGAGAATTGATTGGAACCAGTGAACAATCCAAAAGGTAACCTATTCTACCTTGATACTACTAAAAAAAATTTGTCATGTAAATATTGATAACATGATTAAGGTAAGAAAAAAGAATAGAGCCAGAGGTCTACCAAAATTAAGTAAACCTGATAAAGTGATGTGTAAGGAATTTCAAATTGGTAAGATGAAAAAATCAATTTTCTCAAGAAATTATTACTCATATAATGGTATTTTGGAATTAGTTCATACTGATCTTTGTGGTCCTATGAGAATACAAAGTTATTATAGTGATCAGTATTTCATTTTATTTATTGATGAGTACTCAAGAATGATGTCGGTAATGTTTTTAAAAGAAAATTCTGATGCATTTAAAATGTTTAATTGGTATAATGCATGAGTTGAAAAGGAAATGAGTAAGTAGCTGCAATGTTTAAGATTAGATAGAGGAGGTGAATTTATCTCTGATGAATTTACTATCTTCTTTAATGAGAATAGAATCAAAATACAAGTATCTATACTGAGGACTCCACAACAAAATTTTATAGCTGAAAGAAGGAACATATCAATAGTTGTTTGTGCTAGAATATTGTTGATTGAAAAAGAGGTTGTACAAACATTCTAGAGAGAAGTCATTAGTATTGTTGTCTACACTCTCAACTCAGTACAATTGAAGAAAGGTACCAACAAAACCCCTTTATGAACTCTGGTTTGGACATACATTGAATGTTAGCTACTTAAAAAAAATTTGGAAATAGGTGTTACATATTGAAAGATGCTAGGAATGGAAAGTTTGATTCTAAAGGAGATGAAGGTATATTTCTAGGATACTCCACAAAGAGAAAAGCTTATAAATGTCTAAATAAGGCTACTAATAAAATTGTGGAAAGTGCAAATGTGAAGATTGATGAATTTTTAGAAAGAAATGAAGAAGACAGAAAAAATGAACCAGAAGATTATCAGATATTGTATATGTACATGAAGGAATTTTGGGTACTATGCCTGAGCTGCAAGAAGAAATTGAGCAACAAGTTGAGCCTCCATCAAAAGATGAAAATGTTGAAGAATAGTCTACCGAGCCTATTATAAAAATATGTGAGAAGACACCACTCACTAAGAAAAAGTGTTGGAGACAAGAATACATGAGTCATGACAAGAAGTAAGTTAAAAGATAATACATGTTTGATTTCTGAATTTGAGCCAAGTCTAGTGAAGGATTCACTTGGAAATGAAGATTGGGTTAATGCAATGAAATAAGAGATTGATCATATTGAAAATAACAATACTTGGTCACTGGTACCGAGACCTAAGGACACAAAGTGGATTTTCAGGAATAAAATCAATGAGAATGGAAATGTGATAAAAAATAAAGAAAGATTGGTCTATGAAGGGTATGCACAAGAAGAAGGTATTGACTATGGTGAGACATTTACCCCTGTTGCTAGATTAGAAGATGTAATAATTTTACTTGCATATGTTTCCTATCAAGGATTTAAAGTTTATCAAATGGATGTTAAGTTTGCATTTTTAAATGGAATTCTTGAAGAAGTTTACATTGAACAACTCGAAGGATTTGTCGAGAAATCTAACAAGGACATGGTATGAAAACTACACAAGGTAATATATGGTTTGAAGCAAGCACCCCAAGCATGATATGAAAGACTATGCTCATATTTAATAAAGATTAGATTTCAAAGGACAACTGACAATGACAATTTGTATCTGAAATGTGATAGTACTGATAAGATTTTGATTGCTAAAATTTTTGTTGATGATATTATATTTCCAAAGGAAATGAGTCAATGTCTAAATCATTTTCTAAGGAGATGAGAGAGGAATTTGAGATGTCCATGAGAGAAGAGATAAAATTCTTTATTGGACTACAAATTCAACAAGTGAAATATGTTGGCAAGTTGTCTATACTGGTGTATATGACTTAATATAGTGTTTTCATTATGGCAACAAAGTCATATAGTGTTTTGGAGTCAACGCACTTGATGAGAAGATCAGAAATTGGCTAAGTGTTGAAGACTGGACAGTGTACAGAGTACCTAAAGCTTGGAGCATCAACTCATGTGCGTACGACTGAGTTATGGTATGTGCCCTAGAAGATAAGTTGGTTAGAGTCTATTCATGCTTAGTCTATGAGTGCATGATCAGATATGCAGGTATGACAAAGTTATAGACAGTTGATGTTACACAACTAGTGTGTGCCAGAGAAGAATAGAGTAAGCAGCTGACTATTGGCATTTTGATTTGCAGTTATATTATTATGTTGTAAAGGGCATGTGCCTATTGTAATTAGGTTTCCAACATATAATTATGTTTGTTTGTAAACACGCTTGAGCCAATTCAATTGGAAGCGTTGTATGTAATCAATTAAAGGGTTGACCTAGTTATTTATTTTGTATGCGCATATAAATATGAGATGCACCCATTGTAATTAGTATGAGAGTTTTTATAGAGTTAAGATAGGTGGAGCAGAAGTATACGAAGAGTTGATTAGATGTATTAGAGCTTTGCAAAAGGTCAAAGCATCATTGCATCAAAGGAACTGATTAGAAAAGAAGTGTCACAGTGACAGTTCATCCAGCAAATATAGTGTGTATCTGAGATCAGAAGGTTGCAGCCTTCACCACTTGAGCAGTGAGCTCTAGGACAGTGAGTCCACACCCTTAACAGGGTTTATTGTAAAAGACTCCTAACAGGGTCTAGCCCTTGACAAGGTCCACTATATTAAACATATTGTAAAGCAACTCCTAACAGGGTTAAAGATCTTCTAACAAGGATCATAAAACACTAGTACAGAATATTAGTGAGTGTCAATTCCCACCAGGATTTTTACCTATTTGATTTTCCCCGTAACCATATTGGTTTTATGTGTTGATTTCATGTTTATGTTCATTTCAGTATTTAAGTATTCAAGTTTAGTTTAAAGAATAAAAGCAAAAAGATAAAATATAGTGAACACTGATTCACCACTCCCGCCGCCCTCTCAGTGTTCCCATTCCTAACAAAATATGGGATCTACATCACATACTAAAAGTATATCAAGGAGATCCTATAGACATTCAATATGGAAGAGTGAAAACCAGTTGGTACACCGATGACTACTAGTTGTAAATTGTCAAAGGAAGATGCTCAACAAAGGAAGTAAATGAAACACTTTACCAATCAATGATTAGTAAGCTATAATATGGTGTACACTGTAGGCCTGATATTGCTCATATTGTTGGTATCGGTTCAAGATTTTTTGCCAATCCAAAGGAAATGCACATGTCTACAGTCAAAAGAATATTTAGATATTTGAAAGAGACTGAAGATTTCGGTCTACTATACAAAAAAGGAGGAGATTTTGATCTTAAGGTGTATATTGATTCTGATTGGGCTGGAGACATTGATGATAGGAAAAGTACAAGTGGCAAAGATTTCTTTTTAGGAGAAAGATAAGTGACATGGTTAAGAAAGAAACTGAGTTGTATTTCACAATCTACTGTCGAAGCTAAATATGTTGCTACAGTTATAAATTGTTCAATCATTGTGTGGATCAAACAATTACTTGAAGGTATGCAAGAGCAGATTACTGATCCAATTACTATTTACTATGATAATACTATTTCTATCAACATATCAAATAATCTGGTGATGCATTCAAAGACAAAGCACATTTCTATCAAGTATCATTACCTGAGAGAACAAGTTCAAGACAAGCATGTGATTTTGGAGTATGTGAATTCAAAGGAGAAGATAACTGACATATTTAAAAAACCACTACCGAAGGATTCTTTTGAATATCTCTGAGATAAATTAGGGGTTCTTCTCCTATCCAATATTCACTAAGGCAATATGCATGTTTTATCAATTCAGAGTTTCATTAGAATATCTATTTTGTGAGTTGATGCTAGTGTTCACTCTTTGAGTGAAGCCTGAAGTTGTGAAAAATGTTTATGTATGCAATGTAAAATTAGTACATTTGAGGTATGATTCACTACCTGAGAAAAATTTTTAGGAGTATGTTTCTTTGGCATTGTTGTCAAAGAGGGAGAAGATTGCTAAGAGGGAGAAGATATATTGAAGGAGAAGATTTTTATTAATGATTCTAGTGATAGAGGAAGAATATTTACAGATGGTGATCAAGAAAATAAGAAAGAAGAAGATAAATTTTAGAGGGATTAAAGGACAAAGACAAGTTAGTAAGTGTTACTATCATCAATTGACAGTGAGTGTTTCCATCAATTCCAAAGAGGGAGATTGTTACTATAATTGATGGTGATGATGATGAAGACTGACTAAGATCAGAGGTACAAAATAGTAGAAATATTATATCAGTTATTATCTTGTCATCAATGTCAAGCAATTGATTTTTGATTTATACTGAGTTGTCATATCATTCGAAGTATGATATAAGTTGAGTGAGAAGAAGAAGAAGAAGAAGAAGAAGAAGAAGTGAGATGTTATGAAGTTGAAGAACTTAATTGGGCAACAGATACAGATCAAACAATGTTAAGGTTATGTTTATATAATTGTTTTCTACCAAAAATTTGATTATATCAAATTAGTAGAGGAGATTAGTCAAGTCAGCAAGAAAAATAGTTTGGTTACCAAGAAGAAAAAGTCATTCCGTAAAAGGAAAGTAAGTTTTGGTAAAGAGAAAGAAACTCAAGACACCGTGTAGAAGGTTTAAGTTACCAAACAAAGTTAACCAAAATTTTGTTGAAAGAAAAGAGTTAGCCACCGAGCATGGAACAAAAAATAAATACAAGGATCAAAATGACATTTAATGCTGAGCTATGATGAGCTGGAAGTTTATAATGATGACGAAGAGTTAGTTGGAGGGGTCTACAATCAGGAAAAATCAAGGTGATGATTTATGGTATATATCTAAGTGGAAAAAAGAGAAGGTACAAGTTCCAAGAAAGTTAAACTTCTGAGGTGATGATAAAATGTTTAACCGACATCTAAATTCATTGAATTAGTTTGTGAGGATGATCAGACGACTAACATTAATCAAAAGAAAATGTAATAAAAGATATTAAGAGGAAAAAAAAGTCTATATAAAGGATGAAATTGTATGAAGAAAAGGCTGACAAGTTGAAGGGTTATGGAGTCATCGACTGATGTAGTGAAGAAGGAAAAGGTTTAATTCTGAGTCAAAAAGCTGAGATTGATGAAGTGTTGAAGCCAGTGAAAAGTGAAGGATTGAAGTAAAGACAAAGAGCACACAAGGGATATGATTATGCAAAAGATAGTTGTAGATTTACACGTCAAATTATATGTTGTTACTTATTAACATTTGTATCAGAAAAATATCTTAACCGAGAGGACCTAACAGTCTTATTGTAAATCCTTGCAAAAGGTAACATTCTAAAAGAGTGCTTGAAGACCTTTAACCAAGACACTCCTAAAAGGGTGAAGATCCTAATAGATCTAAGGTTAATCCCCTAACAGGGTCACATTTAACAATGTGTATTGTAATCTTTAACTAGATTGGCTTTTCACTGAGCATACTTTAGAAGAGTATTTCTTTGGTGGGTGACAATTCTCATAGTGGTTTTTCCCAAATTGGGTTTCCAAGTTAAATACTAGTGTTATATGTGTTGAATGTTTACTGTGAATATTATTATTGATTGATAAAGTCGATTTACCGTTATTGGTTAATATTGAAGTGTGTCTAACCGAGTTGATATTAAGTTGAATCAGAGAAAGTTTTTAAGGTACTGAGAATCAAGGATTACTAGTTCACCACCCCCTCTTTGTAATCCAACATTTACTTCCATCTATTTTTCATTAAAAATAAATCACCCCTCCAAACATATATTTACTATTATTGCATTTGTTAAAATTAACATTTATTAAATAGTTTATAATTGACTATTTAATAAATATTAATTACATACCTAATGACTGCAATAATAGAGAAAATAATATTAACTTGATCTTTTAATTTATATTTATTAAGCACTACTTTATATACACTTGATAAAAATAAATTAAAAGATCTTAAAATGTAATATAAGCCAATACATGCATGCTCCTTAATTTATGAAAGAAAAACATAAGGTGCATTCTCCCTTTTAACTCATTGGTGATTTAGGGCAATAAAACCCTAATAGAAAATCATTTCACTCATTTTGATTCTAACTATTCTCTCTTTCTGGTGTAATCACCTAAAAATGGCCAACAAAAATATAAGCCCCTAATCTCAATTATTCATTAAGAAATCCCTAATCTTGATTAAATCTCTGTTAGTACCCCTATGCACTCCATTTTAAAAAAATTTAAAATGTGATTTTCTTCGTATCAATCCTTGTTTGAACTTTTTATCTCAGTTATGTTTGGGTTTTGAACCTTTTTGAACTAAGTTCAAAATGGTTCAAAATGGTTCAATGGTTAGAAATGGTTTGAGGTGGTTCAATGTAGTTCACTGGTTCAAAGGTTCGAAGATGCAGGTTTGATAGTACGGGTTGATGTTCAAAGTTCAAAATTTCAAAGGATTCATAATTCTCAAAATGCAAGAAATATTAAAGGAATTCAAATGCTGAAATCTCAGGGTGGGATTATTCTTACAAGTGGTTTAGTCACAAATTATGAAGGAAATTTTGTACCAATTATGGAGGAAGGCATTGGCAATTTGTGGACTCCACTTGCAATTTAAATATAGCTAATAAAGTTTGAAATCAGTATTGAAAAAGTGAACCAAATTTAAGGTTCAAAAAAAATTATCTTGGCCTATTTGATATTATTTTCATAAGAATGGTAAAATGCCTTCATCACCATGTGCAAAGGATGTGAAATTTGGTGATAACATTAACACAACAAGTTTGATTGTTTTGATAGTTTTCTATACCTCTGCTCAGAGTTGCATAAATTTTTCCTCATACATAATTTACTCAATCACTCCAGTCAAGTTGCGCATAATTAGGAATGCAACAACATATCTGAAAATTAAGGAGATCCAATGGTGGAATAAATAGTTATTCCCCCATACCGAGACCCAATTTTATTGTCATGAAAAATTCGCCCAGCATCAAGAATATTTTTATTTATGACTAATGTATTCATATGCCACCTGTCAAAGGATATTTACACCTACATTTTGATATGATATATATCTTCATTATCGGCCTTATAGATATAATGCAGATAAAAACATTGAGCTTAATAAAGAGAAATAATAAACGGAAGAAGTCATCGAAAGGAATATGAAAGAGAAAAGAAAAAGAAAAGATTAATTAATAATCTTTTCAAGAACTAGTTACAGCAACCAAAAAAAGGCTGGAAAATATTATTTATTGTCAAAAACATTGGAGGAAGGGGCTCTTTTTTTTTTAAAGTCTTTGTGCTCTGGGAAGGAGGGTTCTGGAGTTTGAATATTGTAATCAAAAGATTCTCTTTTTGGCAACCTATGTGCTATGGAAGGAGGAGTTTTTTTTTTCCTATTTTCTGATAAGGAAGAGAGAGAGCATGTTTTTCTTTCTATGCAGATGTAATGTACAACTCATCTTGGATATTGAAATAATGGAGAAATAGTTTATGAGTCTTTGAATTCATTATTGTTCTTTCAAATTTCATTGAGCTTTGTCTCATTAAAATCTTTTTCAGCATCATATTTTACTTATTCAACTATGCATGTGCTTGATTTTGGAACTTTGTATTCTGAATTAGCCTATGTTTGGAAAGAATACATGTTTCTTGATTTAATGAGTTACGAATTGTGAGTGTGAGAGAAGTGGGCTTTGTATCAGCCTCTCATATTTATTTTGTTTATATATTTAAAATCTTTGCACATCTACATCATGTTTATGAGTTGATGTTGATGCCTTTGATGCTTTCTAGTGAAAAGCATATCAGTGATATAAAATTTATTGTATATCAAATGGAGGGAGATGTACCTTCATACCAAAATTTAGAGGGCGTTTGCACATTTTAATTGCAAATGACCCAACTGTTGGTTATAGATTGTGTCTTCTTGTTTGGGCATTCAAGAGTCATTTGAAAGGTTTTTGTTGAAAGACAAATATGTTCACCAACATATTTTTGGTGACTCTACTGGGGAACGAAATCAAAGTTCCAATGTTTTGTTTTCTCGAGAATCTGAAGGTACCTCCCCGAGGATGGAGGTTGGTGACTCTATTGAATATGAATGTAGAGAGGTATTTTTGGCATATCCAGAAAGTTTAAAATATTGGGTTCCAGCAAGAAGTGAAGATATCTCGAGATATTTTTATCTTTATTCCACCATTTAGTAATAATCCAATCAGAGAAATTACAGTAGAGGTGGAAAAACAAGTGAGATGGTTGAAATATTTTTACGGTTCCATCCTCATCAAAAAGAGATTTCCTATGCAAGAACCAAATGAAGAAGAACGAGAATGCAAGGAAGAAAGAATTGATAGAATGGAATATGCACAAGAAAGGGATCTTGAATGCAAATAGAATGACACTCTAGAGGAAAAAGAAAGATATTCCTATATTTTTTAGCCCCTTGCAAATCTCTCCCCTTCTTTTCCTTTGGAAGAATTGGTGCAACAAGGAATGGCCCAGCCTCAATAAAATCTACCATCAGCTATCAAAAAGAAGGAATATGTTGCGAAAAAACCAAATCATGAAGATAGGGCTAAACAATGTGATGATTTGATGGATGAGAAGATGAGTAAAGTGTTTGGTATGTGTGATGATGATTCTCTTTTTGCTATAAATGAAGTAAGTATTTCTCTGAGAGAAGATCTCATGCTACATGAAAGGTCTTCCTTTGCTGAAATCTATCACAATTCTAAAAATCATGTGAAAAATGATAATCTTGATAACACAAATTATGAAGATAATGTGACCTTTCTTGAAGAGATTTATAGGCATTGTTTATTCCTACTAGAAATTGAAAATCATTTGAGAGATGATATGCAAAAGACCCAGGCAAAATCAAAAGTCTATGATAAGATTTGTCTTTTTGGGAATGATTATTTTGTCACCGAATTTTTGCATGCTATCAGTTTGGTGTTTAGCTTTAAGGAAATTATCAAATGGAAATGGTCTTGGGATTTTCCATTCAAGCACAATTCTCTACATCATAAGGGATCATACTTCTCCTCAATAGTCAATGGTTATGTGTGATTCTTCCTTGTCTTTTCTTCTTGCGGTAGGGATTTTTCCTACCTATGTATATATTTGTAAATGTGTCTCTGCTTGGCAGATTATGTTTTGCATAGTGGTAGTTGGAATAATTCTCAAGATTTGGCTTGTTTCTAGTCTAGGTGTTTTCAGCCTATTGTAGCCCTTCTCCCCTCCACCCATATTGCAAGAAGCTCCATTTTCTCTATCTTTTTGTGACTCTATTTCCCAATGGTTTTAGGCACTCATCTTTTCAACTACAAAATGATAGAGTTCTCTATTTTTGTATCAAAAATAGATCCCTTGTAGAGCCAATGTTAGTACCCCTATGCACTCCATTTTTAAAACTTTTAAAATGTGACTTTCCTCATATTAATCTTGTTGGAGCTCTAAATTTTGGGCAAAATTTGGAATCCTATATAGTGATAAAACCCTTAAAAATGGCCTCTTAAACTCCATGCCCAATAATTAATGATGGAGTACATGAAATGGGATAAAATATTACATTAAGTTTCAATTAAAAAGTTGAGATATTATGGAAGGAAGCTCTATGACAAGAACAATCAAAATTCTATGATCAAAGCCTTTAGAAAATGCTGGAATTTCAACCTGCTACAAAGATGATGTCGATAGAGGTAGAAGATGGTCGAATTTTAAAAATCTAAAAAAGACCCAGTTCAGGAAATCAAATTTCCTATTTCCAAAAAAAATCTTAGCTTTCCACAAGGTGTTTTGGTTTTTCAAACAAGCCCAAATCCGAAAGTTAGGTAGTTATTTTTTAAATAGTTTATCATTTTTTCAAAACAATTTGTAATAAATGTGTGACTTTTCACCCCAAAGAGGTGTGAAAGCCACTCAAACATGTATATATACATAATGTAAAGTGTAAAGAGAGAGAATACAATACAAGATATATTTTCATAGGATATAATTTGATCAAAAGTACAATATGAACTCTAATGTACTATTTTTTTCAACATTAATAAAGATAAGTGCTCTTCTTTTTTATTTGTGGTTATAAGTTATATGTTTTCAATTAGTCTTTCAGATTACTCTATGAACCAGGGTATCCTACTGTGTTTTTCTATTTGATGCATTCATTTATGATTAATTTGTACAATTTGAATAATGGTAGCATGGTCTGAGAACCTGTTACTGTTTCCTTTCAGGCTTTTAAGTTGGGTTAAAAACCATAGGACCTATTGTATAAGTTGTTTTAAATTTTGTTTCAATAGAAGCTTGTAAGGTGATGGTCTCACTTTACAGGAGTGAGTTACCTTAAAACCGTCTCTGATTGTACATAGGATTGAAAGTTTTATGACTCTATAGCTCAAGTATTTAGAAGGCATTGATCTAACTATAATTTGGAAATTTTCATTTGGTTCATAATTTGTGGTTTGTAGATTATATAATCATTATTTCAAAAATATTACTTTTGAGTCCTTAGTTTAATCCACTTTAGTCAAGATTTATAGAATAGAGATTATTAGAGGATTTGTTTCTTTCCTCCAAGGATCATTCACCACCTTGGAAGGAACTTTGTTTATTTATGTACGTACTTGTGCAACATAGAGAAATTGATAGTTTAAAGTGAATTTAGGCCTAAAAACCTTGGCTTGATTAAGCCAGAATTGCAGAGGTATTAGTGTGTACTTGTCAATTGGCCAAAAGTGATCCATCATTTTTGGGCACCAAAAAATCCTTGTTTGAACTTTTTATCTCAATTATGTTTGAGTTTTGAACCTCTTTGAACTGAGTTCAAAATATTTCAATGGTTCGAAATGGTTCAAGGTGGTTCAATGCAATTCACTGGTTCAAAGGTTCGAAGATGTAGTTTCGATAGTACAGGTTGATGTTCAAAGTTCAAAATTTCAAAGGATTCATAATTCTCAAAATGCAAGAAACATTAAAGGAATTCAAATGATGAAATCTTAGGGTGGGAGCATTCTTACAATTATTTTAGTCACAAATTATGAAGGAAATTTTGTACCAATTATGGAGGAAGGCATTAGCAATTTGTGGACTCCACTTGCAATTTAAATATAGCTGATAAAGTTTGAAATCAGTATTGAAATAGTGAACCAAATTCAAGGTTCAAAAACATTATCTTGGCCTATTTGATATTCTTTTTATAAGAATGGTAAATTGCCTTCATCACCAAGTGCAAAGGATGTGAAAGTTGGTGATAACATTAACACAGCAAGTTTGATTGTTTTGACAATTTTCTATACCTCTACTTAGAGCTGCATAAATTTTTCCTCGAACATAATTTTCTCAATCTTTGTAGTCAAGTTGCGTGTAATTAGGAATGAAACAACATATCTAGAAATGAAGGAGATCCAACAGTGGAGTAAATAATTATGCCTCCTGTACCGAGACCCAATTTTACTGTCATGAAAAATCTGCCCAGCATCAAGAATATTTTTATTTATGACTAATGTATTCATATGCCACCAGTCAAAGGAAATTTACACTTGCATTTTGATATGATATATAGCTTCATTATCAGCCTTATAGTTATAATGTAGATAAAAACATTGAGCTTAATGAAGAGAAATAATAAAAGGAAGAAGTCATTGAAAGGAATATGAAAGAGAAAAGAAAAAAAAAATATTAATTAATAATATTTTCAAGAATTAGTTACAACAACCAAAAAAAGGGTGGGAAATATTATTTATTGTCAAATAAATTGGAGGAAGGGGCTCTTTTTTTTTAAAAATGTTTGTGCTCTGGGAAGGAAGATTCTGGAGTTTGAATATTGTAATAAAAAAACTCTCTTTTTGGCAACCTGTGTGCTACGGAAGGAGGAGTTTTTATTTTCTTGTTTCTGATAAGGAAGAGAGAGAGAGAGAGAGAGAGAGCATGTTTTTCTTTGTATGTAGATGTAATGTACAACTCATCTTGGATATTGAAATAATGGAGAAATAGTTTATGAGTCTTTGATTTCATTATTGTTCCTTCAAATTTCATTGAGCTTTTTCTCATTAAAATCTTTTTCAGCATCATATTTTACTTATTCAGCTGTGCATGTGCTTGATTTTGGAACTTTGTTTTCTGAATTAGCCTATGTTTAGAAAGAATACACATTTCTTGATTTAATGAGTTACGTGTTGTGAGTGTGAGAGAACTGGGCTTTGTATCAGCCTCTCATATTTATTTTGTTTATATATTTAAAATCTCTGCACATCTACATCATGTTTATGGGTAGATGTTGATGTCTTTGATGCTTTCTGATGAAAAACATATCAGTGATATAAAATTCATTGTATATCAAACGGAGGGAGTTTTACCTTCATACGAAAATTTAGAGGGCATTTGCACATTTTAATTGCAAATGACCCAACTATTGGTTGCAGATTGTGTCTTCTTATTTGGGCATTCAAGAGTCATTTGAAAGGATTTTGTTGAAAGATAAATCTATTCACCAACAATCTCCTAAGTCCTAACCTAAGGCAATTCAACTTATCAATCTGGTTTGACCTATACTCTAGGTCCCATTAAACCATCACACTTAATCTTATTTAATTAATTAATTCCTAAATCCTAATATTGTTGACATTTAAATTAACCTTATGCCATTTATTTAATTAATATCTTAGGATGTTGATTAAATAAATAAGAAGTGTCAATTAATTACAAAAAGAAAATAAATTATTTATGTCATCATAATTTGGAGGAAAATGCATTAAATCATTTAATTATTCCAAAAATATATGCATTTATGGAGTCATCATTCAGTCAACTAAACATGATTTTGGAAATAATTCAGTTAACTAGGAAACCATTGTCACTAGGGATTGCACCAAATTTGGCTAAGTGTAGAACCTAGCAATCTCGGGAAACATGGGACTACTCTCAGGTTGTGGGTAACCTATCAGAGAGTAGACCTCTGGATTAGGGGCCGGCTTCCCCTTGAATCACCTAAAAATTAACTGAACTTTGAAGGGAAAGGGAGAGAGAGTGCATGGAACTGAAACTAAAACTAGGTGATTCACCAAACTGAATAGATCCACAAACTGCAAAATGCTCACAATGAAATTCAAACATAACCTGAGCATCACAATTTCTCCCAAACTCTGATTTTCCCCTTAGAAATAACAAGGTGATGGCTGTAAATGAGGAGGGAAAATGAATTCCACAAACCCAAATACATTCAAATGCACACAGATTGAGACTTTAGGAAATAAAAGTACTTGTGAACATGAAAATGAATAACATATCAAGTAATGGACCAATTTTCATCACAATACATGACATGAAATTCACCAAAATAACTCACAAAGCTGTAGGAAAAAGAAGGACAATTGTTATGAATTGAATTGAAGGGAGCCAAAATACAACTTGCTTCTCTAGAGCTACAAACATTCACCTCCAAGAAAGAGGGAAAGAACTAACCTCAATCACAGAAGTGAGAGGTATATAAAATAAAACCATAGGAATCTGCATGAAACTCCCCATCTCCTAAAAATGGAAAAACTCCCCAAATAGGACCATGAATGCCTCCTTAACTCAGATGCCCAATTCTCGAGTTCTTAGGGGTGGCGGAAAAAGTGGGACACCTAAAAATAGGTGGTCAAAGGAATGACCATGTCCCCTTCAAGTCATACTCTAAAAATGGTAATCTGACAATGGTTATAAATCCACTTGCCAGTACCTTACAATGAAGGATAAATAATGACTTTACATTTACATTTTATTCTCCCCTATGACACAAAAATGGAATGTGGATTTAATTATATATTAAAATAGTTCTCAACCCAATCCAAGATAGGGGAAAACATATTTTAAATATTTCCATCTTTGCAAATCCACCTAAACATAAATGATACTAGCATATGTTGGACCCCTTATAACTTAGGGCCTCCCCCTTATCAAAACCCTCGGTCCTAGGACTAAGTTAACCATTTAACACTATCTCTTAAAAGAAAAATCTCACTTTAATAAAAGCATTAAAGGAAACCCTTAACTCTTGATCGTGCAGAAGACTAAGAGTTCATACTGACACAAAAGAGGGAAACTTTCCCTTATTCCACTTTGCCCGTGCCTAAATTAGGAAGTTGTTGGTGATGAACAGGAAGATTGATCTTGCTGGAGTTCAAATTTGGCAAGATGCTGAACATATTTGGAAGGTAGGTGACTGACTTCATTGCATTTCCTTTGCATTCGATTTTATTGATATCTCTACGTCCTTGAGGGCACCATGTTCTGATGGTACCATTATGAATTCTCTACTTTCTTGTTTATTTCCATCTATGCATGAAATGTTGTTGTGTATTCAGTTCTTATGGTTATCGGCATGGTACTCTTAAATCTTTTATTTCAAAGTGCTTCTTGTGGGCTCCTCTAGATTTTGAGGGCATGGCTTGTATATTGACTTTTGCACTAAAGAAACTAGGGCATCATGTTGCTATCCCAAGGTATGGGCTCGGTTCTAAGGCATTCACTCTTTGTTTACATTCACTATTTCGGTGGCCATTCTAATGCCCCTGTCTAAGATTGGACTCACTATTTTTGCTTGAGGATCCCATAGCTACAAGCTAGGGCATCAATGTCATTGTCAGCTTGTTGCTTTGTTGTTTACTTTTACTGGCTCTCGTGGTTGATCTTCATCATAGCTCAGCTATTTGGGGCGTCATATATTCTCTTTATTCATTGTTGTTGGTGCTTTTGTTTCTCAACCTGCATGAGACTAGGGCACTGTGTTATGTATTCTATAATCTCCATATCCTTGAGGACACATGTTTTGTATATTAATGGTAATGTTATTTACTATTTCCATGTTGCGCATGGCCCCAGGGCATTGATATATTATTTGCTGTTGTAATAACCCTATATGGCCAGCGGAGTGAAAATTAATGGCATGTTAATTGTATTAACACTCATGAATCAAGGTACATTGTCTCATGACTATACTACTTATTGAATGTTTATTGTTCTCTTTCTTCTTCAGCCCTGTGCCCTATTTTTTGGATTTATCGATGCCTACATCTGCCACCATGCCGCCAACTGTCCCTTATGTATATGGCACATGAGCTTGGGCATCATCACTTTATTGTCTTGAGCTTGCGATCCTTTTGTTGTTTCATATTTATGAGGGCACCATTGTTATATATGCTAGTTTTGAATCTGGGCGTTGTTTATTGAAGAGGGCATTGGTCCTTGCTCATGTGTTTGGTGTTCTTCCATCAGAAGGTGATGTTATGCATTTGAAAGTTGCTTTACTGTTCACTTGTTCATGGATAACCCACGGGCCCTATTATGCTTGTTGTTCATCAGATTGGTAGCCTATTTCATTGTTGATATTTGCTCATCTGATACTCATTGTTATGTTGACAATGCCAGCCTGATTTATTCATTGCAGAGTAGATGAGTTCCATTGTGTTTGATGGTGTCAACTTGATACTATTTCACTGTTATAAATTCATTTGTCTACACTTTCATTCATCCATTGCTCCACTATTGAATTTATGAGAGCCCGAGAGCATCCTTGTTGAATAGATGTTTTGATGAATATGTGTTGATATTTTGAGCTAGGGTATCATCTCTGATTTCACTGCTTAATGGATTTTCTTCCCCCTTTCTCTGTATTTAGGGCATACTGAGATAGCATCTATCCCGTAACACTTTAATTCTGTATATTTAATTAATGTGTCCTTATGCTTGTTGATTATGTATCTCTGCCTTATGCTGCCACAATTTGTTGTTGTATTAATGGTGACCGGTGAGCTAAAGAGATAGAATCTTCTGTTATTTAGCTTAATGGCAATGCCCTATTTTGAAGCTACTTAGCCTTCTTGATTCACTGTATTTCTTCAATATAGTTGGTAATTGATTTGTGCTCACATAGATGCCATTGTTGGTAGTGTATACTTGCAATTGATTGGCACTGATTCCCTAATGGTGCTCTATTATTCCTTAAGAAATTGATCCATATGCCCATTGATGGAGATATATTTTGTTACCTTGTGCTATATAGACCTCATGGTGCTCCCATTTCATTCCCATTTCTCTGTACTGTAGCTGTCTCATTGCACCATGTGATTGCTCATTGAGTGGCCTCTTCAAATCACCATGCACATACTATGTGAACCTCACTATTTCATAGGATCTTGCCATGATGCTTGTTCTTTATTTTGAAGATGATCCTAGGTACCCAACAAGCCCTCCAACCTATGCTTTAACCACATTTCACTTGATATGGATCTATGGTTCTTGAGTGTCTCACTTACTGAATGTTTCCCTATTCATCATGGGTGCTCTTGCCCTGTGATGCGGCCACTACCAAGGAAATAAGGTTTTCTTGGCATCGACTGCATCACATGTCGAGGTCATTCATCTGCACATGGAACAAACATATTAGTAAAAATAATGGCATTTCTTTTATTTTTGGAGTCTCAATTATGCACATGCCCTGAGAACAGCCCATGAATAGAGGTGTATAGTTGAGTGCACGTATGCATGCTTGTAGATAGGTACTGTGATACCAGGCATTGTTTAGATCCGTTGGATCTAACCCACTTCTTTTCTCTTATCTGCAGGTTCGGGATCAGAGGAGCACACCAAGAACACCATGGAGAAAGACTCATTACCAGGCAATGTCTGGTACCCCTGTATCTATGCTCATTAAATATGTATATTCATACTCATTTATGCAATTCTAGCAATGGCTATGCTCACGACATGTGTGAGCCTGGATAAATGTTTTCTTCAGTTCTTTCCCTTTTGTACAGCATACTTGACATTGATATATGCACATGATGCAATTCATTTCCTTTTACTTTCATGTACTTTTCAAAATGAAATGAACACAAACTTTAAGCAAGATCACCTAATAACACAAACTAGGGTACTATAGCTTCATCTAGTAATTAGGTCACCAACCCAAAAATGAGCAAAAAATATGATAACATTCTAGCGACCTCAACTGAGTGCTTTCCTGCTAAGCACCTTGACCAGTTGCCTTATAGATCCATTGGGCATAGAGTCATATAAGCCTCAAACTGAACTTTGCTTCAAATCAAAACAACCCTTCTTCCCCTCAACAAGACTGAATCTAACTGCCTGGCAAACTACTCAGGCTTATTGTTACTCAAACCAAGTTGAAAGTTGAACTGAAAGCAACACTGAAAGAAACTTGTGCCAGGCACTTAAGAAAAATAGAAAGCTGAAACATCTAACCTACCCTACTCTAACCAGTAATAGCAAACTGGTTAAACAAATCCATTAACTAGATTGTTGAAATAACTTCCCGTTCTCAAAATATTATACTTTTCATATTTGATGCCAACAAAGAGAATATGGAACACAAAATTAAATTGAACTACCTGGCATATCAACCTTTGAAATTTGTAGTCCAGATAACTAACCTTGATAAGATCATAGCTGTTATCCTCCCAGGGAGGCTGATAAGGCTAAAAAAGCTCATGGTCATCAGTGAGTGGACCCTTGACATCACCCTCCATTGAATCATTAAGTATGGACGTCTTGCTTGACCCCATCTGGGCTAGATATCTGATAGGACACCGTATAGAGAGCATAAAACCAGGCCTCTCTTACTGCTCAGTATGCACCTCATGAATGTCTTCAGCATGCTGATCAAGATTCTGCTCCTCCATGATAGTCTGCCATAATATTTATTCTTCTATAGTTAGAGGATTATCCTCTTCATCAGTTGGAACCTCCAATAGCTCATCCAAGCTATCCAATTGCATCAAGTCCTTAACCATAACTGGCCCCTCCTCATGGTCCAAGAAACAAGACTCTTGAGATTCATCCACCACTTTATTGCGAATAGGCCCAAATTCTATAACTGGTATAACATTAGCCTCTTGAAAAGAAGGGTCTTCCTTAGGAACATACATGTTATCATCTATTTCAAGAAAATGAGGAACACCAACAAAAGCTGACCTGAAAGCATTTATCATAGAATCAAAATCCTTTTGTTGTCCTAAGTTAGCAACAACTACATCGTCTTCCTTGTCACAATCAATGAGCTTAACTGGTAAATCTTGCACTATTTCATTTTGATCAATACAAGAAGGCATTTCCTCAAACAAATCAATTAGGGTCTCTCCCTCATTTTCTTCATGATCCTTATCTGGCTTCTCTAATCCATCATTATGCAACAAATCTACTTTTTCCTCATGTTCATCATGAAAAAGTACACCTAAAAGACAAAAATCATCTTCTTTCTGGTGGCCTGAAATGCTATGAGGTGTAGGGGGCTCTTTAGGAAGTGGCTTATAGGGCTTTATCTGCTACAGGACGGGCTCACTATCACTTAGGAAGTCAAAACTCTTAGGTGTCTCTTCTATAGGAATAGAATGGAGTGGCTGGAAAACTAAGATAGGGTCACGAATAGGCTCTAAAAATGCATGGAGATTAGGCTCCTGTTGACTAAGATTTTGAACTGAAGGAGAAGTCCTAAAGCTTGGAATCTCAATAGAAGTGCTAGTGGACTTACCAGGAAAGAAACTTGGGATTTGAACCTTGTGAGTCTCCTGTCTGATCTGCAAAGCTTCAAATTTCTCTTCAGCAACATGAGGCATCTCCTTCTGGATCTCCTCCTTAAGAAGAGTTGGCATCACGTAACCTGGATACATAGTCCATGAGGGTCTCCAAGACTGCATTAAGTTTCCATTGCCTTCTAGTGGATCTGGTGAGCTTTGTTGTATTGGGGTAGCAGTGACAACCTGATCTCCTTTCCTTGGTGCTTGTGCCAATAGATTATTAATCAATTCATCCTTTTGTGCAATCTGCTTGGCAAGTGTCTCTTGCTCATGATCATGAAATTCATCTTTTTCTCCTAACTCTTTTCAGAGATCCTCCTCATTCTTTGTAGCTGTCTAGTAGATGCTCCTTATGAATTCTTGACGATCCTCAAGACTCTTCTTATAAACCTCCCCTTGTGTCAAAATCAGATGGTTCTTCTCTTCAAGGATCTGCTCATGAATTGCTATCTGGTCATGTAGATGCCTTGAGAGCTCCTCTTTCTGAGACTACATCTCTGCATAGTCTTTCATGAAAGAACTCATTTCCTCTCGAAAAAATGCCAACCAGTCATTGGAGCTTGAATCTAAAATGGGGTGGGGCTGATTCTGGGTATTGCAATGGTGATCTTCATAGGGTGGTTGATAGGAATGTTGCCAGGGTGCTTGATGATGGGTGGGAGGGTATGGTGGTGCATGCTGGTAACTTGTTGTTGGTGGGCTATTTTGACTATATGTTGCTGCTTGGCCAGCTTGATATGGAATGAATGTCTACACATGGCTGGCCTTCTCATGATATGGGGGGTGATAGGGAGAATACACATTAGACATTGTCATGCTTACTCATCAAATGAGCTGGTAAAAATATATTTCCTGAAACTTATCAACACTTGAATTGCTTAAACCAGTACATTTCTGTTAAAGTCGCCATGGTGTTTGAAACAAACCACCTCTTAAAGGCTAATTGCACTGAGGATCACACCAAAAACTCAGTGAATAATGGGAAGCAAATTTGTGTCCCACCGGGCGTGCCAAAAACTGTTGTCACTAGGGATTGCACCCAATTTGGCTAAGTGTAGAACCTAGCAATCCCGTGAAACATGGGACTACTCTCAAGCTATGGGTAACCTATCAAAGAGTAGACCTCCAGATTAGGGGCCGGCTTCCCCTTGAATCACCTAAAAATTAACTGAACTTTGAAGGGAAAGGGAGAGAGAGTGCATGGAACTAAAACTAAAACTAGGTGATTCACCAAAATGAATAGATCCACAAACTGCAAAATGCTCTCAATGAAATTCAAACATAACCTAAGCATCACAATTTCTCCCAAACTCTGATTTTCCCCTTAGAAATAACAAGGTGCTGGCTATAAATGAGGAGAGAAAATGAATTCCATAAACCCAAATACATTCAAATGCACACAGATTGAGACTTTAGGAAATAAAAGTACTTGTGAACATGAAAATGAATAACATATCAAGTAAAGGACCAATTTTCATCACAATACATGACATAAAATTCACCAAAATAACTCACAAAGCTGTAGGAAAAAGGACAATTGCTATGAATTGAATTGAAGGGAGCCAAAATACAGCTTGCTTCTCCAGAGCTACAAACATTCACCTCCAAGAAAGAGGGAAAGAAGAACTAACCTCAATCACAGAAGTGAGAGGTATATAAAATAAAACCATAGGAATCTGCACGAAACTTCCCATCTCCTAAAAATGGAAAAACTCCCCAAATAGGACCATGAATGCCTCCTTAACTCAAATGCCCAATTCTTGAGTTCTTAGGGGTGGCGGAAAAAGTGGGACACCTAAAAATAGGTGGTCAAAGGAATGACCATGTCCCCTTCAAGTCATACTCTAAAAATGGTAATCTGACAATGGTTATAAATCCACTTGCCAGTACCTTACAATGAAGGATAAATAATGACTTTACATTTACATTTTATTCTCCCTTATGACACAAAAATGGAATGTGGATTTAATTATATATTAAAATAGTTCTCAACCCAATCCAAGATAGGGGAAAACATATTTTAAATATTTCCATCTCTGCAAATCCACCTAAACATAAATGATACTAGCATATGTTGGACCCCCTATAACTTAGGGCCTCCCCCTTATCAAAACCCTCGGTCCTAGGACTAAGTTAACCATTTAACACTATCTCTTAAAAGAAAAGTCTCACTTTAATAAAAGCATTAAAGGAAACCCTTAACTCTTGATCGCGTAGAAGACTAAGAGTTCATACTGACACAAAAGAGGGAAACTTTCCCTTATTCCACTCTGCCTGTGCCTGAATTAGGAAGTTGCTGGTGATGAACAGGAAGATTGATCTTGCTGGAGTTCAAATTTGGCAAGATGCTGAACATATTTGGAAGGTAGGTGACTGACTTCACTGCATTTCCTTTTCATTCAATTTTATTTCTATCTCTGTGTCCTCGAGGGCACCATGTTGTGATGGTACCGTTATGAATTCTCTACTTTCTTGTTTATTTCCATCTTTGCATGAAATGTTGTTGTGTATTCAGTTCTTATGGTTATCAGCATGGTACTCTTAAATCTTTTATTTCAAAGTGTTTCTTATGTGCTCCTCTATATTTCGAGGGCATGGCTTGTATATTGAATTTTGCACTACAGAAACTAGGGCATCATGTTGCTATCCTAGGGCACGGGCTCTGTTCTAAGGCATTCAATCTTTGTTTACATTCACTGTTTCGGTGGCCATTCTAATGCCCCTGTATGAGATTAGACTCGCTATTTTTTCTTGAGGGTCCCATAGCTACAAGCTAGGGCATCACTGTCATTGTCAGCTTGTTGCTTTGTTGTTTACTTTTACTGTCTCTCATGGTTGATCTTTATCATAGCTCGACTATTTAGGGCATCATATATTCTCTGTATTCATTGTTGTTGGTGCTTTTGTTTCTCAGCTTGCATGAGACTAGGGCACTGTGTTATGTATTTTGTAATCTCCATATCCTTGAGGACACATGTGTTGGAAACTGCAATTGATACAATTGTTGTATTGTCATTGATGTCAAACCTTAACTGGTAAGACTGTTGCTACTTAGGAAAGTACTATATCTATGGTGAAAAGGGAAAGAAAGGTTGGTAACAATAGCACCTAAGGAAAGGTTGAGTTATCTTGATACTACAAAGTGTACTTGTTTATGTTGTACAATGATGAGACAATGTATTGTTTATCTTAGTAAGACTGAAGACTAAACTGGTAGGCTTAACCGACCAAAAATGAAGAAATCATGTTTAAGCCAAGCTATGACAGAGTCGATCGAGTTAGTGGATGCCGAGCAAAAATATAGTGTCGACCGAGTATCGGTAAATTTCTGAGGAAGACAGTATTTGCCGAGGAAACAATTTTAGTAGTGACCGAGTGTTTTACATGAAGATCGAGTGGATGATCACAGTATTGACCGAGCATCAGCAATTTTATATTTGAAGAGAATTCAGATTTGGAGCCGACATTGTTGAATTCTTGGATTATGTAAAACGTGTTGACTTTATTTATTGATTGTATGGAAGCATTTAATGCTTTGTAAAACATTTTATGATAAATCTTTATGAGATTTGAGATGATTCTAGAAGAGAAGATGAAGAACATGAAGCAGGTAGATTCAATGTATTTGACCTAACCCTAAGATCTATGAAGGAGATTAAGTGGCAAAAGAAAAGTTAACCTAACAGAGGAAAGTATTAAGAGAACCAAAGCATTAGGTATGTGTATGCATGGGTGAAGTAGATGCTGAAAGAACAGTAAAGTTTCATTGACTGTATAAGCGAAAAAGCTAGAGGAAAAGTGTGGTGATTGCTTGAAGGAAAGTTCCAAGTAGATCAGAAGTGAAGATGGAAAAGTTTCAAAGTTAGTAAACCAGAATTTGTGTATGGAATTGGATCTGATATTTGCAAAGTGAGTTGTATGTTTTCAGATCAATACTACTGCTACTTTCTAACCATTGTAACAGTCAAAATCCTTTTAATAAAGGTTGACCTAATAGTCATATGTTAAATCCTTTGAACAAGGTTGCATTCTAATGGAGTGTATGTAAGCCCTTTGACCAAGCTCACTTTTAATAGGGTGATTGAAATCCTTTAACTAGGTCACACTTGATAGTGTGTATTATAACCTTTGACAGGGTTGTCTTTTAACCGAGCTCACTTCAAAAGAGTGAAAATAATAGTAGAATGTTACAAAGTGGTTTTTCCCATATTGGGTTTCCACTATAAATCTTGGTGTCAATACTTGTGTGAATGTTTTGGTTTGAACATTTCTGTGTTTTACAAGTTAGTTGCAGCTGGGTAGTGGACTGCAGTGTTATATGTTTCTATTATTGAATCAGTGATGACCGAGTTTGTTTTGGTTGCTTGATTTGATTTAAAGAAAAGTTTTTGAAGTTATTTTATACATCAGGACCTGAGAACAACTGATTCACCCCCCCTCTCTATTGTTCTAAATCATGTTAACAATTGGTATCAGAGCTTAGTAGCTTATTGGTGTTTACAGAAAGAAAGTTTAAAGGGACTTGAAGCAAATGATCAAGATGTATAAGGAGGTACCAAAGCTGAATAAGGAAAACTTTCCTGCATGGCAAAGCTTGATGAAGCTGCATCTGGCCGGTATTGGTGATTCTGCAAAGTACTACATTGAGCATGACTATGTCATACCTGTTGCACCTTTGATTGTCAAGGAAATGAGAGCTAAGCAAGAACACAATCAGGCAATGCTGGAAATTGCATCTACCCTAAGCTATCCAGAATTTGAGGACATTAAGGACTGCACAAATGCTAAAGATATGTGGGACACTCTTGCAAAGATCTATGGTGGTGATCTATATGTACTAAAGGCTAAAGCCGAGAGTCTCAAAGGTAAGTTTGATGAAATGAGAATGAATGAAAATGAAAACATTGCACAATATTGTGGTAGAATAAAAGAGGTTGTGAACGCTATTAGAGGAGCAAATGGAATTATTGATGATGCGACCATAATTGGAAAAGTGTTAAGAACTCTGTGTCCTATATATGCTATTAAGATCTCAGCTATTCAGGAATTTAGATGTAACTTTGCAAATGTGCTTACTTTGGAAGGTTTGATTGGCAAGCTAACTGCTTTTGAACAGTCTAACTATGATAACTTCACTGTTGGTAGTATTGGAAATGTTGAATCTTCTTTTAAGTCATAGTTAGTCCTGAGCAAGCCTAAAAAGGAAAAGGAAAGATGCATTAGTGAAAGCGAAAGTGAAAGTGAGGGTGAAAGTGACACTTCTGATGAAGATCTTGAAGATCTAGAAGCTCTTATGGCTAGAAGACTGAGAAGAGGAAAAGGAAAATACAAAGGTAAAATCCCTATTATATGTTTTGCATGTAACAAGGTCGGTCATATAGATGCTAGATGTCCTGACAGGAAGGATAAAGATGAAGAAAGAAACATCAGACACAAAGATAGAAGAGATGACAAAGGCTACCGAAGGTACAAAGACTACAAAGAAAAAGGTAAGAAATCCTGTTACATTGCAAAAGAAGAGACTAATACTGATAGTGATGATTTTGAAATTGAGGTAGTCTATGTTGCAATGAAAGATGAATCTGATGAGGATGAGAAAACTGCATTGATTTCCTATGTGAACAAGAATGATAAATGGATTATTGACAGTGGTTGTTCACATCATATGACTGGTGACAAGAGTAAGTTTGAGACCCTACATCATTATAAAGGTAAAAGTGTAACATTTGGTAATGATGCACCATGTCCTGTTAGAGGAAAAGGATTGATTAAACTAACTGATAAGATATCCTGTGAAAATGCTTACTAGGTTGAAGGATTGAATTATAATTTGTTAAGTGTTTCTCAACTCAATAGAACTGGTTACCGAGTGGAATTTCATCACAAGAAAGCTAAGATATTTGATGCTACTGGTGAACTGATTGGAAGTGGTGAGCAGACTAGAGGTAATTTTTTCTATCTTGACCTATCTAAAGAAATATGTTTGTTTGCACAACTTGATGACATTTGGTTATGGAATAAGAGGCTATGTCATGTTAACTTTGACAATCTGGTAGAGATAAGTAAGAAGAAGAAAGTAAGAGGCCTACCTAGATTGAAGAAACCTGAGAATGTGATGTGCAAAGAATGTCAATTAGGAAAAATGACTAAGTCAAGTTTCAAGAGCAAATCCTTTACTTCTAAGCACATTTTAGATTTGGTTCATACTGACCTTTGTGGACCTATGGGTATACAAAGTTACTGTGGTGCTAGATATTTTATCTTGTTTGTTGATGATCATACCAAGATGATGCATGTAATGTTTCTAAAAGAAAAATCTGATGCTTTTCAATTTTTCAAGTGGTATTTGGCTAAGGTTGAGAAGGAGACAGGTAGGAACCTAAAATTTCTTAGATCTGACCGTGGTGGAGAATTTACATCAAATGAATTTAATCTATTTTGCAATGAAAGAGGAATCAAAAGATAGATGTCTGCACCTAGGACACCTCCACAGAATGATGTAGCAGAAAGAAGAAACAGATCTATTTTGGACTACACTAGGACACTATTGATTGAAAAGAATGTGGCACAAAAATACTGGAAAGAAGCTATAAGTACAGCTATTTACACTCTTAACTGCGTATAGATCAAGAAAGGTACAAATCTAACACCCTATGAATTATGGTATGGGCATGCACCGAGTGTTAAATACTTTAGAATCTTTGGAAGAAAGTGTTACATATTGAAAGACAATAGGAATGGAAAGTTTGATGCTAAAAGTGATGAAGGCATATTCCTAGGCTACTCCACAAAAAGTAAAGCTTATAAGTGTTTGAACTCTAACACTAACAAAATTGTGGAAAGTGTGAATGTAAAAATTAATGAGTATGCAGAAAGAAATGAGGCTGATAGCAAAAGAGAACCAGAAGATTACAAATCTTTTGTGTACATTGAGGAAATAGAAGAGATGGGTAATAGACCTGCACCTGATGCTGAGTCTCGGGAAAGCAATGTTGAGCGATAGACAGATGATGCCAAACGTCAGGAAAACAGTGCCGAGAGAGAACAAGAACATGCCGAGCTACAAGATAATGTTGTCAAGGATCAGGAAGAGGTTGTCGAGCATTTAGAAGATGAATTTGACAATCTTGTTGGGGAACCTAATGAAATAGAAGAGAAAAATGTTGAACCTATTTTGGCAAAATATGTAAGAAGACATCACAAACCTGAACAAATAATTGGAGATAGAGACATTGGAATTTAGACCAGAAGCAAGACAAAAGATCCAACATGCTTACTATGTGAATTTGAACCTAAGACAACTAAAGAGGCATTAGAAAATGAAGACTGGATACAAGCAATGAATGAAGAGATTGACTAGATTGAAAAAAATGAAACCTAGACTCTGGTACCGAGACCTGCAGATAAAAATGTTATAGGAACAAAGTAGGTATTTCAAAACAAGCTGAATGAAAAAGGTGAAATCACTAGGAACAAAGCTAGACTAGTATGCAAAGACTACGCACAAGAAGAAGGAATAGATTATGGGGAGACATTTGCCCCTGTAGCTAGATTGGAAGGAGTAAGAACTCTTCTTGCATATGTTGCTTATAAAGATTTCAAGGTATATCAAATGGATGTCAAGTCTGCATTTTTAAATGGTATACTGGAAGAAGAAGTTTACATAGAACAGCTAGAAGGTTTTATTGATCCAAACAGAAGACACATGGTATGCAAACTGAACAAATCTTTATATGGATTGAAACAAGCTCCCAGAGCATGGTATGAGAAGTTTCATAATTATTTGATACAGATTGGATTTTTCAAGACAAATGACACAAGCAATCTATATATGAAAGATGAAGAAGGTAGAGGTATTTTGTTGGCCAAAATTTTTGTTGATGACATCATTTTTGGTGGACAAGATGCATTGTGTAAAATTTTTTCACATGAAATGCAAACTGAATTTGAGATTAATATGTTTGGTGAGATCAAATTCTTTGTTGGTTTATAAGTATATCAGATGAAGAAAGGTATTTTCATTACACAGTCTAAGTATGTTAATGAAATACTGAAAACTTTTGGAATGGAAGATGCTAGACCAGTGGGAACTCCTATGGTTACTGGACAAAAGTTATCTAAGAATGATGATGCTATAGAAGTTAACCAGACATTGTACATATCCATGATTGGAAAATTGAAGTATGTTGTACATAGTAGACCTAATATTGCATTAGCTATTGGGATTGTGGCAAGATTCTCTGCTAATCCTAAGGAAACACACATGATGGCAGTGAAAAGAATCATGGGATACTTGAAAGGAACTGCTAACTATGGGTTATACTACAAGAAGAATGACAAATTTGAACTTAGAGTATATACTGATGCTGATTGGGCAAGAAATGTAGATGACAGAAAGAGCACTACTGGTGGAGCTTTCTTTCTTGGACAAAGATTAGTCTCCTGGACAAGCAAGAAACAAAATTGCATTTCTCAATCTACTGCTGAAGTTGAGTATGTTGCTGATGCAGTAAACTATTCAAATTTGATATGGATAAAATAGTTGTTGATAGGCATGAAAGAAGAAATCACTAAACCTATTGTTATTTTCTGTGACAACACAAGTGCTATCAATATTTCTAAGAATCCAGTGATGCACACTAAGACCAAGCACATAGCAATCAAGTATCACTATTTGAGGGAATTGGTACAAGACAAGGAAGTCCAAATGGAATATGTGAATACAAAAGAACAATTGGCAGACATATTCACTAAAGCTTTACCTAAAGAAGCTCATGAGTACCTGAAAAGTCAATTAGGGGTCCTTCCCCTAACTGAGGCTGCCTAGCCAAGCTAGGAGCACTGCATCAAATATGCTACAACAGAACATTTGACACATTGATGCAGAAGATTGTCACACTTTAGGAATGTCCTAGAGCTGTGAAGAAGAAGAAGCAAAGACAACAAATCAGTCATAAGCAAGATGACAGAGGGAGAAACATTGTGCTGAACAGATATATCTACATCTATTGGATGTATGTTTGAGTTGCTACTTTGGCATTTTTGTCAAAGAGGGAGATGATGATTGAACTGAAATGATACTATAACACATGACACTGAAAGTAAGGGTGATGATGAACTAAAATGAAAAGATTAGGATAAAGGGAGATCCAGATACTTCTGACAGTCACAGAAGTGAGATTTACTGATTCTAAATCAGAATGAAGCTAAGGATATTATAAATTTTCTTTGATGGAAAGATAAGTTTTTTTTTGGATTGGTTGGTAATGTATACACCTAAAAATGGTCACCTAGACTATTAGCCCCTTTTGCTAAATCATAAATTGTTTATTCTTGATCAAATCCTAGTTCTATCATTTATTTGATTATTTTCTATGGGCTAACCATCTTATCCTAAGTCTTTATTTATTAAAAGAAATATTTCCTCCCCTTTTAATAAATAAAAAGCCCCCACTTTTCCTCTTATCCTAAGTTGCACAAATAAAGCATTATTCTTATTTTATAAAAAGGGAAAAAGCACTTTTTGTCTCATATGGACACAAAAGTCAACTCTTATTTTCCTATTGGAGGATACTTGTGCACATGGATTGCTCCTCTTTCAAGCTCCACCGTTGATTAAATCTTTTGCCTCTTAATCTCCATGGCCCATTCCTTTTTTATTCCCTATAAAAGGAGAGCTCTCTTCCTCATTTGCACACACAATTTTTATGTTATTGTTATGCTACAGGTTTTCTAGGTCATCTTGGAGCTTTTGGAGATATTCTTGCATCTAGGGTTTGAAGATTTGGAGCATTGTTGGCATTCATCTTGGATCTTCATCAACACTCTATCTTCTTGTCTTCATTCTTGCATCATCATGGCTTTCTTGCTTCATAGTTAGATTTCATTTCTTGCATCTTTCATTTTCATAGCTTAGCTTGCATTGTACTTTCATTTCCATAGCTTAGCTTGCATCTTCATTCTTAGCTAGCTTGCATTGCATTGCATTTCATTTGATTCTTGGGGATATTGGCATTCTTGCCCTTGTCTTCATTGAATCTCCCATTGCATGGTTTACTAGCAAGGTTATTGGCTAAATAGCTCTAGCTGAGAGCATTCTTAAAACCTTTGCACTCCATGCCTAGGGAGCTATGGATCGATTTGTGAGGCCTCATTCTTGAGTTCCATTGCATGTAATGATTCATAGAAGTGTGGTCACATTTTCACCATACATTTTTTTGGTGCCCACCGTGGGGCAACCCACGTTTTACATGCTGGTTTTGATTATTTTTGGAGCTAACACTTGCTGGTTTTGATTATTTTTGGAGCTAACCCTTGTGCAGATTTGTTTGGAGATGAAAAAAACCCTAGATTTGAACGATTTGACCATATCTCTCAAACGGCTTGGTGTTCTGGTCTGAAAAATTTTTTGTAGGTTGGCAACATATCAAAAAAGCTCCAAAAAAAATTTCAGAATTTTTGGAGGTAATTTGTATTTTTTATGATTTTTTCTTTATTTTTCATAAAAAATCAATTTTTTGTGCAAATCAGCATATTTTTCGGAAATTTTTATATTTCTGGAAAGGTCTTCAAATTCTACAGGGGGTCCATTCACTGTGTTTTTAATTTAGAAATCATATCATAGCTCATTTGGTTGATTTATAAAATCTGGTCTATTTTGGTAAAATGGCTCTCTAGGGCACAAATGAAGAGATTTTTCTAAAATTTTTATATTTTTGGAAATCTCTCTATTTTTTGACAGAGGTCTCTTTTTTGCATTTTGAGTTTAGGGTCCGAATTCATATAGTAAAAATCAGATCTTGTTGACTAGGTCAAATGCAAAAAAATTAAAATTTTGTGATGGGTATGCACTTATTTTTCATTGTTCATTGCATGATATGAGTTATCATTTGGATTATTTTCTGGTTATCATTGCTCCTAACAATTGATTTTCAGATCTAACCTTAGGGTTTGCATAAATTGGATATATATTGCATATCTTGTTTGCTTGTTCTCTTATCAAGTTGTGGTTGTAGGTGCTTCTTGCTTGAAATTTGCTAAAATCGCATGTCAAAGAGGGCTACTAATGGTTTTTGCAGGGCTGCCCTAAGCATAAAAACCAAATCAAGTGCTTGTTAATTGCTTTCTTTATTAAGTGCGGCATATACTAGTTGTTTCCTTTCATAGGCACTTAATACCTTGTTGTAGAAATTTTGAGGTGGTAGGAGAGTATGCTCTTCACCCTTGTGGTGAAATAGAAATCTTGACCCATCTTGGGATTTTGAAAGCAAGGGGGTAATTGGATCTTGTTTGGTGTGTTTGGGAGAAGTTTTTGAGATACGGGAGTATGCTCTTCACCCTTGTGGTGAATCAAAAACCTTGAACCTCAAGAATTAATCCACTCTTTGTTTAGCTTAGGATCCTTTAGCGGGCCTGCTCTTGAGCAATCAAGAGGAACGACCCAAGTGGGGACAACCTTGTCATCATTTTCTTTGGTGGCGAGTGATTCCAACTCACTATAATCTCAAGGCTATCGAGGACATAAAACCTTGGTAGACATAGTACTTATCTTCGCTTGATGTGAGTAACTTGTGGGATTATGACCATGAGGAAAGCATTAAGCAAGAATGCTTAAGGTACTCTTGAGGCCGCGAGGTCCTAGTCCTTTATGAGGAACAAGAGGGGTGCTATGAATGGAAATCCTTACTATGAACCATTAGATAGAGGCCACCCTATTTTAGCCGCTTAGCTTCTTGGTGCAAGGATTGATCCAAGTGGACTTACCCGGATCACCCCAAGATACTCACCATATGTGTTCCTTTGGTTGTGTCTTTGACACCTCCATGACAATGCCAATATCTCTTGTGGGCAACCACTTGGTGTGAGGCAAGGGAGCATCAAGTTGTGGGCCACGTTGTTAAGTAATGAGCCTTGTCCTTCTAGGTAGTAATTGCTTGAATTGTCTTCGATTGTGCTATGCCCGTGTAAACGTTCTCAACATTCAAACACACGGTAGCGTTCATAAGGTTTTCTATTTTGATATCACAAGTGCTTGTCTTGGCAAGGTTGCTTTTGCCCTTGTTTCAAGTGTTCTATGACATGTTTGATCCTACACTGTTTGCAAACCTGTCTTTTATCTGCTGCTACTACTTGTCAAACTGAAAAATTGCACTGTTCAATCTACAAATTTGGTCCAAGTGCTTCAAAACTGAGTTTTTCACGTTCACTGGTCAAGAGTCATATGATATTGAAGTATCCTTGCATACCCTCAACCAAGAATCCTGAGTCATTTCTACTGTCATGTCATTGCTACAATTCAGAGTTGCTAAACTTGCACTTTAACCTGCTGTAGAGTGTCCTTTTCTGTTCTTACTTGAAACTGGTTTTTTACTTACATGCTTAGATTTGTTCTAGACTGAAACAAATGAGCTAAAACTATTGGATTTGAGCTTAACAAATGCTACTCTTGATCACTTGTCGCATCACAGTTACCTCTCTAGCTACTTGCTTATTGAGCTTCTTGCTCGTTGCTCGGCTTTAGTCAATTGATTGCTGTAAGTGCTCTAGCACTTTTGACGAGCCATCTCTCTATTGTTCTACTTTGACAAGTGATCTTTACTAGCTTTTCTTATCTCAAATCTAAGAAACTTTGTCTCATTCTATTAGTCAACCAACATCTCTTTTCATGCCGATTACAACTCGGTCTCAATTTGAGCAGGAGAGTCATCCTCCATTCAATTATACACAGTTACCTTCTCCAACTAGACGTTCAAAAGCACCCATTAGCAACAACAGTTCTAGTTCTGACCAATCTGAGAATTCTAAGGCTACACCGTGGTATAAAGGAGGTTTCCTCTTTTCCGCATTCAAGACCCCCAAAAACACAGACAGTGTCTCACTCACTTTGACTGAACAAGAAAAGTTTCAACTCTTGCAAGAACACTTTGAGCGTAAGGATAATCAAGCGCACTTAGACAAAGAACACAATCAACAAAAGATGGATGCTACTAGGCGCATGGCTTATAGAGGGACATTTCATGAGCAACCTGAGACTAGTAATCATGAGCATAGACCTCTTTTTAACAATGGAAACAATGACAACAACACGCCACCAAGATCTCCTCCAAGGCCAACTTTTGCTATGCCTTCTTCACCCCTAGACCTCCTCCCTCTCAACATGAGGCAGAGGCTAATGATGAGATTTCTAGTGAGGATCTTATGAGATGTGAACAAGATGTGGATTTCCAACGAATGATGCATAAGCTTTTAGAGCGTAATGGTGATCAATATTTTCAATATATGACTTCTAGAGGATACAAGCTTCCTCCCGGGTATGATGTCAGACAAATTGTCCAACAAAGAGTACCAACTGAATTGGAAGTTCTTCAAGAAGAATTACGTCGGACAAATCAACGCCTTACCCAAATGGCATTAGAAAGAGAGCCTCCAAAGGTCTCTTTTGTAGAATCAATTTGTGCTCTTCCTTTTGATAAAGATCTATACATGGTCCTGTTTCCTAAGGATATTGAGGTTCCTAAATATGACAAGTATGATGGAAATGGTGATCCCCATGATCATGTACATCACTTTTATGCTCTTAGTATGGACTTTCTTCATGAAGACACATATCTTCTACGATTATTCCCTTGAAGCTTAAGAGGACAAGCTTTAGAATGGTTTGCAAAGTTGACACCTCCTTTGAAGACTTTTGATGAGTTAGCTATGCGCTTCACACAACACTATTCATACAACATCCAACAACCTGTCACCGTGATAGATCTCGGTAATCTAAGACAACATCAAGGTGAGCCATTTGCAACTTACTTACAACGTTGGAGGTCATTATATTCTCGATATCCTTGTTAGCTACTTGAAAGAGAAAAGATTGACATTTTCGTCAACACACTTGTGCCTAAGCTATTTTATGATCTAAGGAAGCAACTGTTCTCCTCCTTCCATGACATGGTTGAAAGTGCATATCAGATTGAGGATGTAGCTATAAGAAAAGGGGATATTGTTATTAATAAAGATGCTAAAGGCAATGGTAAAGACAAGAACAAACCTTGGAATAAGAACAAGTATGTTGTTAATGATGGGGTTGTTGATGCTCCTAAAGTTAAAGAGCCTGCTTTCAATCTTTCCAATGCTATCTATGCAGCAAAACAACAAGAAGCTGCCAACGCTCACAGTGCTCCTAAACCTCAATATGCAGATAAGCCTAAGAAGTTATTTCGAAAGCGAGTCTATACCAAGTTGGCAGAACCTTATGATGTGATCCTTAAGACTTTGGTTGACAATGGATATCTTACGCTTCCTGATAAACCTGGTAACTGGGATCCGATAAATAAGCCCGATTGGTGGAGAGAGGATCATTATTGCCATTATCACAGAAACAAGGGACATCCAACAGACAATTGTTTTAGGCTTAAGGATGATATTCAGGATCTTATTGAGAATGGCACAATCTCCACTGATGGCTTAACTAAAAATTCTGATCACACAGCTTTCAAAGATCCTCTACCTAAGCATGATAAGGGGGAAACCTCTCAAACACATAAGAAGAATCATGATGCCAAGATCAATTACACGTATCCTTCTAATACGCTTGTGATTAACATGGTAGAGCCCATTGAGAGTGTTCTAATGATGAGGTCTCAAGATGATAATAACACCAATCATGGTAAGCCAAAGTTAGTCTTGCAAACATGTGGTAGTTCATCTTCCCGAAGTGAGACACTGAATGCTGTTACTAGGGGGCAAGCCAAGATTGTCCTTAAAACTGCGCAAGATCCCAAGCAAGCTTTGCCTTCCAAACAAGTGGCTCCTTCAACCACCCCTAGCTATGATCTTGTCCAACATTTACAAAAGACACCAGCACAGATATCTATCCTTGAGTTGCTTTGGTTATCCCCTTCGCATAGAGAAATCCTTGAGAAAGCTTTGCATACAGCACATGTCCCCAAAGACATTGATCCAGATCAATTTCAGGCTATGGTCAACCACATTTCATCTCCACTATCTCTCTCCTTTTCTGCAAAAGATTACATATCTATTGCTCACCCTCATAATTTGGCTTTACACATTGAAGTTCTAGTCTACAACACCCGAGTCCGCCGAGTCCTGATAGACAATGGTGCAGGGTTAAATATTATTTCTTTCAATGTCATACAATAGTTGGGTTTGTCAGAATTTGCTGTGGATTCCAAGAAGAAGATTACTATAAAAGCTTACGATGAAGAGGAAAGATCTTCCAAAGGTCTTGTCACACTGCCTGTCCGAGTGGGTCCTATCATAAAAGATATTAGCTTCCAAGTATTGGACATCCCACTCGCATATAACATTCTTTTGGGTCGTCCTTGGATCCATGACATGCAGGTTGTTCCTTCCACTTTTCATCAGTGCGTCAAATTTCCATACAATGGCACTGAAGTTGTGATTCTTGGAGACCATACTATTGCTATTAATGCTCTGGCTGCTGCTGAAAAATTTGTTCCTCATAATGAACCTTCTGTTGATCCTAGTACGTCTCTAGTTGCTGCTGAGAAATCACTTAAGATGATGAGCCTTGGTATGGGTGAATATACGCTAGATTCCTTTGCTTCTATACCTATTTCTCCTAGGTCATATGGGAAACCTTCTGATACAATGAAGCCTTCCACTTCTGCTATGGTGATCTTTGATACTTTCATTCCTTCATCCATTCCTTTAGAAGAAGAAAGAGAAGAACAAGCTATTCAAGAATGGATCTATAGAGAAGATTCCAAAAATACTCCCATGCTCAGTAATTCAGACACAGATACAGATGAGTCACCGCTACACACTATGGTTCAAATGGGAGATGATCTTCCCTCTACTTCACTTCTTTGGGGAGAAAAATGTATATCTACTGATGATATGGATGTTGATATGGTTCATTCTTGTAGTAACCATCCCGACATGGTTGATGGGTCTTGTGTGGGGTCTGATGAGTTTGTTCCTCATATTTCCTTAGTTGACCACGTTGGTTCTTCTATGACAAGTCTAGATCTAGCTACTTTTGGAGCTTACTCTATAGGCTCAACCTCTCGTGTCACCAGAGATGACATCCTTCACATAAATGCTATTGAACCAGTCACTCCATTTCATCTCGCATCAACACCTGTTACTTCTTCCACCAGTGAACTAGCAACAAAAAAGATTGAATCAGAAATCAAGCATCACAGTCATCAAGTCAAAAGAAAAGAGCAATGGTCGGATGGCAAAAAACACATTGTGGCGGTATCCGAACCTAAGAAAAGTAAAGATAAAAATTTTCTCAAAAATAATGACTCCAAAATAAAAGATGAGAAGCTGATTCTCTACAAAAAAATGGTGCATTACTTCAAGCATGATCTCATAACTGCTATACTTCAGCCCATTCCTAAAGCTGAGAAAAGAGTTGCTAATGCCTTGGTTACTTTGATATCCATCTTACAAATGAAAAAGCATAAATCTCACTTCAAGTTCCTGGTGGATGAATTACGCTATCCTGCTTACAAATCTTACAATCCTACCATCTTTCCATGTCTTCCACCTCATACTCCTCCATGCCATTCTTTCCGCCATCCCTTACACTTTGCCTTTGTCTCTGGTGGCTTGTATAGGAAGGGTCTAGATGGAACTCTCCTTAGGTGTCTAGAAATAGAGGAGTCAGAAAAAGTACTAGCTGAAATCCACGATGGCATATGTGGATCACATTCTAATGATCCTCCACTAACTCAGACATTGCTTAGGGCTAGTTATTATTGGTCGAACTGGTTGAGACCTCCTATCATCACAGCTGTAGCATTTGGGCCTGGGGCCTATCAGTTCTCTACATCAAAGGAAGCAGATCTTTAATGCCCGTTCCTGTCTGGGGCATTCCTTGTATATACTTTATGATCCTGAAAAAATTACAAAAAAAATCATATATGATGCTGAAAAAAACCTTAAAAGCATATAAAGTACTGAAAAAATGAGCATCCTAGTGAAAACCTAGCAATAGGCGCTTTGATGTCTCACCAAAAAAATCAAAAAATTCAAAAAATTCAAAAAAAAATAGAAAAAGTGCCTTGGTGAAAACTTGGAAACAGGGGCCTTGGTAGCAAAAATACAAAAAAATTATAAAAAAGTCCTTAAAAAATCTATCAAGTGGTGAAAACCTGGAAATAGGCGCTGCTTGAGACCCTCTGCACCTATGTCTATCAGTCTTGCGTGGTGCTCTTTCACTCCACTTCTCGCTTTGCCTCTCCTAGCCTGGAATTGACTCTTGTCTTGGTCTAGGGGGCATCCGTTGTTTTAAGCTTATCTTGGGTCTCTTTGTGTGTCTAGGTTTCTTAGGCACCTCGCAAATGGTGTTTTTCAACACCACCCCAACTGTGTTTTTCAACACTTCCCCTTGCGTCGAGTGTTTCTTAACACTTATCAGATATCCTTCCCGCAGTCTAGATGATGCAATATTTCTCACTGGCAGATGCGATACTCAAAGTTTGACTCTCTGACCTACACACACGCACTTGACTTGCTGAGATTTGTTTTACTTTATTTCTTTGTGTGCTATCTATGATGATTTCTTTGCTGAGTGGTCTCTCCCTGAGAAGTTTTCGATGATGCATAGCTAGAAGACTGAGGGTATGAGAACATGTTTTATTGCTTTTTCTGCTTGTGGGTATATTTTGTTGATCCTAACTGTCATGAGCATTTATGCTGGTCTTACTTGACACTGTGGATTGACAGGGTATTATCCTTGACTATTTTTGTGCAAGTGCATACTTGTAGCCATCTTGACTTTCCTTGTGTCTCGATGCGAGTATAATATTGCTATATTAAACTTAGGTAATCTCACTGTGCTAGTCATCTTGACCTACATGTCTCTGATGTCTAGGTGGGATTTCCACATTTCTATCTGATATAGATCATATTCAGATCCACATAGTTATGCTAGTGTGTATTGTATGATCTTGCGACGCTACCAATAACGCTCGATGATGAATATTAGATGTCTATTGGTTTTGTAACCTTGCAAGTAAACCACTTTTCATGTAGCTTGCATTTCTTAGGTTCATGTTAGTTTAGTTTTGCATCTTGCATATGGAGAGAGCTCTCCTTTCATTTTTCATGGACTTGTTAATCAGCTGCGCTCACCTTTCGCTTCTTCCCGATCATGTCTTTCACTTTCTTGTCTTTCATCTCACATCATTTTCTCTTCATTTCGGGATCCAAACCGAAATCCACATTCACCTTGACCCTTTCTCCTTTTTCCGCACAGTTGGCTGACCTTTTGAGGCCTGATCCTTTGATCTTCGCTGGGGCATCATAACCTCTTCATCCCCATCTCTTTCAACCTTCTAGTCTTTCATTCAAATCCCAAGTTCCAATTCCCCCCTCTATGGCGTTTACGGGTTGAGGGACCGATAGGTTCGTGCCCCGTGTCCCATGTGTGGGGCATCCCTTCATTGGTTGATGGTTATTCTATTATCTTTCATCTTCGATTATGATTTCTAGTGATTTGATCATGTTGCTCTTACTTCTGCATTCCCTCTACTTGATTTCGCTTTCGATCCCGAGGGGGCAGACACATCATATCTTATTGGTTATCTCTTTCCTAAGTGTTTAGTACTATCGCTACTAGGCTGACCATGCAGGATTTTCTATCTCTCTGTACTTCATTCTTTGGAGTCAGATCACTATCTTCTTGCCTTCTTGGCTACTTGCTTGCCTTCTTGGCTATCTACTTGCTTTGTTGGCTGATCTGAGTTGCTTTGTGATCCCAAATCAATCTCACATTTCAACTTCATTCTTTGACTACATGTGTTCCCAGATCGATCACACATTAGTCAAAGAGGGGCAAAATGTATACACCTAAAAATGGTCACCTAGACTATTAGCCCCTTTTGCTAAATCATAAATTGTTTATTCTTGATCAAATCCTAGTTCTATCATTTATTTGATTATTTTCTATGGGCTAACCATCTTATCCTAAGTCTTTATTTATTAAAAGGAATATTTCCTCCCCTTTTAATAAATAAAAAGCCCCCACTTTTCCTCTTATCCTAAGTTGCACAAATAAAGCATTATTCTTATTTTATAAAAAGGGAAAAAGCACTTTTTGTCTCATATGGACACAAAAGTCAACTCTTATTTTCCTATTGGAGGATACTTGTGCACATGGATTGCTCCTCTTTCAAGCTCCACCGTTGATTAAATCTTTTGCCTCTTAATCTCCATGGCCCATTCCTTTTTCATTCCCTATAAAAGGAGAGCTCTCTTCCTCATTTGCACACACAATTTTTATGTTATTGTTATGCTACAGGTTTTCTAGGTCATCTTGGTGCTTTTGGAGATATTCTTGCATCTAGGGTTTGAAGATTTGGAGCATTGTTGGCATTCATCTTGGATCTTCATCAACACTCTATCTTCTTGTCTTCATTCTTGCATCATCATGGCTTTCTTGCTTCATAGTTAGATTTCATTTCTTGCATCTTTCATTTTCATAGCTTAGCTTGCATTGTACTTTCATTTCCATAGCTTAGCTTGCATCTTCATTCTTAGCTAGCTTGCATTGCATTGCATTTCATTTTATTCTTGGGGATATTGGCATTCTTGCCCTTGTCTTCATTGAATCTCCCATTGCATGGTTTACTAGCAAGGTTATTGGCTAAATAGCTCTAGCTGAGAGCATTCTTAAAACCTTTGCACTCCATGCCTAGGGAGCTATGGATCGATTTGTGAGGCCTCATTCTTGAGTTCCCTTGCATGTAATGATTCATAGAAGTGTGGTCACATTTTCACCATACAGGTAATCCATGTGTTATTCAGGTGATATCATATGGTGTTGCCATCAATGCCAAAGAGGGAGATTGTTGGAAATTGGAATTGAAACAATTTTTGTATTGTCATTGATGTCAAACCTTAACTGGTAAGACTGTTTCTACTTAGGAAAGTATTATATCTATGGTGAAAAGGGAAAGAAAGGTTGGTAACAATAGCACCTAAGGAAAGGTTGACTTATCTTGATACTACAAAGTGTACTTGATTATGTTGCACAATGATGAGACAATGTATTGTTTATCTTAGTAAGATTGAAGACTGAACTGATAGGCTTAACCAAGCAAAAATGAATAAATCATGTTTAAGCCAAGCTATGACAGAGTTGACCGAGTTAGTGGATGCCGAGCAAAAATCTAGTGTCGACCGAGTATCAATAAATTTCTGAGGAAGACAGTATTTGCCGAGGAAATAGTTTTAGTAGTGACCGAGCGTTTCACATGAAGACCGAGTGGATGATCACAGTATTGACCGAGCATCAGCAATTTTATATTTGAAGAAAATTCAGATTTGGAGCTGACATTGTTGAATTCTTGGATTATGTAAATCATGTTGACTTTATTTATTGATTGCATGGAAGCATTTAATGCTTTGTAAAACATTTTATGTTAAATCTTTATGAGATTTGAGATGATTCTAGAAGAGGAGATGAAGAACATGAAGTGGGTAGATTCAATGTATTTGACCTAACCCTAAGATCTATGAAGGAGATTAAGCGGCAAAAGAAAATTTAACCTAACATCGAAGCATTAGGTATGTGTATGCATGGGTGAAGTAGATGCTGAAAGAATAGTAAAGTTTTATTGACTGTATAAGTGAAAAGGCTAAAGGAAAAGTGTGGTGATTGCTTGAAGGAAGTTCCAAGCAGATCAAAAGTGAAGATGGCAAAGTTTCAAAATTAGTAAACCAGAATTTGTGTACGGAATTGGATCTGATATTTGCAAAGTGAGTTGTATGTTTTCAGATCAATACTACTACTACTTTCTAACCATTGTAACAGTCAAAATCCTTTTAACAGAGGTTGACGTAACAGTCATATGTTAAATCCTTTGAACAAGGTTGCATTCTAATGGAGTGTATGTAAGCCCTTTGACCAGGCTCACTTTTAACAGGGCGATTGAAATCCTTTAACCGGGTCACACTTGACAGTGTGTATTGTAACCTTTGACAGGGTTGTCTTTTAACCGAGCTCACTTCAGAAGAGTGAAAATAATAGTAGCATGTTACAAAGTGGTTTCTCTCATATTGGGTTTCCACTATAAATCCTGGTGTCAATACTTGTGTGAATGTTTTGGTTTGAACATTTCTGTGTTTTACAAGTTAGTTACAGCTGGGTAGTGGACTGCAATGTTATATGTTTCTATTATTGAATCAGTGATGACCAAGTTTGTTTTGGTTGCTTGATCTGATTTAAAGAAAAAAATTTGAAGTTATTTTATACATCAGGACCTAAGAACAACTAATTCACCCCCCATCTCTATTGTTCTAAATCATATTAACAACACGTTCTGTATATTAATGGTAATGTTATTTACTTTTTCCATGCTGCACACGGCCCCAGGGCATTGATGTATTATTTTCTATTGTAATAACCCTGTATGGCCCGCACAGTGAAAATTAATGGCATGTATTAACACTAATGAATCAGGGTACATTGTCTCATGACTATACTACTTATTGAATGTTTATTGTTCTCTTTCTTCTTCAGCCCCATGCCCTATTTTTTGGATTTATCGATGCCTACATCTACCACCATAACGCCAACTATCCCTTATGTATATGGCACACAAGCTTGGGCATCATCGCTTTATTGTCTTGAGCTTGTGATCCTTTTGTTGTTTCATATTTATGAGGGCACCACTATTATATATGTTGGTTTTGAATCTGGGTGTTGTTTATTGAAGAAGGCATTGGTCCTTGCTCATGTGTTTGGTGTTCTTCCATTAGAAGGTGATGTTATGCATTTGAAAGCTTCTTTACTATTTACTTGTTCATGGATAACCCACGGGCCCTATTATACTTGTTGTTCATCGGATTGGTAGCCTATTTCATTGTTGATATTTGCTCATCTAATACTCATTGTTATGCTGACAATGCCAGCCTAATTTATTCATTGCAGAGTAGATGAGTTCCACTGTGTTTGATGGTGTCAACTTGATACTATTTCACTATTATAAATTCCTCTATCTACACTTTCATTCATCCATTGCTCCACTATTGAATTTATGAGAGCCCGAGAGCATCCTTGTTGAATAGATGTTTTGATGAATATGTGTTGATATTTTGAGTTAGGGCATCATCTCTGATTTCACTGCTTAATGGATTTTCTTCCCATTTTCTCTGCATTCGGGGCATACTGAGATAGCATCTATCCTGTAACACTTTAATTCTATATATTTAATTCATGTGTCCTTATGCTTGTTGATTATGTATCTTTGCCTTATGCTGCCACAATCTATTGTTGTATTCATGGTGACCGATGAGCTGAAGAGATAGAATCTTCTATTATTTGGCTTAATGGCAATGCCCTGTTTTGAAGCTACTTAGCCTTCTTGATTCATTGTATCTCTTCAATATAGTTGGTGATTGATTTGTGCTCACATAGATGCCATTGTTGGTAGTGTATACTTGCAATTGATTGGCACTGATTCCTTGATGGTGCTCTGTTATTCCTTAAGAAATTGATCCATATGCCCATTGATGGAGATATATTTTGTTACCCTGTGCTATATAGACCTCATGGTGCCCCCATTTCATTCCCATTTCTCTATACTACAACTGTCTCATTGCACCATGTGATAGCTCATTGAGTGGACTCTTCAAATCACCACATACTATGTGAACCTCACTATTTCATAGGATCTTGCCATGATGCTTGTTCTCTATTTTGAAGATGATCCCATGTACCCTGCAAGCCCTCCAACTTGTGCTTTAACCACATTTCACTTGATATGAATCTATGGTTCTTGAGTGTCTCACTTACTGAATGTTTCCCTATTCATCATGGGTGCTCTTGCCCTGTGATGCAGCCACTGCCAAGGAAATGAGGTTTTCCTGGCATCGACTACATCACATGTCAAGGTCATTCATCTGCACATGGAACAAACATATTAGTAAAAACAATGGCATTTCTTTTATTTCTGTAGTCTCAATTATACACATGCCCTGTGCACAGCCCGTGAATAGAGGTGTATAGCTGAGTGCATGTATGCATGCTTGTAGATAGGTATTGTGATACCAGGCATTGTTTAGATCCATTGGATCTAACCCACTTCTTTTCTCTTATCTGCAAGTTCAGGATCACAGGAGCACACCGGGAACACCATGGAGAAAGACTCGTTACCAAGCAATGTCTGGTACCCCTGTATCTATGCTCATTAAATATGTATATTCGTACTCATTTATGCAATTATAGCAATGGCTATGCTCACGGCATGTGTGAGCATGGATAAATGTTTGCTTCAGTTCTTTCCCTTTTGTACAGGATACTTGACATTGATATATGCACATGATGCAGTTCATTTCCTTTTACTTTCATGTACTTTTCAAAATGAAATGAACACAAACTTTAAGCAAGATCACCTAATAACACAAACTAGGGTAATGTAGCTTCATCTAGTAATTAGGTCACCAACCCAAAAATGAGCAAAAAATATGATAACAGAAACCACCTCTATTAACTCATCTTTCAATTTAGCAACTTTAGTTCAACCTTAGAAGTTTTTGAAATAGTTGACCAAACTAGTTCAGTTAACTGATTATCCCGACCAATCGAATCAGTTGCACATGGATTGTGCTAGTCTGGAGAAAATCTCAATTGTCCATCTTTGGTCAATCTCATCTGTTCATTCTCAAGAGGATTACTATATAACTAGGCCTCTATTCTCAAAAAAGGGGATCTTTTTCTCTAAGTACTATAATTTTGTCAATTTGTTTCTGCATTGAAATCATTGTAGTTATCTAAATTGCATAGTTAGTTTTATTTAATTACATCATTGTTACATCCATTAAATCTAGGAACACTTCATTTTGTTTGCCTAATATGGATTAATTCTTAGATAGTTAGATGAACATTGCATTTGCATATTAGCTTAAAATCCTTCATTTAGATTATGTCTATAGTCATTGGGTTTTGCGATGACCTGAGAGAAAAACTCATACTCATGTCTACTAGAAGGTAGTGAGTTGCCTTGGTTGGTTTCAATTTTACATTGTTATATTTTCATTGTTTAAATCAATCACATAAAGACTCATTTAAGTGTAGTTCCATTTAGAAACCACTTTATACACACACATTTACGGTGCCCACCATGGGGTAGAAAATCATTTTTTATCTTCACAACTACATTTTTGTGCCAAATCTTGAGATTTTGTGCATACTCTAGCCATGTTTTCTCATACGAGCATTCTCATAAGATAGTACAAGTCAAGATAAAATATCATATGAGGAGAGACCCCTATACATACTAGAAGCTCTCTCAAATAATTTCTAGGAGATGAGGAGAGACCCCTTACATTTGAATAAAATCCTCTTTTTGTAGAATAACCAAAAATTTCCAGGAGATCAACTCATCAATGAGACAAATCCACTGACCCAAACATGTCTGGAAAATGAAAAGGGCATGGGGATTTTACACATACACATCGCAGTGTCAGTGTTCATTCTACAAATACTAAGGATTCCTCAAGCGAATCAAAGCTTGATGAGGCTAGTATCGCTAGATGTAAAGGTAACAAAGTATTTCTCAAAATGATAAAAACCATCATGGCTCAGGAGAAAGAGAAATACTTTCTTGAGTTAGAAAAACAAGGAGCACAACTTCCCCCTCAATACAAAGATGAAGACGTCATTGCTAAAGAGGAAGAAACTCCATTCACCCTGGTAACCAAGCAATTACAAGCCTTTCAAATTGAGTTGCAAGAGGTGAAGAGGAATCAAGAGAAGGAAACAATGAAATATTCCATCGGCTCCATTTTTCCATTTCCTTTTGATAAGGACTTGTATTTACCTCCATTCATGTGTGGATTTGAGATCCCAAAATTTGACAAGTACCTTGGAAAATCTGATCCATAGGATCACGTTCGGGAATTTTGTGCCTTGTGTATGGATTTTATGCATGAAAAGACATATCACATGTGTCTCTTTCCCTGAAGTATAGGTGGTCAGGCTATCAAGTGGTTTTCAAAATTACCCAATGGAATCAAAAATTTTGACGAGCTAAATGAGTGATTTTTGCAACAGTATTCTTACAACATCTAGCATCTCATGACAATGAGTGATTTGTGTAATACCAAAAAAAATGGGAGATCCTTTTTTGACATTTCTCCAGTGATGGAGGAAATTTTTTTCTTGATATGCATTCCTCATACTTGAATGTGAGACTAGTGTGTTGATCCTTGAGTTGAGTTTCCCCATCCAATTGCAAGACCCAAATACCTTTGAAAGGTCGGTGAAGAATGCCCTAAAAATAGAAAATGTTCTTGTTAGAAAGGGTGAAATCACCCTTTACAAATAAAGAAAATATAATTCCAGTTCCAAAGACAAGAACAAGTATTGGAACAAGAATACAAATGTGGTAAATGATGGGGTTGTTGAACATGTTCCTCCCCAATCAAAACTAGCAGTCTTCAACTTGTCAAGAATCACAAAGGCCCTAGAAGTTGTTGAGAATACCACTAAGGCCCCTTCAAAAGGGATGAGTAATCTTCTAAAAGAGAAACCCTAGGTCAAATGTAAGTATAACTTCACTCCTCTAGGTGGTTCATATGAATCAACGCTCAAGACTCTTATGCCAAATCAACTAATGACATTGCCAAATAATTCCAAATCATATGAACCTAAAGTAAAACAAAAATGGTGGAATGATAATGATTACTATGAATTTCATATAAACAAGGGACATAAGACTGATAATTGCATGTGAATCAAGCATGAGATCCAAGATCTCATTGACAACGAGGTAATCATGGTTGACAATCACACCACAAATATCGATCACAAGGCATTTAAAGACCCCTTACCCAAGTAAGAAAAAGGGGAAAGTTCCAAACCAATGGAAGTTACCCAAATTAATCACACATATGAAACCGGTGATAACAAGTCCATTAATATTCTTGAGGCAGCCCCTTCTGAACATTGTAACGTCATTATCGTCAAAAAAGGAGAAAGAGAGTCTAAAGCTGTTAATATTGTGACTCAAGCACAAGAAAAAGTCTCCCTAGAAAAATCAAAACTTTCCAACTCTGTAGATCAACTAGCATCATCAAAACCATCCACATCAAACAAACAACTAGCTACAACCATGTCTATGTCATTGAATTCCAAATAGCTAGTTTCATCACATGCTACTGACTAAAGCATTGTCAAGAAACTACATAAGATGAATGCTCGTATATCAATTTTTGAATTTCTCAAAATCTCTCTAGATCATAGAGAAATCTTGGATAATGCCTTGTCAATTGTCAATGTCCCTAAGGACTTGGACTTAGATTAGTTTCAATCCATGGAGGGTCATTGGACCTCACCCCACTACCTATCATTTTTAGAAGAAGATGATAATTCTTTGATTCACCCACATAATCTACCCCTGCACATTGAAGTTATGATCCATAGGCATCAGGTCAAATGATTTTTGATAGATGGAGGCACAGGATTGAACATCTATACCTATAAATTGATAGAATAATTGGGATTTTTAGAATCTTCCATTGATTCGAAGAAGAAGATAACAATAAAAGCCTACGATGAACAAGAGAGATCTTCCAAAGGTTTCATATGTCTTCTTATTAGAGTGGAACCTATTGAAAGAGAGGTCATATGACAGGTATTGGATCTCCTACTTGCATACAACATTCTATTGGGATGGCAATGGATCCACAAAATATAAGTTGTCACATCACCTTATCACCAATGCATCAAGTTCCCTTTCAATGGTGTTGAATTCATTGTTCCTATAGATACTAGTTATGTTTGCAATGCACTGAAACAATCAACTAATAATCTTATCCCACACAACAAGGAAGCTCCTACCTTTGAGTCTAGAAGAAACATATGGAAAAGAAAATAAAAATAAAAGACACAGGGATTGGTGGATACATGATAGAGCCTGTTCTATAATTGACATCACTGCCCACATCTCCCAGATCTTACGGGAAACCTTCAGAGAAAATGAAACCATCAACTCCACCAGCTCAAGTTATCTATGATGGTAACTTCATTCAGGAAACTGCACCTCTTGAAGATGAAAATGAAGACAAATCCATTCTTTAATGGCTATATAGAGAACTCGAAGGTAATGAGATCAAACATTGTGAAATATCCCCTAAAAAATATGGTAAGGGGTATGACCTGAAGAAAAAAATGGGTTATAAAGAGAAGGGTCCATTAGAAATGAATGAGATAGGACTCATTGAACCACTTCATGCAGATTTTAAGAATTCAAAACATAAAATCAATGTTAGTTTTAAAGAAGAAAAGTCTCATCCTATAGTCGATCAGGGAGGGACCATATTCGATAAAAAAGTGAGGAAGAAGCTGAAATTGAAAACCTGCCCTTCGAAAGGCTATTGCATATCTAAATAGATAATACTAATTATCACAGAGAACCATGCCTTCCACAATGGTATGGAGATCTCCTTGACCCAAATCAAATAAAAAAAGAACCCTTGATAACTCAATATGAGCAGGATCAAGAATCTAATACAAAAGAGAGTGATTTGACCCAAGGATCATATGATAGACACCCTAACTAGGGGAAATTGGTAACTATAGCACATGTGCTTGATCTACCCCACTTTATTGATCCCAAAAAATTACCTATATCAACAAAAGAATAAGAAATGATAAGACGTATGCAAGAGGGTAGACAACAAAAGAGAAACAATCTAGGTGAGGATAAAGAACCTCTCATGACCCTTGCACGATACCTAGATAGGTTTGATGACAACTAGACTAATTCACATGAGTGTGAATGAGACATACTCTCAAATGTTATGATAGATATAGAAGTGGATGTGATACACAAATATGTCACTCAATTTGAACAAGGAGAAAGCTCAAATGCAAGGGCTACAAAAAATCTTTCGATAAACATCAATTGGGACTTTGGGGAAAATGATGGATCTCCAGAATTCCTACCAAAAACAACTCATAGGTTCTCTGACCTATTCATTCAGGATACAATGAAAAAGATATAAACACCTAGGTGATTCAAGAAGAACTTGGAAGAGTATATGAAGACAAAAAATAAGACTTGAGAAATAATGACAGAAGCCATAATAATAGAGTCCTCTCAAGGTCCAAGATTGAAATAATCCCTCTCAGGATGAGATGGGAATCTACGTCCTAGTGGTAGACCAAATGAGTTAGGTTTTCATATAACCAACGCAAATTTAAAATAAATTAATGAGATGCTAGGGAATCATGAGAAGGAAATATTTGTCCCAGTGCTAGACCAAATGAGTTAGGTTTGCATATAGCCAACATGAATTTGGATGACAATGTTTAGATCCCTTCTTGTCTAAACACTCTATTAAAAATTAATGTCCTAGATCTTGACTTATCAGTCACGAGTTATGATGAACATACCATGAATTCCTTGGAACCATCCAATGAACTACCTCTCGTGCATCCTAATCTAATCAACTGGACACATCAAAATGAGTCACTTGATATCCCTACATTTTCTAATGACTATTCATTGGCTTGTTATCTGAATGTTATTGAACCTTTTTAACCTCTTCCACTTGCAAACCTAGCGTGAACATGACTAAAGAAGATATCAAGTACCTGAATCATAAAATAAAAATGAAAAGAAATAAATGTTTTGGGGGTAAAAATGACAATGTTGTATTTTTGGAACATAAAATAGTAAAAATAAAAGATGCATCCATCCATGAAAACCTCCTTGAGGCATCGAAGGATGGGGTACTTGATATCCAACTGAGTCACTTCCAAGAATGACCATCAGTGGTGATAGAAACAACATAGTTAGTGAACATTGGGAATGAAGAGCATCCACAAATGATCCATCTCATACAATCATTGTCAACAAAAGAATTAGTAGAATTCACCCAGTTCTTCAAAGAAAAGAAGATCAACTTTGCATGGACCTACTCAGACATGTCAGGATTAGATCCAGATCTCATAATGCATCATCTCTCAATTACACCTAGAGTCAAACCAGTTAAAAAAATCTTTGAAAGATGCATCCTCATGTGGCCCTCCTAGTCAAAGTTGAGTTGGAAAAACTTCTTAAAGTTGAGTTCATCAGAGTGATTGCTTATGTATAATGGATCTCCAATATTGTGTCTGTATAAAAAAATAGATAAGTCCATCCAAGTGTGCACAGATTTTAGAGATCTTAATAGGGCATGTCCCAAGGATGACTTCCCTCTACCCAATATTGATATGATTGTGGATATGATAGTTGGATGCAAGATGCATTCCTTAATAGATGGCTTCTCCAGGTATAAACAAATCAAAATTGCTCCAAAAGATCAAGAGAAAACAACATTAACTATGCCTGGGGAACTTTATGTTGGAATGTCATGCCATTTGGTTTGAAGAATTCTAGTTTGACTTAACAGAGAGCTGTTACAACCATCTTATATGACATGATCCATAAGAACATGGAGGATTATGTAGATGATAAAATTGTAAAAAAATTGAAATGATCCACACATCTCCAAGGTCTAGGACAGATTCTATATAGAATGGAGCAATTCAGATTGAGGTTGAACCCAAAGAAATGTGCATTTGGGGTGACATATGGAAAATTGTTGGAATACATTATCTTAGAAAAAGGGATTGAGGTGGATCCTACAAAGGTACAATCCATTCTTGAGATGCCACCACCAAATAACATCATCCAAATGCGAACTCTTCAAGGGAGGATTCAACCAATCAGAAGATTCCTCTCCCAACTACCTGACAAAAGTGCAACCATTCACAAATCCTTTGCACAAAGGACTAGAATATCAATGGAATGAAGCATGTGCAAAGAAATTCAATCAAATAAAATAATATATAGAAAATCCACCAATCTTTATGTCTCCTATCCAAGGCAAGCCACTAATTTTGTACATCTCAACTACTACAACATCACTAGGGGCACTCCTTGCACAACAAGATGAGAACAAAAAGGAATGGGTTGTCTACTACATTAGTAGAACTTTGGTCTTGTATGAAATGAACTACTCAGTGATTATGAAGGCTTGTCCGGTAGTAGTCTTTGCATCATAAAAACTTGGACATTACATGCTAGCACAACTCATACAATTGGTTGCTAAAATAGACCCACTCAAATATCTCCTGAGAAAGGACACCTTGACTAGAAGGTTGGCTAGATGGGTCAGATCCTCAGCGAGTTTGACATTGAATATGTTGAATGAAAGGCTATCAAAAAGAAAAAAAAAATTGATCAATTGGCTGAGGCTTTGCTATAATAAAATAAGCCTATCAACATGGAGTTCCCAGATGGATCCATTATGTACATCACTCACAGGTCATGGAAGATGTTCTTTGATGGTTCTTTCACTCAACAAGGTTCAAGAGAAGGTGTTCTATTTATAAATCCTCAGAGCTACTCTATTCCTAAGGCATACAAGTTTTTTTTTCTTGTACAAATAACATTGCTAAATAAGAAGCCTTAGTCGATGGAATTAAGTTGGCTATCGAATGGAACATCTCTGAGTTACATATCTATGGTGAATCTCAACTAGTGATTAACCAAATCAATGATGTATATCAAACAAGGGATGATAAACTCATACCTTACAAAAGAATGGTACATGACTTCAAAAAAATACTTCACCTTCATCACATTCCGTCAAATCCCAAGGATAGAGAACATAGATATTGATGCAAATTCTACTCTAGCCTCCTTACCCCAGCAAGGAGAAGATGTCCACTATGAGTTCCTATTGGAATAACTCCATTATCCAGTAAACAACTCCCTTGATTCCCAAATAATCTATATCATAATAGGACAAAACTCCTCATGATATAGCCATGTCTACTCTTACCTCTAAGACCGAGTTATCCCTGATAACTTAACCAAAAATGAAAAAAGACACGTTATCTAAAACTCCTCATGGTATGTCATCATTGCTAATGACCTATATAGGAGAGGCTTAGATGGTACTTTTCTTAGGTGCTTAGAACAAGAGGAGTCCAAGCGTGCATTAATCAAAGTCCATGAGGGTAAGTGTGGATCCCATTCTAAATGTCTGACTCTAGCTCGCAAACTACTTAGAGCTAGCTACTATTGGATATACATGGAGGAAGAAGCAACAAGGTACTCCAAAGCTTGTAAGAAATGCCATCTACATGGAAATCTTATACATGCTTCAGGGAGGGAGCTTATCCATTTTATCATACATTGGCCCTTTCAGCAATGGTAATTTGATCTCATCGAGAAGATATTCATCCTCTTCAAATGGACACAAGCTCATAATAAAAACCACAAAATACTTCACCAAGTGGGTTGAAGTAGTCCCCACTTACCAAAGCAATAGGAAAACAAGTGGCTTTGTTCACTCTGAAATATATCATTTTTCGGTATGATATCCCTTCCTCCATTATAACTGACAATGGAGGACAATTTAAGAATAGTGATATAACCGAGCTCTGTGAAAAATTCAAGATCAAACAACATTGTTCTTCGATCTACTACCCAAAAGGAAACGGTTAGGTTGGAGCCTCCAATAGGAATCTATTGAAGATCTTGCATCGCACTGTGATTAAGTTGGGAAAGGATTGACACCTACAACTGAATCCCACATTGTGGGCTTACCGCAATAGCATTAGAACACCTACTGGGGTGACACATTTCAATCTAGTATAACGCAGAAGTAGTCCTACCCGTTGAAGTAGAAATGCTATCTCTAGGGGTTTCTTTACACCGGCTGATGCTAGATGAAGATCATCGAATATCCAAATTGCAAGAACTAGAACTACTGGATGAACATAGGTAAGTGGAATTTGATCACCTCAAAGAATATTTGAAGAGAATGTCCATACGATACAATAAAAAGGTCAAACCTTGAGAACTTCAGGTTGGTGACCTAGTGTTGAGAAAAAATCCTTATAATTAGTTACATTGATAACAAAAGGAAAGTTTGATTCTAACTGGTTGGGTCCATACATCATTACTGCAACATTTGGCTCTGGCACCTATCAGCTCTCTACACTAGAAGGAGAATAGCTCTGGGAACCCATCAACACTCTCCACCTGAAGAAGTTCTACACCTGAGAAATCTTGATATCCAATAGCTTGTACATATCTAAAAGTCCTGAATAAATCATAAAATTTTGAAAATGTCCTGAAAAAATGATCTTGGTGAAAAATTTGCAAACAATCACTTTGATGCATCAAACAAAAAATCAAAAATCTCAAAAAATACAAAAAAAAATTAAAAAAATGAAAAACAAGTGCCTTAGTGAAAACCTGGTAAATAGGTGCCTTGGTAGAAAAAATAGAATATCTTCCAAGTGATGAAAACCTGGTAAACAGGCACCTCTTGTACTCAAATGCTCCATTTATCAACATGAGTCTTGGCATCCTTTATGGTTTCATGTCATTTGCTTCAGGTTATACATAGCTTTTAGTCACTTTCATGATAAATCAGTTATTTCATGAAAAACTATCGTGGATTGGAATCCATCTTTATCTTCATCCTAGGACATTCAAGTCTTACTAGGGGGAAGTTTCCTATCATGAAAGTCATCCAGATCACCATCCAAAGTGAATCAAAGTCAATTTTCTAAAAACCACTAAAAGTTTCATCATTGACACAAAACAGTGTTTCTCAACACCCCACAATGTGAAGACATCAACAAATAGTGTTTCTCAACACTTATCAGATAAAATTAAATCATAAATCCAAAAAAATAAATGATAGAATTAAACAATCAAGCAATATTTCTTAAACACTACACACTTCAACTAGCTAGAACATTTTACACATACCAAAACACAAACAACACCCCAAACTTCTTGAATTGATATTGATCACTTCTTGTTAGCATGAATGTTGAATATGTCCTATGGGGGAGTATTCTAGAATTTCTAGATCAAACACATGTTGCATTCATGACTGTGTTTGTCATTGATGTCAATATACTAATAATACTAAAGTTTAGCAGAGTAGCAAACAAATTTTGCAATAGCAAACATAGTTTATTGTAGATGAGGTTATGCAGAATTGAGGACATCTTTTATATGGTGTCCTTATATCATGGTTAAGAGTGCATATGGAAATTCAAGTATTTGCGTCAGTTATAATAAATATTATGGACACTGTATTCTGACAGAGTTCTTAAGAAGCGGTTTGTAATAATCAGATTATATATCCTAATAGGGATAGAATCTGGTCAAGAGAAGTTATACATAGGTTGAAGACATTGTGGAGGTGACTTGGATGAGTCGGCATAGTCAAAGGTTTCACGTGTGAAGATTTATTAAGTTTGTGAGCTTTTCGTTTTATGTAATCATGGAAATATTATGTAACATGTAATGTTTTATATTTTGTAATTGGGTAAGCTTAATTGGTTGACTCAATTATGAAATATTGTGCACAGTATAAAGGAAGGATCTTTTCCCTTAATTGATATTTGAAAATGAAAAGATGAAACAGTAAATTGATGCGAATTAGTGATCTACGATATTGATATGTGATGCGAAGTGAGCAGATCTGGAGAAGCATTTGGTGCGGTTTGGAATAGTCAAAGGAGTGAAGAAGATTTTTTGAGATCAGTTCCACATGGTATTATTCTTTTTGGATAATACAAAGATCATTTGGATAGTGTATTTGGTGATCTTACTCCTGAAGATGTTTGGACAGTAGGTCCTTCTATCTTCCTTAACTCCTAACAGGGTTAGAATCTCCTCACGGGGATTCAAAGTCTCCTAACAAGGACCGATATGTACTGAATGTATTTCATAGACTCCTAATAGAGTCCATCCTCTCACAAGGAATTTTAAAATTAGTACATCTTTTTGTGGGTACCATCCCAACCAGGGTTTACTCTTTGATCAAGTGATTCCCTAGCTAACAAATCTGGTGTCACTATGTATGGTTATCTTTCTATGGTTGTTGTTTATGTTGATTTCATGTTCCAAATATAATAAGGTTAATAAAAGATGTTTTATTTAGATAATCGATCCACCCCCAGCTCTCAGTTATCTTGGTGAACTTTACTTTCTAACAATTGGTATCAGAGCATCAGGTCCTTGAAGGAAAATTTTAACAGCTTATGGAGATCCATGGTGAGTCGTTTCAAAAAAGAAAGTCCTAAGTTTTATGGAGCTAACTATGACAGCTGGAAAGAGAAGATGAAGACACATCTGCTATGTTTAGGGCTAGGATATTTGCTGATCACAAAGAATGAGAAATTTATCATTGAAGAAGAAAATATTGAGGATTGCACTGAGAAAGAAAGAGATCTATTCATGTGTAACATACTTGATAGAGAAGTACTTTTGTTAGCTCTTCCTGAGAATGAATACAGTCAAGTAAAATTTCTAAAGACATCTCATGAAATTTGGTTAGCTTTGGAATCTACTTTTGAAGGGGATAAACATGCTAAGAGAATCGGACTAAAAAAATGGATATGTTTATTTCAAGAGGCTAAAATGATGGAAGATGAATCTATTAGAATCTATATATGTAGAATATCATATATTGTTGTAGGTATCAAAGCTTGTGAAGGAAATAAGGATGAAGATGAGATCATATGGAAGATCTTGAAAACCTTAACCCCAACATTTAAGCAGATAGTGTAGATGATTGAACATGTCATACCTTGTACTGAGAAGTTTACTAGAGAGACTCTTCTTGGAAGATTGGAAGTAGTAGAGATAAGTCTAAAATAATCCGGAGATTTACCTAGGATTGAAACTGCCTTTAGTGCACTTAGTGTTCACCCTATTTTTTCAAGGAGTGCAAGTGTCAGTGGAGATTATGCCAGCATCAGTAGATCTAAGATTGAACAAGGAATTTCCTTGCTTTTGAAAAGAGAACCAAAAGGTAAGAAAATCTTTAAATGTTGGACATGTCAAGAATATGGTCATTTTGCTTCTAAATGCCCTAAGAGAGTGAAGAAATATAAGAAGAACTTTAAATCTAAAATACCTAAAGAATGTTATTATGATAATGATGAATAATTTGAAGCTAGTATTGAGACATTCTTAAGTGAGAGTGATAGTGAAAGTGATGATATAGTATTTGTTACAATAAAAGAAGAAAATTTTGAAACAGAAGTCAAAGAAGAAAAAGCTTTAGTGTCACAAGTTGAAAAGAAAACTGATTGGATCATAGACAGTGGTTGTTCACATCATATGACTGGTCATATGAATAATTTTATAAAGTTTAGCAATTATGATGGAGGAATTGTTAGAGTTGGAAACAATGCACCTTGTCGAATAAAAGGAATAGGATCTATTACTCTTGATGGAAATACTAACACTAATGATGTTTTCTTTATGGATGGATTGAAACATAATATTTTTAAGTGTTGGATAGTTAGTTGACAATGGATATCAGGTTTAGTTTTCTGAAAAGACTTGTATGATCAAGGATAAGAATGGTAAGATGATTGGAACAAGAGCAAGAACCAGAGGTAATGTATTTTAGTTGAATCCCACTAAGATGACATGTTTGATTGCTAAAGTTTATGATAGTTGGTTATGGCACAAAAGGTTTTGTCACATAAAATTTGATAACATTGTGATAGCAAGTACTACATTTGCAGTAAGAGATTTTCCTAAAATTGTGAAACCTACTCACATGGTGTGCAAGGAATGTGTTATGGAAAAATAGAAGAGAATTTCTTTTTCTAGTAAGAATTTCACTGTAGCAAAAAAATTGGAGATTGTTCATACAGATCTGAGTGGTCCTTTAAGAACAAGAGGATTCTATGGTGAAAGGTATTTTATGATTCTTTTTTATGATTTTACTAGGATGATGTGGGTAGCATTTCTTAAAGAAAATTTAAAAGCATTTGAAAAGTTTAGATTGCTTAAGAATAGAGTTGAGAATGAATGAGGAATGAAGATTAAATGTTTAAGATCTGATAGAGGTGGAGAATTTACTTCAAAATAATTTAATACATTTTGTGAAGTGAATGACATTAAGAGACAACTTTCAGCCCCTAAAACACCTGAGCAAAACGGTATTGTTGAAAGAAGAAACATGTCGGTAATTGAGGCAGAAAGAGCTATGTTGTTTGAGAATGATGTAGCAAAGATATTTTGGAGAGAAACACAACAACATATACAATAAATAGAGTGTATATCAGAGTAGATACAGACAAGACTCCTTATGAATTATGGTTTGGACATGCACCATTAGTAAAATATTTAAGAATATTTGGAAGTAAGTGTTACATTAAGACAGATGATGATATTGGTAAGTTTGACTCGAGAAGTGATGAAGGTATGTTCTTTGGTTATTCATAGAAAATAAAATCTTATAGATGTTTTAATAAGAGAAATAAGACTATTGTTGAGATTGCAAATGTTAAAGTAGATGAAAAGTTTAGAATTCAGGAAAGAGTACTTGATTATGATTCAGATGAAGAAGCATGTCCTAAAACTAATCAAGAATATGTTGAGTTATTTTATGAAACTAACAATGATTTTCAAAATGAGATTCATGATGAAGAACAAAAAGAAGAACCAAGATCTGAACCTAGAGTTGAAACAATAACACCTAATAAGAATTTGATAAGGGATCATCCTATTGATCAGATTATTGGGAGAAAAGATAGAGGAGTTATGACAAGAAATAAAGTACATGAAGAATTATGTTTGATTTCTCATATTGAACCTTAAACTACCGATGAAGCTTGTAAAGATAACAATTGGATTCAAGCAATGAAGGAATAATTGGATCATATTGAGAAGAATAACACTTGTGAATTGGTTCTGAGACCTAAGGACAAAAATGTTATTGGAACTAAATGGGTCTTTAGAAACAAGATGAATGAGCAAGGTGAAGTTGTAAGAAACAAAGAAAGACTGGTATGTAAAGGATACTCATAGCAAGAAGGTATTGATTATGAAGAAACATTTGCACCTGTTGCAAGAATTGAAGCAGTAAGAATGTTTTTGGCCTATGCAACTTATAAGAAATTCAAAGTGTATCATATGGATGTGAAGTCAGCATTTCTAAATGGTGAATTAGAAGAAGAAGTTTACATTGAGCAGCCAGATGGTTTTCCTTTGACTCGAGAAGGAGACGTGGTTTGTAAGTTGAATAAAGCATTATATGGACTAAAGCAAGCACCTAGAACTTGGTATGCAAGTTTGGATAAATATTTGGCAAAATTGGGATTTACTAAAGGCACTGCAGACAACAATTTGTATCTAAAAGAAATAGAGAATGGTCTATTGATTGTAGTTAGTTTTGTTGATGATATAATCTTTGGAGGAGAAGATGAGGAAAGTGATAAATTTTCTGATGAAATGAAGAGAGAATTTGAGATGAGCATGATTGGAGAAATGAAATTTTTCTTGGGTTTACAGATTGTGCAAAATAGTGATGGTATTTTCTTATCTCAAACTAAGTATCTGAAAGACTTATTGCAGAGATTTGGTATGGAAAATTGTAAGCCTGTAGGTACACCTATGGTAACCAATCATAAGTTATCCAAAAAATCTGAGACTCCTATATTTGAACAAAGGAAGTACAGATCTATGATTGGAGGTCTACAATATCTAACTCACACAAGACCAGATATATCACATGCATTTGGAATTGTTGCGTGATATTTCAAGCCAATCCTAAGGAATCACATTATGTAGCAGTAAAGAGGATATTCATATATTTGAAAGGTACAACTGATTATGGGTTGTGGTATGATAAATTAAATGACTTTACCCTATGTACATATACAGATGCAGATTGGGGAGGTAGTGTGGATGATAAAAAGAGTACAAGTGGTGGACCATTTTTCTTGGAGGAAGATTGGTTTCTCGGCTAAGAAAGAAATAGAATTGTATCTCACATAGTACAATAGAAGTAGAATATGTAGCAGCAACAAATAATTGTAATTAGATAATATGGATGAAAAAAATGTTGAAGGATATTGGAATTAAGTTTAATGAGCCATTTATCATACATTGTGATAACACAAGTACATTAAGTATGTCTAAGAATCCTGTGTTACATTCTAAAACAAAGTATATAGAGATAAAATATCATGTTGTAAGAGAGAAAGTTACAAAGAAAGAAGTCAAACTTGAGTATATCAGCACAAAGGAGAAGATATCTTTACAAAGCCTTTACCTAAAGATACATTTAAATATTTGAGAGGTATGCTTGGGGTTATGCCCCAACCTACTTTTGAGTAGTGATGCAAAAAGTTGCATCAGTCCAATGGTATAGAGAACTATCTTTCTGGATTGTATGCTGATGCTTCCTCTATGGGGGAGTATCTATGTTTTGAGCTGAGTCATGAATGACTCTTGGTAAAAGGTATCTTCAAACAGTGTCTTTGGACATTCAAGCTTGCATTGGATTGACATAGTGATGCTTTCTTTGTTATTGATGTCAATGGGGGAGAAGAATACATGAAAAATATTTGATGACTGATGAAAAGGATTTTATGATTAATGAAGAGGATTTGAAAAGTCAAAGAAAGAGCAACAGAGTTACATTTTGGTATTCATGGAACTTGGATGTTTTTCATCTATGTTGCCATCAATGCCAATGGGGGAGATTGTTAGCATGAATGTTGAATATGTACTATGGGGGAGTATTCTATCATTTCTGGAGCAATCGCATGTTGCATTCATGACTGTGTTTGTCATTGATGTCAACATACTAATTATACTAAAGTTTAGCAGAGCAGCAGACAAAGTTTGGATTAGCACACATAATGTATTGCAGATGAGGTTATGCAGAATTGAGGACATGTTTCATATGGTGTCCTGATATCATGGTTAAGAGCGCGTATAGAAATTTAAGTATTTGTGTAAATATTGTGGAAACTATATTCTAACATAGTTCTTGAGAAGCGATTTGTGATAATCGGATTATATCTCCTAATAGAGATAGGATCTGGTCAAGATAAGTTATACAAAGGTTGAAGACATTGTTGAGGTGACCTAGATGAGTCAACATAGTCATAGGTTGCACGTGTGAAGATTTATTAAGTTTGTGAGCTGACAGTTTTATGTAATTATGGAAATATTATGTAACGTGTAACGTTTTATATTTTGTAATTGGTTAAGCTTAATTGGCTGAGTCAATTATGAAATATTGTGGATGGTATAAAGGAAGAATTTTTTTCCTTTATTGATATGTGAAAATGAAAAGATGAAAAGGTAAATTGATGTGAATTAGTGATCTAAGGGATTGATATGTGATGCGAAGTGAGAAGATATGGTATTGAGATCTAGAGAAGAATTTGGTGCAGTTTGCAACAGTCAAAGAAGTGAAGAAGAGTTGTTGAGATAAGTTCCACTTGGTATTATTTTGTTTGGATAATATAGAGATCAGTTGGACAGTGTGTTTGGTGATCTTGCCTCTAAAGTTGTTTGGACAGTGGGTTCTTCTGTCTTCCTTAACTCCTAACAAGGTTAGAATCTCCTCACAAGGATTCAAATTCTCCTAACATGGACTGATATGTACTAAATGTATTTCATAGACTCCTAACAGAGTCCATCCTCTCACAAAGAATTTTCATATTAGTACATCTTCTTATGGGTACCATCCCCACCAGGCTTTACTCTCTAATCAAGAGGTTCCATAGTTAACAAATCTAGTGTCATTATGTATGGTTATCTTTCTATGGTTGTTGTTTATGTTGATTTCATGTTTCAGCTATAATAAGGTTAATAAAAGTTGTTTTATTCAAATAACTAATCCACCCCCCCCCCCCACTCTCAGTTATCTTGGTGGACTTTACTTTCTAACACATCTCTATTACAACTTGATGTCTAACCAACTAGAGAAGCAAAAAAGGTTGTGAATTTTCTTGGTCTACTATTTATTATCATTTAAATTTACCGATTATCCCTTTCTAAGTAACTCGATGATGTCTAAATGACTAGAGGAACATAGACTGGGGGCATAATCATTTTTCTTTGACTTCTGCTTATTGATGTGGATCCAATGATCCTAAACTATCTAATAAATTGGGTGTTAGTGATAAGATCTTCCATCTTGATTGGAATGTCGCACATACCTCAACTCATTTTATATGGATACTAAGGTGAGGTTGGAACTATCTCCTTGTTTCTTTTTTTTTTTGTTTATGCAACATCACACTCATGATTATCTTGACTCTAAATACATCGATGGTAGTGTAAACTTGCAATATCAATTGGAAATGATGCTTAGGTCATCTTTATTTTTATGCCCTAATGCTTGTGTTCATTTTCCACATTTTCTCTGATATAGGCCATATTCATATTCTCACGGTTGTAGTGGCACTAGTGAGAATTATATCGGCTACAATGTCCCACAATGCTCAATGATGAAAATTTTTAAATCAGAAATCCAATGACTAAGTCCTAGGGTGAATTGATGCTAGTTTTGGATTTTTCATTTGGACAACATCACTACTTTGAAAATTTATCTCCTAAGTGGAAGGTGGGGCCTGAGTTTGAACTGATCATCATCCTCTATCATCAAGTGATCAACTGTGTCATCAGAGATACGATCAAGTACCTGTTTATCAATACACAGATTCCTTGCAAGAGATTATTAGAAACCATTGCATATATAAGCATATCTCATAAATCTATTTAGATCCATTGCATATTCATTTACATATCCATTTCATATTCATTTACATATCCATGGCATATTCATTACATAAATATTTGCATTCATATATACATCTATGTAAATATCATAAAACTATCAATATAAAATGCATTCATATAGCATCATAAAGAAATAAATACATCTCATAAAAACAACTAATACATGCGTACAATGAGATCCAATCACATATCTCTATATATATATATCATCAAATGTCAGTATCGGATGCATCAAAATCTACAACTGTCATCGGAGCAAGTCATCATATATAATGACAAACTAGGGTACAAAATAGATCAAAAAGATATCAAATCATAGAGGCTAGCTCTCTACCATATCCTTGGCATCATCTAGATCCTGTGGAGGTGGTGGTGGAGGAGGTATAGCCTCATCATCCTATGGCATATGTGCACCCTCTGACATGGCTATATACTATGAAAAAGGAGTCACTTGATAATCCACTAGAAGGACTGCACTATAAGGCATAACATAGTACACTACTCATCCAATCTGATGAGTGGCCACCTATTGGAAGTGATCTCTCTCTTCCATAAGCTCGGCTATCCTTTGGTCTTGCTCAATGATCCTAAACTAGGCAACAATGATCTCAATCTGAAGGCCATGAACTCTCTCTCATAGGGATCAAATGGTGTCCTCTTCCATTGAGCCTCTCCCTCATAACCCATGGTTGGATTCCCCATCCCTGTATCCTCCTTTGTCCCCTATCCTCTTCCCTCACCTTCTAGGATACCCCTCCACATTGATATGTATGCCCCTACCCTTCTTGGGTCTCTATTGTTCTACTCGGCCCAAGATCTACTTAACCAACTGCCCTGAGGGTACCTACCCTCCTCTCCTCGATTGTCCAATCACTAGAACTACCCTAATAGTACTAGCCCTTTCATATCTACCAATCAGTCACAACCCTATATCTCTCCTACCCCATGGTGGTGGAGGTGGAGGAGGAGCATCACCCTCATCCTCGATCCATGGTATAGGAGCTGCCGGATCAGTAAAATGTGTAAAAAGGTGGCAATAAAAATACTTCATGTACTCTAGAGTCACCCCATCATCTGCAACTACCTCAAGATAATCCCACCAAGATCTCCTTATAGTAGTCAACTCTTGTAAAGTGGTTTCTAGAACTAGTCTCAGCACCCACCATGTACGTAGCTTTTCTGCATACTGAGCATACGCTATAAACTCCAACGCAACAACCTGTGGATGACCATATTATCGCAAAACCAAGGATACCATGAAATGATCTAGAATAACAAAAGTCTAACCAATCAGAGGGTGGGTCACAAATATATCTCTCTGGTGCGATCTCCAATCCCTCCACTCCTCTGTGCTTAGATATGGTCGTTAGGTGACCAATATCATATTGTCTAGCTACTGTCTCCAGTAGGAAGTCTTCCCTAAGTGGGGTTTAACAACATAACCAATGTATCTATAAATATATGGTTACTCAAGTGTGCTAGCATTATCCCGAACTGGCCAAAAAATAGGAAGGTTCTCCCATGCCCAAATGTACAGTATCAAAACCCTAGAAACTAAGCTCCTCATCCCTCGGTACACAATCTCATGGAGCTCATGGTACATATGGGACAAGAGCCAAGAGCCCCACCCTAGCTTTTCTTGATGAGCCAATAAAATCTCTAGGAATATCCCCACCTGCACTGAAAACCCTATTGCCCTCTATCGGGCATGATGAAGCAACCTATAAACCCTACCATGACACATGCAAGGGAAGAATCATGCACATATCTAGACATCATAGTGTCCCACCCTACCCATCTCTCTAAAATATCATCATCCTAGAATACCCTACAGATGGATAACATACCCAGGCACTGAGAGGACTCATACTCTACCAAAGGGCCACCAAAAGGAATATGCAGAATATGATATATATCCTCAAGGGTTAGCGTCATCTCTTTAGTGGGTAAATAAAAAGTGTTTTGTTCACTATAGAATCTCTCCACCCAAGCAATCAACAATATGTGGTTCACACAAATATCAGGATTGTCACACAACCAACCAAACCCACACTCTGCAAGAATATTCAGCTCATCCTTGGACAAACGTGGAACAAGTCTCATCGTCGATGGATATGTGATTTGAAACTACACATCTAGGAGCACCTCCTACAAGAAATGAACAAGTGTTCATTAGTAACAAGTCCGAACAGTATATCTAGAAGCTAAAACAAATGCTAATGAACTTCAATCAACAATAAAAAGACTTAATTTGGACGTTTGTGGCCTAAACAATTCTTGTTATTTTTAGTATGAGCAAACACAGCTCACCAAGTTCTCATACAAGCATTCTCACCTACTAGTACGAGTAAACTCTCTGGTACAAGTAAACTCACACAATGGTATGATATTATGGACATATTTTTGTTTACTTGTACGAGTAAAGGGCGGCCCTAGTATGAGAAATCTAATGGCTTCATACAAGTAACTAGCTTGATGTAGTTACTCGTATGAGCCCCAATACGAGCTCATATGAGCAACCAAGATTCATGGCATAAAATGCATCAAAACTTGCAAAAAATTGAAAAAAATACTCAAAAGGAGAAGAATTTGGACAAATTAGCATTGGCTCGTAGTTTTGCGGCCAGTTGTGGACCCACTGCTTCTTAAATCGATGGATTTCTATTGGATCACCCTTTTTTCTCAAAAGAGGTTTTTTTTCTACTGGATGTAGAATTGCTCCGATTGACGTGAAAATTGCACCCTAGACTAATTTGACCATCCTGATTCTATTTTTGTGATCAAAATTGAAATTTGAGATTATTTTTTCATCAAAATCACACTTTGACCTTTTACTCCAATTGTAGTTGACCGCTTGTGTAATCAATCCTCTCTCCTCCAACCCACTAAGATATTTTCTCTACAAGCTATCAAAGTGCCAGAATCCTAGTCAAACCTTATCCAAATTTTGGTCAAACTTGGTCAACATGACATAAAATAAGTGCATAATGTGGCCTACATGCTTACAACCTCATCAAAATCAAATCAGTCTCTTCCTGCATCGTTTTGTCAATCAAAATTACTTCAGACCACTGGAGAACCTAGCCATTTTTCAATTTCACTCCTGAGGATGCATGGTCATGACATCAACAATTCAATGATCACATTATCAAGCATCGATAAACCTATGAATCTTTAATCAAGCAATCAAATCATCAAATCAAAAAACAAGGGGCCTCTCAGCTTCATCGCACCACATCAAGTTGAGATTCTTCATCATCAACAAATCTCTAGGGGAATCTTAGCTTCATCACACCATGTCAAGTTGAGATTCTTCTTCATCATCAAATCTCTAAGGGCATATCAGTTTCATCATTCACATCAAACCAGTATTGTCCTCGTCAATCCAATTGGCTTCATCGCATCAAATCAAGTCAATTCTATTATCAATCTCTTAATGATAATCAGTTTCATCACTTCACATCAAACTAGTTATTCATTCAAACCAATCCAATGGTTTAAGAGTCTTTTTGACATTAATCAATTTTATCACTTCACATCCAATTGGTTAGATGTCATCATCGAATAAGATAGGTGTTTAGTTTCATCACATCATATCAAACTGAATATTTTGGTCTTCCTATCAATCTTCATTCAATCAAGCTCAAAGTCGATATAATCGGTTCTTGTTCAATCAAGTTTAGAATCAATATATTGGTCATCTAATAGGTCTTTGTTCAATCAAGTGTAGAATTAATATCTTTGAATCAATCAACTTAAGAGTAGTTTCATTTCTTCACATCAAAACAAATTATCGGTGTCAACACTCACTGTTCTTTGAACCAATGCGCTGATCACACACCAATTCAAAGAGGGGCAAATGTAATCACCTAAAAATGATCAACAAAACCATAAGCCCCTAATCTCGATTATTCATCAAGAAAAGCCTAATCTTGATTAAATCTCCTAAGTCCTAAGCTATGGAAAATTCAACTTATCAATCTGATTTGACCTATACTCTAGGTCACATTCAACCATCGCACTTAATCTTATTTAATTAATTAATTCCTAAATCCTAATTTTGTTGACAATTAAATCAACCTTATGTCATTTATTTAATTAATATCTTGGGATGTTGATTAAATAAATAAGAAGTGTCAATTAATCACAAAAGGGAATTAAACTAATTATGTCATCACAATTTGGAGGAAAATGCATTAAATCATGTAATTATTCCAAAAATACATTTATGGAGTCATCATTCACTCAAATGAACATGATTTTGGAAACAATCTAGTTAACTAGGAAACCACCTCTGTTAACTCATCTTTCAATTTAGAAACTTTTGTTTAGCCTTACAAGTTTCCGAAACAACTGACCAAACCAGTTAAGTTAACTGATTCTCTCGACCAATCGAATCAGTTACACATGGATTATGCTAGTATAGAAGAAATCTCAATCATCTGTCTTTGGTCAATCTTGTATGTTCATTCTCTAGTGGATTTCTATATAACCAGGCCTCCATTCTCACAAAAGAGGATCATTTTCTAAGTTGTATAACGCTGCCAATTTATTTATACATTGAAATCATTGTTAGTTATCTTAATTGCATAGTTAGTTTGTTTTAATTACATCATTATTGCCTCCATCAAATCTAGGAACACTTCATTGTGTTTGCCTAATATGGATTAATTCTTAGCTAATTGGATGAACATTGCATTTGCATATTATCTTAAAATCCTTCATTTAGATTACGTCTATAGTCACTGGGTTTTGCGATGACCTAAGAGAAAAACTTATACTTGTGTCTACTAGAAGGAAATGAGTTGTCTTGGTTGGTTTTAGTTTTGGATTATAATTCTATTTCCATAGTTTAAATTAATCACATAAAGACTCATTGAAGTGTAGTGTTATTTAGCAACCACTTTATACACATACATCTGGAACTCTTTGTCAGTGTTGAGACTAGGGTTTCTAGAGTCTTTCAATAATTCGTTCATGAAGAAAACTGAGAGTTCTCTTCATAAATCTCTCCACTGGTTGATTCTTTCTACAGGTAGGCTTTGTATTGCCCAACCTCAATTTGATTCATGCAAAGAAATTATAAGAAGTATGGATTTATCTGTGTTTTCCTCCATACCTGTAGCCAAGGGTTGTTTATCTCTTTTTACTGTAAACAACAATGTTTTAGCATTCTAATATTTTCCATGGACGTTGAAGGCTCTTGTTAGGGCATGAATTTTTCCATTTCTGAATATCTGTTGGTAAGAAATAAAAAAAAGAGCTTGATATTTTTGTATATCTTTAAATCTCAGCATGGGTACTTAAAAGAATGAAGAAAAAGAAACCCCTCTAGTTGTTTATGAGATATGTTTTGTATGCATTCCATGCATCTGTAGATAAAATTGCAAGGGTTTCCCCGTAATCTCCGTGCACATTTATCAGATTATTGTGAATTTAAAACCCATTTTGCAAATTGTGGGTTCCCATTCTATATATTGAAGCTTCAAAACTTAGAGTTCTTTTTTGTCACAACATAATAGAAACTCTATGAAAATCATTCATCTCCTTGATCTTGATAGTTTTATGGGTAATTTTGTATTGCATCTGTGATTTTTGTAAATACAAAAGATGAAAAAATTAAAGACCCCTCTATATATTTATTATGTTTTTATGATCAATGAGGGATTCCACTTACTATTAATGATGTGTATATTTCATGTTTTTTCTCCAATATGATTTGATTAAAAGAAATATAACTATAACCTTGAAACACCTTCTATAGCTAAAACATTGAAACTCTTTAAAGGTTGAGAGTTTACATTTATTTTTTTCTCGGTATTTATGAATGTATTTGAAGCGTTTGAGGAAGTTGTGGTTGTATTTGAAAACCTTTCATTTTATGTGATGCTACAATATGTTTTCTTTGCTATCTTCATTGATCTACTCTACATGTTGAAGTGCTTTACAACTCATTTGGGTTTATCACTTTGTTTATTTTAGATTTAATGAGTATTTGTTTGGTTTCCTCATATACTTGATGCTCTGTACAATAATTTCAAACTCGGTATATCATGTGCATTTATTTTGATTCTCTTGATATAGGTATCGAGAACTCTACATTTTCATTGTATAGTGTCGACATGTTGTAGGTCTCATACTCCACCACCTGACCCCTACTAACTCCAAAATGATATCCTTTAAATATTCATGAAATCCAAAATATTGAGACATTTATGGTCAACTTTTAACACTCAAAATTCCATGAATCTATTTTGTAGCTTTATTACTTTCATAGCATACTTGGTTTTGGTTTTTCTTTGGTGACACTTCATGCTCATAGTATGGTTGCTACACCTATAATCTTGCTATGTATTTAACTTTCATGAACACTTCACTAGTTGATGCAAGCAATCATATTGTAATAGCATGTTGTTATTTACTTCATTGAACATGAATAACTTCCTCATCAATTTGTATGCCCCAAAACAACATATCCCATACTTCAAAAAATGTTACCTAAACTAGGTTATGTTACTTAATGATGGGATCTTCTTGTGTTTGTAAATATTACTTTCTGTGTTGTAAATATACCATCGTTTTCATAGTGCATCCTTTGTCATTATATGATACACCTCTATTTAATGAGAACTATTGTATACCATTGCGCTTTATTTTGTTCTGATGCAAGAATGCCATCATTATAACTATTCTCTTGATGTTGATGTTCAGTTATTACCTTGGCTTTACATATTGTCTCATGTAGCTACTCAAAACCCACTATAACAATAAAAATCTTCTTGATGTTGTTATGATTATGGCATCAAATTTTGTATTGTTGTTCATATTATGTCACTACTATTTGATCCTTGTCCTTATCACTTGGATCCTTAATTAATTTGGCATTCACCACTATATTTATCTTCATTTATTAAATGCAGTCTTCTATCCTAGTATTGCACCTATGATATTTTGCATTGAATCATGTATGTGAGAATGTCCCTTCAAAATTATACATCCAATATTAATGGCCTTTGAACTCTTTGTGTATCTCTTTGTAGCTCAAATTCTCTTTGAATGTTTCTATATCTATGAAATATGACTTGGTTTCTTATTGAGGCAACATTATGTATTTATCTTGAGGGCATTACTCAATGGTCGTGTGACCTGTTGGAGATTCATTATTACATGTTGATGATCTTTCTTTATTTTGTGAACTCGTGACCCTCTAGGACTGTTACATATGACAAATTTATTCTTATATTGTTATATTGTAGACATCTTTAGTCTATAATCAAGTAACCATGGACTTTGTCCTTTAAATTATCATTCTATTCCAAATATGACACTTATCTTCTTCTACTTAAAATATATTCCTATCATATATAGATGCTATCCTTAACATGTTATGGTCATTGCATTCATGACTTGAACTATTTTCTATCCTCTAGGACTATAGTAAATTTCTTTGTAACATTGGTAACATTTTCATCCATTATGGAAAATAACTATTTTCCACTTTGATTATATAGTTGAATACTATGCTCCTTTGATCTAGTATCACATCTCAATGGTTCTAACATCTTCCTCTAATAAAACAAGGAGTAATCTGACAATGTTAGCATTATCATACCTTTCCAATTTCACAAATTTGTTCTAATCTCTAGTCATATGATGCGAACAACCATTGTCTATTAACCATTCATCTTTTATTTCAACATGTGTAGCTAGGGATTTTTCTTCATTTGAGAAGGTAGGATTCTCATATTTAATATAAATAAAGACAATCTCATCTTCACTCTTTTCAAATTCATCATCAGTCACACCATCAGTAGTAGCTAGATAACATTTCTTATGATACTTAGGCTGATATTTGCTAAGTTTATGCTTTGGCACTCTCTCAGGACATCTAGAAGCAAAATGACCAATCGTATTGCAAGAAAAACATTTCAAAGGTAGCTTCCCTTTTGCATGGTAGTCTTTTACTTGATATATTATGATATCATTAGATTTGTTATTGAAGTGATTGCCCTGAATATTCTTGATGAACCTTTAGGTACTCTTGAAATCATTTGACCCCATGTATGTTTTCTTAACCCTTTTAACATGGCTAGCTCCTTGACATGAATGTTGTTGATCTTTGTATGTCATAAAGTAGTGATTTTTCATATCTTTGTTCTCTTGACAGTGGATGATGACAAAATTAACACCTATTACCTGATGAAAGTGAGAGTCTTGTTTGTTGCATCTTTACTACCAATTATGATTATCTCCAATACTCATTATAGTGCCTCCTTATATTTTCTAGTCCTTAAATCATTTCTACCACATGTTGTCTTATGCTTGTTCACTATCTCCTGATGTTTGCTCTCTTTCATTCTCAAACTCATAGTGTCACTATGATCCTATTGAAAAGGTATATGTTGCTCATAACAATGACATAAATTTATTGTTCTTAGTAACATGTACTTGCTTGATTGGACCATAATGACATGACAACATGTTGGGCTCAACCCTTGTGGGAGCCCACTTGATACCACATGCTGATAAGTAATAAATGATAAATGTGTACCTTTCCCTATACATGAAACAAACTTTTTAAAGAAAACATGTAGTTCATATTTGTTCATTTTCTTGACTTTCTAATTTGTTCTGATCGAGTGAATTATACAAGTGGAATGTGTATAGACTAATGATGTATGAATAAAGTCATGCAACCCCAAGCTCTCACACTACATTCTCTCTCTCTCTCCCTTGTAGGTTCATTGAGCGCTAAAGTAACTAATGTTGAGGATGAATATGTGGGCACTCCATTTAATCTAGATTCATCACTCCAGGAAATGATGGGTCCCATCTCTTTGTTCATTCTTCGTTCCAATTAAATCCATTACTAGTTTCAACCTATCTTTTCTCTTATTCAGACTATCATTTTGTTAAACCGTTTGCATATTGCCTTTGAAACATTTCAACAAACAGTTTTCTTTCATTCTCAGTTTGTAGGTTTGTACATTTTAATTGTCCATGAAGATATTCGACTCATTACAATGCATATTCCATAATTAGGATTCCAACTAAAACATTTTCATTGAATCAAACAATATTTCCAATGACCAAATACGGTTGCATAGAGTACAGAGTAAGCAAACTACGCTGACCTGTTACTGCAAACTTTATCATTCTGGATTCTAATTCCTTCAGTCCAGAGCTATCTTTAGTTTCAAATGCTTGCATGACCTGTATATATATCTTCACTACTCCTAGCTTTAGAGCTTCAACCATTCAAAGAATCCATTGCCATAGATAAACAACTTCTCAGCAGTTCTCAGGACTCTGGTGATAAAATATTCTTACTTTAATTTCATCGTTAATGCACTTCAAACAACAAATACTAATCCAAAATAAACTCTGTAATCTGTAATGTATGCACATATATTAATAACTCTCACAAATGGCATTCAGGAAGACCGTCTTTATATTGTTCGGCTCAGTATATGCATGACAACCATGGAATAAGTTTTAGTATTTTCAGAGGTTCAATAAGCCCGATATAATATTCTCAACACTCATCCAACTTAAGCTTTGCAACCAAATATTATAAAGATAGTCCCCATAAAAGGTTGCTCCGCCTCATAAATGTAACTGTCCAATGATAATGAAGATAAATGGAAAATATTATCAATGGTTTATGGTCGTGTTGCAATATTTATGGAAATAACACAATGTATATAAGGTTCGGCATATATTTCCCCTCTCTAGCAAATATTATCGAGCATGCCAACATATATTTTGAATTATAAAAATAGACAGGCCCACAATACTTTATTGGCAAATATATCTCTTGTTCTCAAAATATTTCCCTTCGGCTTTATGTCTTCTAAAGTGAAAACTTGAAATATATGAAGCATGCGGCACAATATATTCACATTAAAATACTCTTTCACGACAATTATTAAAACACTTAAGCCTTTGAAATAAATTAAATTACCAAGCCTCACTTTTATTGTCGTTAATAATATAATCACTCATTTCTGAATAAACTTATTCATCCAGAATAGTTATTCTTAGCAATTAAATTAATATTCAGATGAATAATAAAAATACCTTATGCAAATCTATCAATTGAGCAGCCTACGTGGCTCCTCCAAGATCATCTAAGACAGATAATTGCACTACTGAAAATGATTACCAAGCATTCATTCCCAAGAGCCAATTTGAAAGAACTTCTCAAATCAATAAAATACATTCCCAAATCATATCTTGCACCCTTCTTGGAAGTCTTTAATAGCAATGCTTTCAATTACATTCTCATTATCATTTAATTAATTAATCTTCTAAAGTTATTAATAATTATTTAATATTTATTAAGAATATTAAATAATTAAATATATTATTTTTTAACTTTAGAAATCAATTAATTTTTTCAACCTTTTCAAATAGGAGCATTACAATTTATTTATACATGTTTTACTTTTGTAGTGTATCTATTTGATTACTTTCTCAGATTGTGTGGGATATGTACTTTCTTATGATAAATAAAAGAAATTTAATTGTAAATATATGTGTACTTTTCTAATATGATACACTTGCATATCATAATGAAATGTTACATAATCAATACTTTTCTTTATAATTTTTCCCTACAGTACAAAAAACTTAATGTGAAACCAAAATTTTAAAAATGTACCTTTCACCTTAATTGCACAAGTTGTCCAAGCTCTACCTGTTTGAGCTGGAAGCAAAAAATAGGTAATAGTATTGACTCTTTTTACTAGGAAGCTTGTTGGACTAAGTTCGAGATTGTGTAGCAATTCGTGAAACATGGGTATTCTATTTCTAGTTGTATAGTTGGGTGTCTTGGAACCCTTGGAAGTGTGCCGAGACTTCTTCTTGTGGATGATCATGGAATAATTATTATGTTATGCTTATGTTAGTTGCAATGCAACCTTAAATGCTATGCATGTGTTATTCCATTGGAAAAATAAAAAATATTTTCATGTATGTTTTACACTTAGTTCAAAGGGTTCCTTAGAGGGGTATTACAAGAAAAACTAGAGTGAAACTAGCTACAAGGCCCCTTGCAGAGGGTTTTGAACATATACTATGACAATATCCTACCAATGAAGGTCATCAGAGAAAATGAAAGGAAAGCTTCCTTGCACAATTATACAGCCAAATTGGGTCTCACCATTTTATTATTGTTGATCCTCCATCCATCTTCATCTTCTATGCACTTTAATATTACTTGGGTAAGATGAAGAAGAAGAATGTTGGTTGGTAGCAAGGGATTTCCTACATAGGTCCTTCACAATAGCTTAGTGAGTGCTTGGTTTAAGGGTTGCACTTCTACAAAAAGAAAAGATTGTTTTGGATGCATCCTAGACTAAACAAATCTTCAACTCGTGTGGCATTTGATGCATTTTTTTGTCCCTCTTTCCTATCCACTCTTACTCCATGGCACATTGAGCTCTTCTTCAATCCATCAACACTTTCATTCTTCATCTTATTTAAGATCTATATTAAAACTACTCTAATTTACCAAAGTGTTGGAAAAACTAGAAATTATCTACATTTGTACTTGATATAGAAAATACAAATATTGATTATCATATTCAAATGAGAGCTCAATTAGATACATTATAACCTTCAATTCAAATGCTAATAAATCTTTTCAATATTGTAAATAACTACCCAAAGTTTCTTTACAAGAATAAGTCACAAAATAAATAACTAATTTCTTAGTTTATTTATTAACCTAAAACTAAATTAATTTAAAAACTCCAACATATCCATCTCATGCCATCCCAAACCTTTCCTCAAGTGGTTAAGATTCTTTCAAAGGAACTTGGATCTAATATCAACTCTTAAATACACCTCAAGACTGAGAGGGGGATGAATCAACCTTAGACCAATCACTTTAGCATTTAAATTAATTTCATAGTCAATCACTCTTTACTGTACATTGTAGCATAAAGAAGATAAATAAATAAATGACTTGCATAATACAACACCTGATTTACGTAAAAAAACCCAAGAAGGGAAAAATCACATTGATCATTAACTCACAATATATGAATAAGTATTACAATGTTTTTTTAGGCTTACTACCAAGGAAGTACACTACTACCTAAATTTGCAGTCTATGGTGCAGAACCCTAAGGAAAAATATAAAAGGAATTGCAAGTTGAGATGCACTACCTCAAGGAAAGATACAAGACTTGCAAGGAAGACACATTATCTAAATGTAACATCTACTACGAAAGACTTTGAAATGTTTAACATTAGGTGAGTGGTCATACCATAGCTCATAGGACGTCTTATCAATTCCTTTCTTTACTTGCACCCAGTTTAGTGTGTAAACATCAATACTAATTGCTTCTCTCTAGTACACTTTTGGTACATCACCTTGAATCAACATTGTCCTTGCAACATCCAAGTTATAGTTCTATTCTTTCTCTCTATAAATCCATTTTGATGTGGAGTCCTTAGGGTAGACATTTGTCTTTTGATTCCATTATCTTCATAATACTTAAAACATTCTGAGAAGTAAACTCACCATCTCTATCAAACCTTAAACACTTCAAATTTTTATCTAATTCCTTCTCAACCAGTGCCTTGAATGCTTTGAATTTTTGGTGCATCATATTTCTCCTTCAAGAAAGTTACCCACATCATTCTATAATAGTCATCAGTAAACAATATAAGATATCTATCATTTTGATAACTTCTCTTTTTTATAGGCCCACAAAGATTAGTATGCACCAAATCAATAATGCCCTCAAATGAAAAAGACTTGCTTTGGAAAGTAGAACCAATTAACTTAACTCACATTCTTTGCAAATCATGTTGTTTGGCTTGACTAATTCCCCTAACTGCATTTGTCTTACTCATTTTGATCAAACTATCAAAATTTACATGACATAACCTTCTATGCCATAGCCAACTATCTTCAACCGTTCCACCAGTATCAAGTCCATGAACATCAACATATTCAATATCAGATAAGGTACTTACAATAGTTTCTTGTTCTTGAATATTCTCTTGTTGTTCCTTTAGTTGATCAAAATTGAGATTTCTAGTAGGAGTGGTATTCTTGTTGTGATATGCATCTAGTATTGTGATACCATACCTTTTAGAAATAACATTAGAACTATCACTCCATACTAGGTAGTTGTCTTTAGTGAACTTGGGAGGTTCATTCTCATTATTGTGATCTTTTACTCAAGTTGTTAGGATTACCACAAAGAGGACCAATGCTCTGATACCAATTGTCATTATTATTAGGTCCAAGGTTATTGAGATGGGAGGTGAATCAATAATCTAACAATTAAAATTTTCATACACCATTGAGGAACTAACATCAATTAATATTCATTTCATTAATAAATAAACCAATAAGATAAACATCCACAACCATGCAACACAATAACACCAATATTTTTCTCGTATAAACTCGACTAGGAAAAACCACATGTGGGGATGTCACTCGTAAATAATTTTGCACTCTTCTGAAGTACACCTGGAATTGAGAGATTAGCCCTGTTAAAATGTTACAAATGCTTGGTTAAGAGAAAGACCCTATTAGAAGCCACCCGGTTAAGGGATTTACCTAGATAGCCCTATTAGAAGCTTTACCCTGTGAGGAGTAAAATTGTTAAGGGATTTCAAACCCTAGTTAAAGAGTCACCCGGGTAAAATATTTACAAATCAGACCTATTATATTCTACAAGGTTAAGGGATTTTCTTGTTGAAACTGTTAGGAATCAACAAGTACAATGATATGAGAAAATAACACTTCTCCTTTGCTAGTACAGATCTAGTTCAAGCTCAATCTCTACTTCATATTCAGAGCATCCAAACCCTATAATTTCACATCTGCATTCATGATCTTTCTCTCCCACACTTCATAATACATCAAAATGATATAAATACATTTTCACTAACTAGGTCGGTCATGACCTAATTACATTTGAATTTTATCATTGCAATTCATTCTTGCTCAAACTTTGAACTCTAAAACATGTTACCAATTATCAATTACAAATTGAAGTTTATGTCAAACTCTAGAACCATCGCATAATTAATTTGACAAAGAAAAGTCAAACCATATCATACTCTCCAATATTCTTTCACAACTCCAAGAAATTCAATCACCACATGATCATGAAAAATCCAACTCATCATTCCACATCAATCTGCCAAGTCATTACAATCCTTACAACACATAACCACTTATTGTAACACAGTGCAACATCACAGGTTAAGGATCTGACCGATTATTCTAACTTCTTTTTCTTTTCATTGAGTGATCTTCTATCCATTGAAACTTAGTCTTTCATTTTACCAATCATGATGTGATCACAAAAATAACCTAATAACATAGTCAAGATAACATTCCCCGAATCACAACACCTGAATCCAAACCTATTTGACATAATCATCAAATCATTCCTCCTTGACTTTGTCTTGTTCTTCCTATTGACCTATCAACCTTCAATCAATCATAAGTCAAAATATACATATGCTAAACCTATGCGGTTATAGATATAACATCTAGAGACATCACTAAGAGTTCCATTATGATCACACACTCCAACTCTTAACACATCTTAAGATCCAACCTGTTGAACATATATTAGCATAATCAGACACATTATCAACCAAAAAACACTAATTTGGCATCAAAGATGACATCATAATTGATCAACCTATCATCTGATTTGTACCAAACACATACCATAACATTCTCAACTTATCTCTACATAAGTTATACCAACAATCTCACCCTTCGACATTGATGGCAACACCAAGAATACCAAAACAAAAATACTCTCTCTAATAATCTTCCCCTTTAAAGTATTTTTCCCCTATGCCTTCAATTGATTCTTCTTCTAGTCTCCTCTTGATCTTCTTTACTCTTCTCCCCCTTTCTATTTATAGTTTCTTCTCTCTCTTTACCAAGTCTTCTCCCCCTTTGTCAATAATACCAAAGGCACAACATGCATAAGTCTTCATTTGTTGCAACTATCTTCATCTCTTTCTAACTACTCCCCCTAAGGAGTAGTCCCCTCAACATCAATCCACAATAAAAGATATGGAAACAACCCCACTTGATTGATGTAACAATAGCATCTTAGTTCTTCTCAGGTAGGGGCACAAACCCCTAGCTGACTTCTAAGGTACTCAAAAGTATTCTTAGGTAGTAGATTTGTAAAGATATCTACTATCTACTTCTTTGTTGGTATATATTTTAACTTCACCTCCTTCTCTTGCACTTACTCTCTCAAAAAGTGATACTCAATTGCAATGTTCTTAGTCTTGGAATGCGTTACATGATTCTTAGAAATATTTATTCAACCTATACTGTCACAAAAAAAGTTACTGGTCCAGTCACCTTTTCTTTGATACCTTCGAGAATTTTATTTATCCATGAAATTTGTTCATAGTTTATAGCTTCTTATACATACTTTTCTTGTGCTATAGATTGTGAGATATAGTTTTACTTCTTACTTGTCCAAGATACAAGCCTTTTACCTAGAAAGATTGCACCACCACTTGTTCTCTTTCTATCATCAACATTTCCTGCCCAATCTGCCTTAGTAAACACACTCAAAGACAAATCACCATCATGAGCATATCACAGACCATAGTCAACTGTCCCTTTTAAATGTACTTGAATATCCTTTTGACTACAACCATATGAGATTCTTTGATTTTTTCTTGAAATCTTTCCACTATTTCAATTGCTTGAGTAATATCTGGCATTTCATGAATAACATACTGCAACTTACCAATCATACACCTAAACAAGGTAGCATCCACTACATAAAATTCATCACCCTTAGATAATTTACATCCTATTACCATGGGGGTTCCAACCGGTTTAAAGTCATCCATACCAAAATTCATGAGTACTTCTTTCACATATTTGGATTGACTGATATTTATACCATTTTTTAGTTGTGAAACCTGCAATCCAACAAAGAATTTGATCTCCCCAATCATTGGAATTTCAAACTCCTTCATTTCTTTAGCAAATGTCAAACTCATCTCATCATTTCCTTCAAAGATTATATCATCAACAAAAACTTCAACTATCAACAACTTATCTCTTTAAACTTTTAGGTACACATTACTATCATCACTTGTTCTATTAAAACCAACCTAAATAAGATAAAAGTGTATCCTTTCATGACATGCCCTTGGTGCTTGTCTTAGTCCATATAGTTCTTTTTGCAACTTGCATACCATGTCCTTGTCCTTTGTCTATAGAAAAACCATCAGGTTGTTCTATGTATACTTGTTCTTCAACAACTCCATTCAAGAAAGATGACTTGAAATCCATTTGAAAAAAAATGAATCTTTTATAAGCAGCATTGTAATACCCCAAAATTGGCACCTATTTAATTTCATCAATTTTGGTGCATTATCTCAATTTTACATCACCAAAGTCCTAGTCCACTAGGCAATTTTCTCTCTCCTACTTGACTTTACTTGACTTGATGTCAATTGCAAAAACCCCAATTTGCAATAATCAAATATTAAATTAATTCCTTTTTATGGGTAATTAGCTAAAGGGGGTGGATTTAATGTACTTAGAAAGCACTTAGGACTTTAGAATTAAATTAATTTATCATAGGGGTAATTTAGCCAATTAAGTCAAAGACTTTAGGAATTAATTTAGTATTTGATTATTGCAATTTAGGGTCTTTGCAACTGACATCAAGTCAAATAGACCCAAGTAGGAGAGAAAATTGCCTAGGGAACTAGGACTTTGGTGATGTAAAATCGAGATAATGCACCAAAATTGATGAAATTAAATAGGTGCCAATTTTGGGGTATTACAAGCATAAGCAAGTAGAATTCTTACCCCTTCTAATCTTTCCACTGGAGAAAAATTCTCTACATAGTCTAGTCCTTCTTCTCATGCATAACCCTTACACACAAGCCTTAACTTATTTCTAATCACATCTCCTTTATTTAGTTTGTTCCTAAAAACCCAGTTGGTACCAATCATATTTTTATATGTAGGTCTAGGAACAAGTGTCCATGTATCATTTTTTTCAATTTGATCAAGTTCTTCCTGTTAATATGATTTAGAACAACATAGAGGGGGGGGTGAATCAGTTGTTCTCAGGTCCCGATGTATAAAACAATCTCATAAACTTATCCTTAAATCAGATCCAAAACCAAAACAAACTCGGTCATCAATGATTCAATAATAGAAACATCTAACAATGCAGTCCACTACCTAGCTGTAACTTAACTTGTAAAACATATCAATCTTCAGATCTAAACATTCACACAAGTATAAACACCAAGTTTTATAGTGGAAACCCAATTTTGGGAAAAACCACTTTGTAACATGCTACTATTATTTTCACTCTTCTGAAGTGAGCTCTATAAAAATCCAACCCTGTCAAAGGTTACAATACACACTATCAGGTGTGACCTGGTTAAAGGATTTCAATCACCCTCTTAAAAGTGAGCCTAGTCATAGGACTTACAGACACTCCATTAGAATTTAACCTTGTTCAAAGGATTTAACATATGACTGTTAGGTCAACCTCTGTTAAAAAGATTTTGACTGTTACAATGGTTAGAAAGTAGCAGCAGTATTATCTGAAAAATATACAACTCACTTTGCAAATATCAGATCTGATTCCGTACACTAATATTGGTTTACTGACTTTGAAACTTTTTCATTTCCATCTCTAATCTACTCAGAACTTTTCTTTAAGCAATCGCCACCATTCTCCTTCAGCCTTTTTGCTTATTCAGTCAATAAAACTTTTCTCTTCCAGCATTCTCTGTTCACCATGTGCGTACATATCACAATGTTCAGGTTCCCTTATATTTTCCTCAATGTTCAGGTGCATACATAATCCAAGAATTCAACAATGTCGGCTCCAAAATTAAATTCTCTTCAAATATAAAATTGATCATGCTCGGTCAATACTGTGATTGTTCACTCAGTCTTCATGTAGAACGCTCGGTCAATACTAAAATTGTCTCCTCGGCTTGCACTGTCTTCCTCGATAATTTACCAATGCTCGGTCGACACTATAATTTTTTCTCGGCATATACTAACTCAGTCGACACTAACATCACTTAGCTTAAACATGATTTTTCATTCTTTGCTCGGTTAAGCCTACCAGTTTAGTCTTTAGTCTTACTAAGATAAACAATACATTATCTCATCATAGTGCAACATAGTCAAGTACACTTTGTAGTATCAAGATAACTCAACCTTTCCCTAGGTGCTATTGTTACCAACCTTGCTTAGCCCCTTAGCAACACTCAAATAGATATAGTACTTTCCTAAGTAGCAACAGTATTACCAATTAAGGTTTGACATCAATGACAATACAACAATTGTTTCAATTCAGTTTCCAACAATCTCCCTCTTTGGCATTGATGGCAACACCATATGATATCACCTGAATAGCACATGGATTACCAACCAATCCAAAATCTTATCTGTCCATCAAAAACTTATTTATAATATCCTTAGCTTCATTCTGATTCAAAATCTTGTAAGCCTCACTCCTGTGACCGTCAGAAGTATTCAGATCTCCCTCTATCCTGATTCTTCATTTCAGTTCATCATCCTCTTTTCTTTTAGTTCCATCAGTTCATCAATTCTTAGTTTTTAGTATCATGTGTTATCATATCTCATGTGTTATATCATATCAGTATATTCTCCCTCTTTGACAAAAATGCCAAAGTAGCAACTAAAACTTACATCCATTAGATGTAGATAGTATCTGTACAACTCAGTGTTTCTCCCTATGTCATCTTTCTTATGATTGATTCATTGTCTTTGCTTCGCTTCACAACTCTAGGCCATCCCTAAAGTGTGACAATCTTCTGCATCAATTTGTCAAATGTTCTACTGTAGCACATTTGATGCAGTGCTCCTAGCTTGTCTAGGCAGCCTCAGTTAGGGGAAGAACCCCTAATTGACTTCTCAAATACTCATGAGCTTCTCTAGGTAAAGCTTTAGTGAATATGTCTGCTATTTGTTCTTTTGTATTCACATATTCCATTCAGACTTCTTTGTCTTTTACTAATTCTCTCAAGTAGTGATACTTGATTGCAATGTGTTTGGTCTTAGTGTGCATCACTGGATTCTTAGAAATATTGATAGCACTTGTGTTGTCACAAAAAATAACAACAGGTTCAGTGATTTCTTCTTTCATGCCTATCAACAATTGTTTTATCCATACCAAGTTTGAACAGTTCACTGCAGCAACAACATACTCAGCCTCGGCAGTAGATTGGGAAATGTAATTTTGTTTCTTGCTTGTCCATGAGACTAATCTCTATCCAAGAAAGAAAGCTCCACCACTTGTACTCTTTTTGTCATCTACATTTCCTACCCAATCAACATTTGTATAAACTCGGAGTTCAAATTTGTCATCCTTCTTATAATATAGACCATAGTCAGCAGTTCCTTTCAAGTATCTCATAATTCTTTTCACGGCCATCATATGTGTTTCCTTAGGATTAGCAAAGAATCTTGCCACAATCCCAACAGCTAATGCAATATCTGGTCTGCTGTGTACAACATACTACAATTTTCTAATCATAGATCTATATAGAGTTCGATTCACTTCTACAGCATCATCATTCTTAGATAACTTTTGTCTAGTAACCATAGGAGTTCCTACTGGTTTAGCATCTTCCATCCCAAAAGTTTTCAGTATTTCATTAACATACTTAAACTGTGTAACGAAAATTCCATTCTTCCTCTGATATACTTGTAAACCAACAAAGAATTTGATCTCACCAAACATACTCATTTCAAATTCGGTTTGCATTTTGTTTGAGAAACTTTTACATAATGCATCTTGTCCACCAAAAATAATGTCATCAACAAAAAATTTTTCAAACAAGATACCTTTACCTTCTTCATCCTTCATGTATAGATTGCTTGTGTCATTTGTTCTTGAAAATCCAATTTGTATCAAGTAGTTGTGCAACCTCTCATACCATGCTCTAGGTGCTTACTTCAATCCATATAATGCTTTGTTCAGTTTCCACACCATGTGTCTTCTGTTTGGATCAATAAAACCTTCTGGTTGTTCTATGTAAACTTCTTCTTCTAGCATACCATTCAGAAATGCAGACTTGACATCCATTTGATATACCTTGAAATCTTTATAAGCAGCATATGCAAGTAGAGTTCTTACTCCTTCCAATCTAGCTACAAGGGAAAATGTCTCCCCATAATCTATTCCTTCTTCTTGTGCGTAGCCTTTGCATACCAGCCTAGCTTTGTTCCTAGTGATTTCACCATTTTCATTCATCTTATTCTGAAATACCCACTTTGTTCCTATAACATTCTTGTTTTCAAGTCTCAACACCAGAGTCCAAGTATCATTCTTCTCAATCTGGTCAATTTCTTCATTCAATGCTTGTATCCAGTCTTCATTCTCCAATTCTTCTCTAGTTGTCTTCAGTTCAAATTCACATAGTAGACATGTTGGATCCTTAGTCTTACTTCTGGTCTAGATTCCAGTATCTTTGTCTCCAATTATCTGTTCAGGTTTATGATGTCTTCTCACATATTTTTCCAAAATAGGTTCAGCTATTCTCTCCTCCATTTCATCATGTTCCTCAACAAGATTGTCAGATTCAACTTCAAAATGCTTGACAACCTCTTCCTAATATTCAACAACATTTTCTTGTAGCTCGACATGTTCTTGTTCTTTCTTGGCACTATTTTCCTGATGCTTGGCAACTTCTGTCTATCGCTCGGCATTGCTTACCCGAGACTCAGCATCAGGTGCAAGTCGGTTACTTGCCTCTTCTTCTTCTTCAATGTACACAAAAGATCTATAATCTTCTGGTTCTCTTTTACTGTCAGCTTCATTTCTTTTTGCATACTCATCAATTTTTACATTCACACTTTCCACAATTTTGTTAGTCTTAGAGTTCAAACACTTATAAGCTTTACTTTTTCTGGAGTACCCTAGGAAAATGCCTTCATCACTCTTAGCATCAAACTTTCCATTCCTAGTGTCTTTTAATATATAGCACTTACTTCCAAAGATTCTAAAGTATTTAACACTCGGTGCATGTCCATGCCATAATTCATAAGGTGTCAGATTTGTACCTTTCTTGATCTGTACTCAGTTAAGAGTGTAGACAATAGTGCTTATAGCCTCTTTCCAATATTTTTGTGCCACATTATTTTCAATCATCAATGTCCTTGCACAATCCAAGATAGATATGTTTCTCCTTTCTGCTATACCATTCTATGGAGGTGTTCTAGGTGCATACATCTGTCTTTTAATTCCTCCATCATTGCAAAATAGATTAAATTCATTTGATGTAAATTCTCCACCTTGGTTAGATCTAAGACATTTTAGGTTCCTACTTGTCTCCTTTTCAACCTTAGCCAAATACTACTTAAAATATTAAAAAGCTTCAAATTTTTCTTTTAGAAACATCACATGCATCATCCTAGTATGATCATCAACAAATAAGATAAAGTATCTAGCACCATAGTAACTTTGTACACCCATAGGTCCACAAAGGTTAGTATGAACCAAATCTAAAATGTTTTCAGAAGTAAAGGATTTTCTCTTGAAACTTGACTTTGTCATTTTTCCTAACTGGCATTCCTTTCACATCACATTCTTAGGTTTCTTCAATCTAGGTAGACCTCTTACCTTTTTCTTCTTACTTATCTCTACCAGATTGTTAAAGTTAACATGACACAACCTTTTATGCCATAACCAAATATCATCAAGTTGTGCAATCAAACATGTTTCTTCAGATAGGTCAAGATAGAACAAATTACCTCTAGTCTGATCTCCACTTCCAATCAGTTCTCCAGCAACATTAAATATTTTAGCTTGTTTGTGATGAAATTCCACTCGGTAACCAGTTTTGTTAAGCTGAGAAACACTTAGCAAATTGTAATTAAGACCTTCAACCCAATATGCATTTTCACAAGATATCTTATCAGTTAGTTTAATCAAACCTTTTCCTCTAACAAGACATGGTGCATCATTACCAAATTTTACACTTTTACCTCTGTAATGATGTAAGGTCTCAAACTTATTTTTTTCACTAGTCATGTGATGTGAACAACCACTGTCAATAATCCATTTATCATTCTTGTTCACATAGGATATCAATGCAGTTTTCTCATCCTCATCAGATTCATCTTTCATTACCACATAAACTACCTCAATTTCAATATTATCACTATCAATGTCAGTCTCTTTTTCAGCAATGTAATAAGATTTCTTACCTTTTCCCTTGTAGTTTTTGTTCCATCGGTAGCTTTTGTCATCTTTTCTGTCTGTGTTTGCTTTTCCTTTCATCATCTTTATCCTTCCTATCAGGACATCTAGCAGCTATATGACCAACTTTATTACATGCAAAACATATAATAGGGAGTTTACCTTTATACTTTCCTTTTCCCCTTCTTAGTCTTCTATCCATAAGAGCTTCTAGATCTTCTAGGTCTTCATCAAAAGTGTCACTGTCACTTTCACTATCACTTTCACTTTCACTTTCACTTTCACTGATGCATCTTTCTTTTACTTTCTTTGGCTTGTTCAGAACTAGTTGTGACTTAAAAGCAGATTCAACATTTCCAATGCTTCTAACAATGAAATTATCATAATTAGAGAGTTCAAAAGTAGTCAGCTTACCAACCAAACTTTCCAAAGTAAGCACATTAGCAGAGTTACATCTAGATTCCTGAATAGAAGAGATCTTAATAGCATATATAGGACGCAGGGTTCTTAATACTTTTCCAATTATAGTTTCATCATCAATAGTCCCATTAGCTCCTCTAATAGCATTCACAACTTCTTTTATTCTACTACAATATTGTGCAATGTTTTCACCTTCTTGCATTCTCATTTCATCAAACTTACCTCTAAGACTCTCGGCCTTTGCTTTCAGCACATTCAAGTCACCACCATAGATCCTTGCAAGAGTGTCCCACATATCTTTTATAGTTGTGCAGTCCTTAATGTCCTCAAATTCTGGATAGCTTAGGGCAGATGCAATTTCCAGCATTGCCTGATTATGTTCTTGCTTAGCTCTCATTTCTTTGGCAGTCAAAGGTGCAATAGGTGAGACATAGCTATTCTCAATGTAGTACTCTGCAGAGTCACCAATACCGGCCAGATGCAGCTTCATCAAGCTTTGCCATGCAGGGAAATTTTCTCTGTTTAGCTTCGGTACCTCCTTCTTATACATCCTGATCATTTGCTTCAAGCCCCTTTAAACTTGATAGCTGTCAACACTAATAATAAGCAACTGAGCTCTAATACCAATTTTTAATATGATTTAGAACAACAAAGAGGAGGGGGTGAATCAGTTGTTCTCAGGTCCTGATGTATAAAACAATCTCATAAACTTATCCTTAAATCAAATTTATAACCAAAACAAACTCAGTCATCACTGATTCAATAATAGAAACATCTAACAATGTAGTCCACTATCTAAATGTAACTTAACTTGTAAAAAATAGCAATGTTCAGATCTAAAGATTCACACAAGTATAAACACCAAGTTTTATAGTGGAAACCCAATTTTGGGAAAAACCACTTTATAACATGCTACTATTATTTTCACTCTTTTGAAGTGAGCTCAGTAAAAAGCCAACCCTGTCAAAGGTTACAATACACACTGTTAGGTGTGACCCGGTTAAAGGATTTCAATCACCCTCTTAAAAGTGAGCCTAGTCATAGGACTTACATACACTCCATTAGAATGCAACCTTGTTCAAAGGATTTAACATATGACTGTTAGGTCAACCTCTGTTAAAAGGATTTTAACTGTTACAATGGTTAGAAAGTAGAAGCAGTATTATCTAAAAAATATACAACTCACTTTGCAAATATCAGATCTGATTCCATACACTAATGTTGGTTTACTGACTTTCAAACTTTATCATTTCCATCTCTGATCTGGTCAGAACTTTTCTTCAAGAAATCACCACCATTCTCCTTCAGCCTTTTTGCTTATTTAGTCAATAAAAATTTTCTTCTTCCAGCATTCTCTGTTCACCATGTATATACATATCACAATGTTCAGGTTCCCTTATATTTTCCTCAATTAGGTTAACTCATCTTTTGCTACTCAATCTCATTCGTAGATCTTAGGGTTAGGTCAGATTCATTGAATCTACCCGCTTTATGTTCTTCGGCTCCTTTTCTAGAATCATCTCAAATCTCTTAAAGATTTACAATAAAACATTTTATAAAGCATTTAATGCTTCCAAACAATCAATAAATAAAGTCAACACATTTTACATAATCCAAGAATTCAACAATGTTGGCTCCAAAATTAAATTCTCTTCAAATATAAAATTGTTGATGCTCGGTCAATACTATGATTGTTCACTCGGTCTTCATGTAGAACGCTTGGTCAATACTAAAACTGTCTCCTCGGTTTGCACTGTCTTCCTCAAAAATTTACTGATGCTCAATCGACACTATAATTTTTTCTCAGCATATACTAACTCAGTCGACACTAACATCACTCGGCTTAAACATGATTTCTCATTCTTTTCTCGGTTAAGCCTACCAGTTTAGTCTTTAGTCTTACTAAGATAAACAATACATTATCTCATCATAGTGCAACATAGTCAAGTACACTTTGTAGTATCAAGATAACTCAACCTTTCCCTAGGTGCTATTGTTACCAACCTTACTTAGCCCCTTAGCAACACTCAAATAGATATAGTACTTTCCTAAGTAGCAACAGTCTTACCAATTAAGGTTTGACATCAATGACAATACAATAATTGTTTCAATTCAGTTTCCAACACTTCCTCCATAGCTTTTACCCAATCTTCATCCTTGATTGCTTCCTCCAATGTCTTAGGCCCATACCTAGAAATCAAACAAGTACTTTCTCTAAGATTTCTTCTGGTTAGAATACATGCATTCTTATCACCTATAGTCTGATCAATAAAGTGATTTAATTTCACATACCTAGGTATCACTGGTTTAGGTCTAGGAGCTTCTTCTTTTACCGGTTGAATCATTGCTTCCACATTGTTTTTTTCTACTAGTTCATGCAATTCCGGTTCAATATACACAATCTCCCGATCATCCTCAGTCACTTTCTTACTTGAATCATTAGATTTCTCAAGGTATTTGTCCACCTTTACATTAGCACTCTAAATCATCTTGTTAGTTATCTTATCGAAATATTTATATGCTTTACTTTTAGTGGAATAACCGAAGAAAATACCTTCATCACTTTTTAGATCAAACTTGACTATGTAATCATCTCTCTTAATGTAAGATCTACTACCAAAGACTTTGAAATATTTAACATTGGGTGAGTGACCATACCATAGCTCATAGGGTGTCTTATAAGTTCCTTTCTTTAATTGCACCTGGTTTAGTGTGTAAACAACAATACTAATTGCTTCTCTCCAGTACACTTTCGGTACATCATCTTGAATCAACATTGTCCCTGCAGTATCCCCTGTAGTTCTATTCTTTCTCTCGACAACACCATTTTTTGTGGAGTCCTTGGGGTAGACATTTTCCTTTTGATTCCATTATCTTCATAATTGTTGGCTAAAACTTTTGTAAGCCGCTAAGACTACACCTTACAAAATTGTAACTTTAGGCAATGTCTCATGTGATATTTCTCTCTCCTCTCAACAATAGGGGAGGCTCCCTTCTTACCGTAAGTGGCTTCAACAAGAACTTAACTGAAATTATGTTGAAAAAAGGGGTGGTTCTCTTAATCAATTCCTCTTTTTTTAGGAATGATTTGCGTACAACTACTACTTTCTACCTTAACAAATGGTGCCTTATTTCTACAATAATACTAGTGACCCTAGAGTTGATGTAAGAACAATACCAAGGAAAACAACTTTCTTTTTTATATTTTGTGAGGACTCAAAAGTCTCTTGCGCTTATCTTGTGAGGATTCAAGTAGAATAACTAGTAAGGCACAAAGTCTCTTACTGGATACTCTCAAATTTAATAAAAACACTTACAACTGAAGCCCAATGTCTTCAGCTCTAAGTAACTGCAACCACTACTATCTATCACAATTTATCCTTCTACAACACAAAGTCTTCAAAAGTTCAAATTGGCTCTAAATGCAATAGGCAACTCAAAGTCTACACAATTGAATTTAAATCCCTCTTGAGAAAAACTCCAAAAATCACAATCAATATCCAAAAAATGTTGTCACATAACACCTTGAATCAACACAAATTTTGAAAGCAAGTTGCCCTTTTTATTGAAAGCAATTCAATTTTACATCTAAGCTCAAAGTCTTAGAGTGTAGATACAAACTGGCAAAATTTTCTTGCCTTGCCAAAAATAATTATTTTCAATGATCCCCCTCCTTTATAGAGGAAAAGAGTGGAGAGAAAGGTGGAGAAAGAAGGGGAAAACCCTTAACCACCTTGACTTATTCCCTAACTAACTAACTAATTTTGGCTTATTCAAAGTTGCATGCCTAATGCACTTTCAACTTGATTAAATGTTACAACTTTGCACAATTAAATCCAAATCCCTCTTGAATAAAAGTATTAAAAATCACAATCAACTCAAGAAAATGTCATCACATAACAGTTTGAATTGGCACAAAGTTTCAAAACAATCTGTCTCTTTTATTGAAAGCAATCCTATTTACACCCAAGCACAAAGTCTTAGAGTGCACAATACAAACTGGCAGAATTTTCTTGTCTTGCCAAAAGATGATTATTTACAATGATCTCCCTCCTTTATATATGAAAAGAGTGGAAAGAAAGTGGAGAAAGAAGGGGAAAACCCTTAACCACCTTGACTTATTCCCTAACTAACTAACTAATTAATTTTGACTTAGTCAAAGTTGCATGCCTAATGCACTTGCAACTTGATTACATGTTACAGTTTTGTACATAAATCTAATATAACATGTAAATCTGAAATAGAAATGAAAACTTACATGTTAATCAAAAACCAAAACATGAACTTGGAAAGAATTGGGGAAAAACTTAAGGAAAAATTACCTCAACTCACAAGAAGAAATCTTACCAAATCTTTGAGAAAAATTTGAAATAAATCCAAGAGGATTTTCGGATTTAGAAAAGATGAGCTCAAAAGATCATATATAGACTTCAATCCTAGTCTTAATCCTCTTATTTTGGAGAGTCAATATGCAATGATTTCCAAGTGGGAAGAAAAGAGAAACAAAATGCAAGAGAATAGCAACAAAATTGACCATTTCAAATGCACTTGTAATGGAAACCAAAAACAGCATCTAGGGCATTAAAAACAACTTAGAAATAATGATAAACAAACTGCAAATAAAATGTAATGCCCAAGAACTCATCTTAGAAGCAAAAGGTTTGGATTTGGTGGAAGAAAATGACCAAAAATGGGTTATTTTTGGGAAAAAAAGTTCCCTAAACGGGCCCTAACAAGAGTAAAACACCTTTTAAAATACAATTTTGATGATCCAAGAATGATCCTTGGGCAATTTAGTGCAAAATCAACCCTATAAGCAACAAAAATGGTCCAGTTTTGACCATTTTCCATGTGATTTCTTACCTCAAAATCCTTTTTTTTTTTTCAAAAATGTGCCCCAAAAGTGGGATTTAGAAGTCAAAAACATGTGTTTTCCTCTAAAAAATGGTCACTTCTCAAAAACATAGCCAAAGGAAAGTTAAAATGCATTTTTAAGATGCAAATACAAAAAGACTCAAAAAGGATGATGTGACTGACGCAAAGAAAACCTAGTTAAGACAACAAACTATCAAAATGTACAAAACAAAGAAAAACCTACCTAATTAAAACTAGCCGACAATGCAACTTTTTAGATGAAACCATTTACCAGTTCAACAAAATAGCTACCTTTTTTCAGCAGCTTGTAGTATCTTGCATGTTTACATGCAACCTTGTATAGATGGAGAAAAAATAGTTGGAACAATGATGTCAATGTGTGATGTAACACCTCTTGGAAGAGATGAACAATTTCACCTTTTTGAAATGAATCATATGTATTTCTACTCCAAGATAGATCCATGAATTCAAATTGCTCCCATTGAATTGTAAATGTATGTTTAGCCTCTTCTTCAATTGTATCTTTATGCTCAAGTACAAGTGGAATTAATGATTTTCCATTGGCCTCCAACCAAGCCATATGTCTTATTGGACATCCCGTTGATTATACCAAGACTGAAATTTTCTGCATGTTGTAACTTGCTTGATTGGCTCATGAATTATGACATCCTCAAGCTGATCAAGACAGGTTATCTCATTGCTTCCTTCTACATCATCCTGGTTACAAATTTCAAAGATAAGAGAATTGTCTTCAATATTTGAACAAACTTCCCCTATGATGTTCATGATAAGATCCTCATCAAGTTCTGGGGTAAATTTTTTATGCAACACTCATTCAAGTTCATGACCTTGAAATGAAGATGCGCTATTTTCAACTTGATTAAGACCTTCATGCATTTTAATGTGTTCATGTCTAACAACATGATCATCTTCATTTGCTTGATTATTGGAAGAATGAGTTCCATCTTTCTAATTTTCATCAATGACTTTCTGAGACTGCATGAACCTTAAATAAGATTTTCCATCTAATTTTGCTTCCTTTTCTTTGAAGAGAATAGCAAGATCACTGGCCTCGGCTTCAGGATGCTTCTTTGTTGTCTTTATTGATGGTGCCTCAATAGAAAGCTTCTTTGGTTATGAAACTAACCTTTGTTGATTCTTATTGACAAGACTATGAGAAACAGTTGGAAGAGGTGTCATTTCTACATCTTCACGAGGAATGAAAAGATACCTTGAGCTATTTTCTTTTTGAGGGTAACTAACTAATTTTCCAATCTTTGCACTACAAGATCCATCCTTATAATGGAAGAAAATGAATCAGAAGAGAGCTTACTTTCTTCAAACCCGTTTGCTTCAATTCTTATCTGTCTAGCAAGAATGAGATCATCTTCAATTTCAATTGCCAATGTTTTTGCAGCTGCAAAGAGTAATCGGAGCTACTCTTCTCAACAAAAAATTGACTTCGAGAATTTGTGCATTTACAAAGAAGCATTTCAGATTTGTAGCTATGAGTTGAGGAATAGATGGAATCCTTCATGTCAACTTGTTGAAATGAGCAACAAATTCATGCATAGGAGTGTGAGATCTCTTCTTCAGCAGAGTGAGTTGGGCCAATAGCGCATGAGCATCTTCAGGAGGCTTGAACCTTTCTTCAAACTTGTCTATGAGAGTAGCCTAGTTTGTGATGGTCCGTGATGCAAGATGATAAAACCAATCAAAAACTATGCCTTGGAGAGTTTCTACGAACAACCTCACAAACACATCTTCATGTTCAACGCCATGAACACTGCATGCAATATAAAACATAGCGATATGTTCATCAAGTTGTTTCTTTCCATCACCAAAGAACTTAGGAAAAATCTTCTGTGAGCCATCAATAAGAGCATGTAGAAGCATAGTTAGATTTAATGGGCCAAAAGTATTTCCCCAAGGACCTTGGGCCATTTACATGTCCTTGGTAAAATCTTGAAAAACTAATAGAAATAAATTACAATGAATATTTAAAATGAAAAAGGACACAGGTATACTTCAAACAAAAACATGAGGCTTTCGAATGCGCATTGTGTCCCCAACAGAGTTGCCAAAAACTATTGGCTAAAATTTTTGTAAGGTGCTAAGACTACACCTTACAAAATTGTAACTTTAGGCAACTTCTCATGAGATTTCTCTCTCCTTTCAGCAATAGAAGAGGCTCCCTTCTTACCATAGGTGGCTTCAACAGGAACTTAACTGAAATTACAAAAAGGGTGGTTCTCTTAATCAATTCCACTTTGTTTCAAGAATGATTTGTGTGCAACTACTACAGACTAACTTAACAAAAAGTGCCTTATTGCTACAATAATACTGGTTACCCTGGAGTTGACATAAGAACAATACCAGGGGAAACAAATTTTTTTTTAATTTTTTGTGAAACAAAAATAGGAACCCAAAATCTCATGTTCTTGTCTCATGAGGATACAAGTAGAATAACCAGTAAGGCACAAAGTCTCTTATTGGAAAAAAAATTAACAACTAAAGCCCAAAGTCTTTAGCTCTAAGTTATTGCAGCCACTACTATCTATCACAAATTTTCCTTCTACATCACAAAGTCTTCAAAAGTTCAAATTGGCTCTGAATACAACATGCAGCTCAAAGTCTACAAAATTGAATCCAAATCCCTCATGAATTAAAACTCACAATCAACTCAATAAAATGTCATCACATAGCAGTTTGAATTGGCACAAAGTCTCAAAACAATTTTCCTATTTTATTGAAAGCAATCTAATTTACATACAAGCACAAAGTCTTAAGAGTGCACAATACAAACTGGCAAAATTTTCTTTCCTTGCCAAGAGATGATTATTTACAATGATCTCCCTCCTTTATATAGGAAAAGAGTGGAGAGAAAGGTGGAGAAAGAAGGGGAAAGCCCTTAACCACCTTGACTTATTCCCTAACTAACTAACTAACTAATTTTGACTTATTCAAAGTTGCTCAAAAGATCATATATAGACATTGAAAACACATGTTTCAAGTGCAAATACACATTGAAATGATATGTTTTTAACTTAGAAAAAGCCACTTTCTCACTTGTCTTTAAATACACAATTTAGACATGCCTCTGCATATAGAAACAACACTTTGCATTTCAAAGGATTAAATATGCTCTTTTGGGGTGCAAATACATGTTTTAATAGAACATGTTTTTGGCTTAGAAAAAGCCACCTTCTCTAATTAAGTCAAAATAACATATGTTTATGTATTTAAACCAACATATAAACATATGCAATTGCATATAAAAAGTGCATATTTAATGGTTATGGGACTTACACTTATAGAAAGTGGATTTTGAAAAATGATTTGCCTGTGGACGATATGCAATGGATGATAAAAACCACACTTTTATGCACTTAAGTGATTAAATTTAATATATAACTATAGTTTTAATAAAGTAACATAAAAATAGACTAGAAAAAGGTAATTTTCATGAAATCATTAAAATTTATGGTCAAATCAACTCAAAATGAATTGAAATTTAAAAATGGATGTCAAAATCCACTTTAGATATTAAAAATAATTTTATTTCATGTAGTTGACCATAAAAAGCCCACTTTTTAGAGGATTTTTAACAAAATATGTAGTCGCCTTGAAAAAACCCACCTTTTCCTTTATAACTTGAGCTAAACAACTTTGTTTGAGGCCTAAGATAGCTCGAAACAAGTGAAATTCTAAGGGCTATTGCCCTAAGGGAAAAACAAGATTACACAACTACTTACAAGAAAAGGAAAAAATGAAGAATATACATGAAGATTTCCAAAAATCAAGTGCTTGCAATTAGAGAAGAAAAACTTGTTTTGACAAGCATTTAGGGGATTTAACTTGACGGAAACCTTCAAAAAGAATGCATAAATAACGATACATAAAGTACCACTAGTACATTTGGGCCTTTTTCGACACTGATTTCTAATGAAGGGACACATTTTTTGAAATTGGTCTTTTTTTTTGCAATACTGCCTAATAGCGTCGTAATTCCGATGGTTGTGAGCACACATTAAAAAAAAAGACAAAGCCCTATTTCATTTTCATTTTTCACACGATAGTAGTGAGCCAGAAGCCATGAAGCGATAGTAGTGAGCCAGAAGCCATGAAGATAGCAGTGGATATCAGTCTCTATCAGATTGTTTTTACAAATCTTAAATTCTTGACATATTCAATTAAGCGCTTCATTTCAACTGCAACTCTATAAAAATAGGTAACAAATGCTAACTGTAAGCACTATTGTATGACTCCTAACTCTGCTAAAATATTTGTAGTTCCCTTTGGGAAGAGGGTCCCTTTTGTGATTGAAAACTATATCTCGTGTCTTTTATCTCTTGTTTATGCTTGGCATTCTCTAATTTCTCTATGGTGAAATATCAGTAGTCTTTAATATTAAACATTATTGTCAAATATTTGGTGTTTTTTCCTTCCTTGACTCATATGAGTTCTCAAGTTTTTTTATTATAAAATGTTGCACATGTATGTTTAGAAATAGAATCAAGTGACACAAATTATTTGAATAATTCTAGTTTGTCACCAGTCACATTGCTATTGGGGGTATATTTTCCGTGATATTCCCTTCTCTCATGATTAGAATCAAGTGATATTCCCTTCTCTCATGATCAAAATCAAGGAAGGAACACCAAGTTTTCATATCCTTTTCACAAAACCCTTCATTCCAAGTGTACCCACCTAGGGCTTCTTCAAGAAAACACCTACAAACATTTATGCTGCTTACCAAGGGTTGTAACATCATTAGGGTAACCTATTATGACTATCCATGCAATAAAATAGGGTTCTTAAATGGACCGATAACCAAAACCTTGACTGATCCCACACTACATAACCCTTCAATCAGCATTCCATGCAATCAGCACACTGAATCTTCTTTCTTTGTTTAACCCTGCAACCAAACACAATGTAAAATACATCTACCATGGATTTAAACCTTTCTATCTTCCTTCCCATCCATGGGAGTATCAGATGCTTGTGGATTCACTATTAATACAAAGTAAATTGTTGTTGCCAGGGACATAGTCCAGGTACAATCAGTTACCAATCTGGATTCTTTACCTTTTAAAGACTTCAAACTTTATAACCTAGCATAAATGTGAAAAATAATCAAAATAAGATTATGTCAATCTATTTATAACCATATTTGCATTGCCTCATGGCATAGACATTTAAAGAAACTGATATTGTGCCTCACAGCCAGTGAATAGGCAGTTTACAATCAATTACATTTTATTGATCAAAATGGATTTTTACATTGCTCTTCTAAATCTTAATACATCTACCAATATTCCTTGACTCTCTCTCTCAAAAACATGTTCACACTAATCTAAATACCTTTTCAAAAGGACGGTTCAACTACACACAATCAGTTATGACTGTTCACAACCTTGTTTATTTTGTCAAAATGACAACAAAGTTGTCATTTCGACAACTCTTAACCTTATTATGTTTTCTATCTAACTCTTAAGATCCTATTAGGATTCCATCCTAATTCTAAGGCCTTCAAACCCTTACTAACCCTTACTAACCCTCTAATGAGCCTTTTTGGTCATATGTGCATATAATGCATCTTTTACATCTTTTACATTTTGAGTGCAATTTACATGCTTTTAATGGCATTAATGGCCATATTAGAAACATAGATGACCTTATAGGTCTTTGAATAATTCATTTAACCTTGGATCAACCAAGTGACCCCAAGGTTACATTACTAACCCCTATGCCATTCAATGGCTTATATAGCATGATATTTCCAAATGATTAAAAACATTACAAAACATGTTTAAATCAATAAGAAATGACCATCCATGGTCTATCATAGTGCCAAATGACCTTTTATGGTCATGTCCCATCTTGTTAGGATCCATAGTGACCCTAGTGTATTCCTTAGGTTCTTTTTGTGACCTTGGTGCTTGAAAATTGTTCCAAGTCCTCTTGGAAACCTACAATAAAAACATGTTAGCAAAGAAAAGAACTTGATCTTCACCCTTGGCTTGAAGATATCACTATTCAGGATCCATGACATCCATTTTGTTGCCTCATCATGAAAATTTGCATCCTTATCATCAGTTTGCCTCCCATGGGAAAAAAATAGACCATATTTTGATCACCATCCTTTATGTCATCCTTAGTCTCATGCCATGAGACCACTGCTACAACTTGAAACTCTCCATTCTCTTCAAAGTCATTATTTTCTCCCCTTGAAACCACATTCCTTACCTCTTGGTATTCCACATCTATGCTTCCTCGTTGTTTATATTCTTCCACCCTCAAAGGACACAATATTGTCCCCTCTTGAAATTTTTCATCAGATTCAAGCCTCCCAAGACTTGATTTGTTGTTGCATTCATCAATAACTCCCTCTTCATTTTCTGAATCAGAATTTGGAACTTCTTTTCTCATAGGTTCTTTCACTTTCTCATGTGCAATATGTTGCACTTCCTCCTCCTCTTCATCTACTGCTTGCTCAAGAAGTGATGCTATCCATTCCCACTTCTTCTGACTTCTATATAGTGCCTCTTCAAGATTTTTCATTCTTTCCTCTACTTGCCTTCTCTTGGCTTCTTGTATTTCCTTCTTTTCTTGGTTTCTCTTCCTCTCTTCATCTTTGTAGGTATTTCTCTTAGATCTTTTCAAGTACATCTTTTCTCTACCCAAGAATCCTTCTGATAACTCCAATACACCTTTCAACTTTGGAACACACAAGGAGGGAATGGGCACTCCAAGGTTTCAACAAAGGAACCCGTATACCAAATAATATCAAAAGTCTTCTTCACTACTTCAACCTAGGATGCTTCCTAGGCTCTGATACCAATTTATGCAGAGATCGCAATGGTAGACTAAGACAAAGGTCTATCACCTACAACTCTTCATAAATTGGTTATAAGAAATGACCAATCCTTCCAACCTTTGAATATGGTAGATATCAATCAATTAGGGATATCTAATCCCCCTCCAATCTAAACCTCAACTCCTAGAGTCAATTCCTAACTTCTCCAATTTACAGTTTTAGGGACACTTTCCCTATTTTGGACCTAATAAATGAAATCTTCACCAGAGATGTTAATTACCCAATCTAATGATTGGAAGACCTTGTTTACCTTCCAAATATAGAGAATAAATCATTGTATTGTTCTCCCAACTCCCACAAATCTCTATTCACAACTTCACTTACAAATCCTAGTAGGTCTCCAAACTTTCTTTTGGGTGTGCAATCTCCAACTCCCAATGGATCCTAGAAAACTAATACCAAATTATGATACCCTTTTTAGTGTTTCAAAGTTCCCCAAAACCATAAACCTTGATCCTACTTTGGCAACACCTAACCACTACTAGGTACTCAAGCCTAATTGTCCAGATTAGCTCTGGTTTACTCTAGAGATGGTTAAGAATGGGTTCATAAGAACAATGTAGGGTTTTATGAACTCCTAATATCTCTCAAATACTTCAAATCCACTCCTACATCAATCAAACCAAATAGATTTTGGGACTGCACACCATTTCTTCCACCTTGCTGACTGAACACATCGAGATGTTCAATCTAGGGCTCGATGCTAATGACCCTTCCCAACCAGTTCTTGATGAATGATTTTGGATTCATGTATATTACACATCTAAATTATAATTCCCAAGTGTTTAAGGAATTCCACTAGTGGGACTGCAAGTTAGATCTCCATTTTTTAAACAACCTTGTAGAAACCCTCCTTCCTGACTGGTTTCACCAATTCAATGATAAGTTTGCACACACTGAACCAAATGAAATTAAACCACTTGCATTAGAAAATAAATTCAATTTATTTTCCAACCATGTCAGTTTGAGTTAGAAAATATTCCATACATGGTCATACCTGACAAGAACTTCACAGGAAATTGATTGGTTTTCATTCAAAACTACACCAGAAAATTGGTTTACAAGATCTAACCTCTTGCCGAGGTCTTGAAATGATTAAATACCACCAAAAATGGGCTCCAAATGGTACCTTAATAGTTGTGACCATTGGCAACCACATTTGAACTTCTTGAGCAACTTTTGAAAAGTTGCTCGAGTAAGTTTTGTGCAAGTTTTGCAACTTTTATAAAATGGACAAATTTCCACCAATGACTCACAAAGTGATCATGAATGATGATCCAAGTAATAGACCCCCTAAATGATTGAAAAACATCAAAATCATGCCTAAAACAACATAAACACTTAAAATCTCTATTGCACCTACCCCTAAGAAACCTAGAATCCAAGTGGACTAAGGCATCCCAAGGCTTATAGGTATGCCTATGGGATCCTTGACCACACAAAAAGGATTCAAACATGTAAGAGATGATCTCCAAGATCCATCCACCTTATTACAAAGCCAAAAAAACAAAAACATGAGCAACATCTTGGATGATTCCTTGGGTGAATCATAATGGGCTCTAATATCTTGTAATTGACATGGTTGCCACCTATGGAACTATTATTCATCTTCTTTTCCCTCTGATCCTCATTGCATGTGTTCAAAGTATTCATACCCTGATTGGTTATCCTTGGTTCCCCTTCACTACTTTTATTCCTTTTTTTTTGGTAAAAATAAATTCACCATCTCTTCCTTTCCATTTTCTCATAAATTTCATCATTTGGAAGATGAGAAACATCATTTTATTTCATGAATTGTGTATCACTTCTCCTGGCAATTTATGAATATGGGTTTTTTCTCTCTTGACTTGGGTGTAGGATATAATGTTTTTATCTAAAAATATTCATTCTTTGTAGCTTTAAATTCAAAGAATTCATATATTTATATTGGAGGCTAAGGCCACAAAATAAAACCCCTTGTATATTCTCTAAAGCATTGTGACTCTCGATAGCTTCAAGCTGCCCATTATTAAAAGAATAATGAAACTACCTTATTTTCTATTTAGAATTTATTTTTTCAAGCTCTCTTTGTTCTCATGGATTTGCAACCATGCCCCCTCACCATATATTATTGTATCTTCAATTAAATATGATATTATTTTCACTATATTTTCCATTTGTATTCTCAGTTATGAACCATGGCTACTCTGTTTTATTATCTTGTGCCAATCCATTATGATGTAACTCTTCTCATGATACCTTGCTACGGTCTTGATCATAGAGAAACTCACCTCAAGTAATAAACAAAACCCTTGAACAATGATTAAATGTATGTCTATGTAGGGACATGACCCTATGTGGCATAAGCCATGTACAATCATGTCTCTACGTAGAGATAACCTTTCAATATATTACTTACATATATATCATCCTATGCTTGTTGTGTGAAATCAACAATAACAGTGTATATGTAATTACCACATCAAGCATATGATTTCAATAATCTCTACAATTATAATAATAATTGATGATCTTTGTAAATGTTATAGTATATATCAGTCTAAGATAAATTTTGTAAACAAAAAATTAAAGACATTAAATGTTAATGCCTCTGCATTGACTATCACACACTCAACTAGATCATGGTGAAATCAGAAATTTACGTACCCCCTATATTTAAGGACTGTATTTACTATAGCCATGTTGCAAGGACTGTATTTACTATCAGGTGACCCGACACTTATCCATGATGCGTAATAAATAACATTGATATCATTAATGATCAGTATCACTGATAGTTGGCATGAACAATGATTAATGATATTGTTAAACATCGACATCACCGATAGTTAAGTATGAAAAATTATTAAAGGTGACATGAACTAGATCATGGTGAAATCATAAATATAGGTAACAACCTTTGCCACCATTTTTACTTGGGAATTCCTACTAGTGGTGAACAAATAATTTTGCTTCTTTTTCTTCTTTGAATTGCCAATGTCATTCTCTTCCACAAAAATATGACTTGTATGTTTTTGTTTGTATTTATTGAAGTATTATTTATTTTCAAGCATGCAAACATTTTATACTTCTTTCCCTTCAGAGTTACTGGTGCCTGAAGATTTCACAGTGACAAACAATTGCACCCCCATCCAACCTCCTTGGAAGCTTGTTCCCAAAATATTCCACAAGTTATGTCTTTTTTTGTGTTGCTTGATGTTGCACTGCATGTTATAGAGTTGGATAATGCTTATTAGTGCAGATGATTATTACCAATGCTGGTGTAGATCGGTCCATAAATGCTGGTTTTATTCACTCCATAATGCTGAACTAATTCTCTCCATAATATTCTAATTGAATCTACATATTGATTCGCTCCAAGAATTGATGAAGAGGACATTCACATGTTATGTTTTTGATATGTTTGTCCTTCATCAAAAACTCCAATATATATGAGCATCATTGGATAAACTCTACCACCTCAAGATGGCTGACTTGGGCCCTCCCAAGTAATTTATTTTATTTATAATTAAAAAAAAATGCCTTATTATTTATTATTATAAAATAGCACTTCCACATATATATATTAATTAACCAAAGGTGTGATAATAAAAATATATTTCCATAATTTATTATTATCAACTTACTTGTCCTAATTGATCTTAGCCAAAAAGGCCATAATATTAACATGTATAATATATATGATATTTTATTTTGATTTACAAACTAGCATATTATCTGAATATATTTCTTTCTTGCCACAATAGGACTGAGTTTGAGGTGGAAGACTACAATAGCATAAGTATTTCAATTTGGTTTTGAAAATGGAAATAGGGTTTGAAAGAGAACATATATATATATATATTCTCTGGTATTAATCCATTTATGTATGTATATACCTCCATATCTATCTCCATATGAATGAAATTCCAAATAAATCCATATGTATAAACATATCCCTTATATGAAAATTTATCCATGTGTCTATGGGTGTATATCTATAGACATTTGAATCCATATCCAAACATATATACCCCTATACTAGTGAGTTCATTTCTTTAAAAAATCTACTATCTACTCATCAAATTACAGATTAAAGAAAAAATCATAAATCAATTTCAAAAGAGTAACATTTATTTGTGTACTATAAACATGCATATGGTTCCAAATGGCAAGGATTTGAGGGATATACCTCATGTTTCAAGAATGTGCAGAGTGAATTTTTGTCAGTTCTTTTCTTCTCTTGTGTATTGTTCATATGCTTCATTTTTCATATTGAAAGTGAAAGAAAATGTGATTGAACAAAGACCCTTTTATTTGTTATTGCAGAGGACCCCCCTTTGTATCAACATAGAACTAGGCATGCATTGAGATCTGATGAGAGGGGAGATGATCATGATGACACTGATGCTCCTCTTAATGATTTCTTAAAATTGAGAAGATAAAAAAAATCAAGAAATGATTGTCACTATGCACCTTAATTGATAATAACTATTTTTATGTGTCAACGAATTTAATTATGTGCTATTGAATGTTCATAAATTATATAATGTGTTAATGAATATTGATGAATGTTGTGTGCTAATGAATGTTAATGAATGTTATCGTGTGATAATGATTATGCAGAGAAGACAATGTTAATAGTGATTATGCTGAATTCAAAGATTATGTGCATGATATTCATATTAGTAGTCATGCTAAACTTGAGGTGAGTGCTATGAAACTTTACTTTTCCTTGTTATGAAATCAGTTTTCAAGCAAATATATTTCAAAATTTAAAATTAAAAACTCAAAATAGTCCCTCTTATCTTGAAAATAGGTTTCAATGATTGCACTAAATTTGTCCTTCTACTTTAGGTTTGAATTCCATGTTAACTATTGACAAAATGTTATGATTTTTATTTGAATATTAAGGCAAGAAATTGTTTAAAGTTATTTCATTTCCTTCTTGTATTATAGTCAAACATTATAACAAGTAGGATCTTAAATTGTTGGTTTAGTTAAAATGTTATGTTATTTAAATATTTAAATATATATATATATATATATATATATTATATATATACATATATATATATATATATATATATATATATATATATATATATATATGTATATATATATATATATGTATATATATATATATATATATATATATATATATATACATATATATATACATATATATATATATACATATATATATACATATATATATATACACATATATATATACACACATATATATATACATATATATACATACATATATATATACATACATATATATATACATACATACATACATACATATATATATATATATACACATATATACATACATACATACATACATATATATATATATATATATATATATATATATATATATATATGTATGTATATATATATATATATACATACATATATATATCCATATATATATATACATACATACATATATATATATATATACATACATATATATATATCCATATATATATATACATACATACATATATATATATATACATACATATATATATATCCATATATATATATATGTATGTATGTATGTATGTATGTATGTATGTATGTATGTATGTATGTATGTATGTATGTATGTATGTATGTATATATATATATATATATATATATATATATATATATATATATATATATATATATATATATATATATATATATATGTATGTATGTATGTATGTATGTATGTATGTATGTATATATATATAACAAAATAGTTAAGTTTGGTGTAGGATAAGTATGTTGTGTAATGTCTAATATAGTATCTTAAATGTGGGCATTGCAGTTACAAAACTCACTTACTATAGCTAAATATTGTAATCATGTAGCAGTATGTTGTCTTGTAGCAACAATTATCCTCACGTAGTTGCCTTGTGGTGTCCCTAATTGCTCCATCTCTGTCATTTGACAACATGCTTATGGTTCCAAAATTAGCTTTGCCCTTCATCTCATTTCACTGTGATTGTCCTTTGTTTGTCATTTGTATGATAATGTTGATCATTTGAGAACCTTGTTAACCATGATAACGTGACTGCATCACCCATGTCATCATAGTCACATTGAGGAGATACATGTTTGTAACAGTGAAACATGATGATTCATTGTTATGAATGATATGTGTCTCCCTGAGCTATATATATATGGACTCTCATTGCTATGTCTACATTCAAACCTCTGTTAAAGTATCATGGAACAAGGCTTCTCTATCTCTGCTAAAAATAAGTGACCTCTCCACTGTTATATAATCATCTTTTGATCACATTGATCATAGTCCCTACTTATTGCTTTGTAAGAACTACATTTTCCTCTTCTTGACTATGAATCTTTACCTTATAAGAACTTGCTTCATTTGTGCCTATGTTAGTTGCACCATGTGGACTACACATTGGTCTATCCTTTGATATATATGTCTCAATAGAAGATGAGCTAAAATGATCAAGCCTCAAAGGTCTGATGATTTGGTTATTTCATTATATATAACAGTCAATAAATTGGTGGGATAGTGAATATTCTTGAAAAGTAATGATTTTTATTGTATTATTTATGGTATCACTGCTTTTCTTCATAGATGATCATTGTCATTAAAAATAATAGTGTTCTTTTAACTTTTGTTGACCACTGTGTACTAAGATATATCACTGTCATAATATAACCCTCTTTCATTATTTACTTGTTCATTGTACCCCCTAGTGTATATAATTTCTATTAATATTTTTAGATTATAGCAAGGAAAATATAATCTATAGAGGTATTTCAAGTGCTAAGACATAGGATATAATAAATATTCACAATTAAGGAAAGATAATACCCAAATTTGAAGGTCTTAATTATCCTTTGGTTGGCTTCAAATCTGTACTTTATATTTGTCAAATTTGTCCTTCAATGTTTCCTTCGAGGACTGATATGAATCTATTCTTGAAGGTCTTCAATGAGCTATCAAATTCATTCTTCTAGGGCTGCTCTAATTCTACCCTAGTTCACCCTTGTTATCTACCATAATTCTCTCTTCTAGGGCCACACAATCTGCCCTTATATGTTTGCTACGATCTGTACAATTGGCCTTTCTAGGGATGCTTAATTCACCGCAATAGAAGATGTAATTTCTACTTGGTCTACCCCCTTTTATGATTCTTTTCACTCTTGAATCTGCTACTTAAGGCTTCAATTTGATACTCTAATTTAATTCTCAAGTTCACCTAAAGAAGTCTGATATAAATCGCTCAATATGCAATGTAAATTTTCTCAAGTATTTTTTCTCATCTAAGATTGAATTTGCTGCTCCAAGAATGAATTCAATTGCTCCAAGAATTGATGACAAGTAGAAGACGATGTTATGTTTTTGATTGCTTCTAGCATTCATCAAATTTCCTTAATATATGAGTTTGTCCATGCCAAAATGTGGACCTACAAGTCAATTGACTTGGGGCCACAATTTTGAGCCTCTTATATTAATAAATAAACTAATATGATCCCTTATTATAATATTATTATTTAACTCATTATTTAATTATATTATATGTTTAAAAATTGAAGTTAGTGATAAATATAACCACTTATATTATCATTTATCACATCGATTTTAGGCAAAATTAAATATATAGCAATAAAATATATTTCCAATATATTATTATTATTAAATCATTTGTCCAAAGCATTGATCTTTGTCATAAAGGCTTAGCCCCTAGGACTTGTTTTTGTTTGAATTTAAATAAAAATTGTCTTTGTTTGAATTTAAATTAAAATTGATTACTCGTTCTCAATTTCATGTGTTATTGTATTGTTTAGTCATTCCCGTGATTTATTTTTTGAGGATAATCATTTGACAAAAGATGATTGTAGAATAATGAGATGATGAATTATGAAGAAGAATTGAAAATATTCATTTGATGATGATTATGAAGAAGATTTGAAAATGTTGCACCAATTTCAATTGGATCAATTGTCATTTTCAAATCTTCTTCATCAATCACCATCAACCATTTTCCAAGAGCAACACCTTTCCCTATATGAATCTTGGTTTACATTTCCCTATAATCTTGATGCAAAATGTTTCCATGAAGTACGTCAGGGGGTATAATGCATTCAATCAAAATGCCCTAAAATTACAATCCTAAGCAATTAGTATACCATGATGGGTTCATAATTATTAAGTGACTGGGAGTTTTCTGATCCAAAACTCCCTTTGGTGACGATCCTACGCAATTCCACATAGACACAACATGTTCCTTAGAAGAATTTTAATCTCACAATAGATGAGAAACAAAAATGTAGGCATCATGGTCACAATTCTTTGGAGACACAAGATAATTGAGTTGTATACCCAGACGATGCAACACGACCACTACTCCTCCGGTTCTAAGTTGACACTGTAGGATCCAAAAACCATAGATAATGATTGCTAAGTTGAATACAATAGAGAGGGAGAGGAATAAATTTAGAGAGAGGAGGCCAAAGGGCCACAAGGACTCTCTACTCTCTCAATTTATTCCTTATCTATGGTTTTTGGACCCTATAGTGTCAACTTTGAATCAAAGGAGTAGTGGTTGTGTTGCATCATTTGGGTATACCACTCAATTATGTTGTGTCACCAAAGAATTGTGACCATGATGCCTACATTTTTATTTCTCATCTTTTATGTCTTCGGACGCCTTATGACCCTTTACGATCCCTAAGATTACATCTTAGAGGTCTTAAAGTATCGTAAGCGGTCATAAGAGGCTCATAGGAGGGGCCATATGAACTTCCACCTTCACGTGGTTGGCCCCGTTAAGTAGTGAATGTTAAACTATTCTTGAAACAAAGAGAAGCTCAATATTTCAGGGTCCCAAAGACAAAAAATAATTATTCATAGGCTTTTGTTCATGAAATCGTCAAAACCTGTTGTGCTTCTGCAGCACATAAACACTGGAGGTTTGAAGGTATCAATTATTTGGTTAATTATGAGAAGGTAAACAACAAGATAATATTATTGTATCTTTCCTTTCTGTTATCCAATCATATTTTTTTCCTTCTCTTCACCTTTAGTAATATATTGGATACTATGCAGTGTACATAAAGGCAAGGCAGTGATTATGAATGATGATCGACATGTATAAGTCTTCTAGACCTTATCTAGTAGCTAGGACTAAAGATAGCAAAGCTCAAGAGACCATAACAGTTGGTTTCCGTCTTTGGTCCATAATACTGACAAAATGGTTTACATTTCATTAGCTCATCAAATGTGGGGATTTGAAAGATTTTAATAGAATATTTTCATGGTAACATATACTATTTAAGTTGACGTTGCACAAATTTATCTACTTTGCACACTTGTAGACTACAAGGACAACAATAAAGAAGAATCCCCTCCCATGGCCTCCATTATTCACTCAGCCTTGAACATAATAAAACACTTTATTATGTTTGAGGCTGGGTGAATAATGCATGCCACAGGAGGGGATGCTTCTTTATCATTGTCCTCGTAGTCCTCAAGTGCGTGAAGTAGATAAATTCATGCAACATCAACTTAAATAATATACGTTATCATGAAAATATTCTATTAAAATCATTCAAATCTGCGCATTTGATGAGCTAATGAAATGTAAACCATTTTGTTAGTAATATGAACCAAAGATGGAGACCAACTGTTATGGTCTCTTGAGCTTTGTTATCTTTAGTGTCCATATCCATCATAATTTTTATGCTCTTGAAAACTATTGCGATGGGGATGTTATACAACCAATGGATAAACCATCACAAAAGTCACTGCACAACCATTAGAGATGTTCATTTTTCAATGCCCGTTTATGATGGGGATGCTATACAACCGATGGATAGATCATCGCAAAAGTCTCCGCACAACCGTTGGAGATGTTCAATTTTTTATGCATGTTTGTGACAGGGATGCGATACTGCCGATGTTTGGGACATCGCAAAACTCACCCACAGCCATTGAAGATGCTTTATTTTTTATGCACCTTTGCAAAGGTGATGCTATACTATCAACAGATTAATTGTCGGCATAGTTGACAGAGACGTTATAGTACCGATGGCTTCACTGTCGCAAAAACTCACCGCACAACCATTGGGTAACCGTTGGGGATGCTATACTTCTGAAAGATGTGCCATCAGAAATGCCATATTGAATCATGTATTTGTGTTCTCCTTTCTAACAAAATTTGATGTTGGAAAGATGATAGTTAATATTTATGTTGCAATTTTTGATGCAATAACTCTGACATCACATTTTGTTGAAAAATCAACAAATGGTCGTTGAATATCTAATAGATAGTCGTCATAATTAGGCCTCAAATGTACTAGTGTACAATTTAGGAATGATGAACTTCCTTTATGACACCTTATCAATGTGCTGAAACATAGAGGATGCACCTACAAATCCATGAGAAAATTGCGTAGGGTTGCCTCAATTTTGTGATGTCAAAATTGAGGAAAACAATTAGCTCTAACTGGGGAATGTACCTCATTTATTCTTAGAAATGATGAGGAATGTAGAATAAAAACCTCTAAGTGCCTTCTTTTACTCCATTGGGCTACAAAATCACGTGATGAAAAACAAAAAGACTCAAATAGGATGACGTGATCGACACAAAGTAAACCTAGTTAAGACAACAAACTGTGTAAATGCATAAAACAAAGAAAAACCTACCTAATTAAAACTAACTGACAATGCAAATTTTTAGATAAAACCATTTACCAGTTCAATAAAATAGCTACCTTTATTCAGAAGCTTGTAGTATCTTGCATGTTTATAGGAAACCTTGTACATATTGAGGGCAAACAACTAGAGTAATGATGTCAATGTGTGATGTAACACCACCTGGAAGAGATGAACAATTTTACCTTTTTGAAATGAATCATATGTACTTCTACTCCAAGATAGATCCATGAATTCAAACTACTCCCATTGAAATAAAATGTATGTTTAGCCTCTTCTTCAATTGTATCTTCATGCTTAGGTACAAGTGGGATTAATGATTTTCCATTGGCCTCCAACCAAGCCAGATGTCTTATTGGGCATCCCCTTGATTGTACGAAGACTAAAATTTTCTTGCATGTTGTAACTTTCTAGACTGGTTCATCAATTATGACATCCTCAAGTTGAGATGCCTTCTTCAGCAGGGTGAGTTGGGCCAATAGCGCATGAGCATCTTCAGGAGGCTTGAACCTTTCTTCAAACTTGGCTATGAGAATAGCCTAGTTTGTGATGGTCTGTGGTGCAAGATGATAAAACCAATCAAGAACCACCCCTTGGAGAGTTTCTATGAACAACCTCACATACATGTCTTTGCGTTCAACGCCATGAACACCGCATGAAATATAAAAATAAGTGATATGTTCATCAAGTTATTTCTTTCCATCACCAAAGAACTTAGGAAAATTCTTTCGCGGGCCATCAGGAAGAGCATGTAGAGGCGAAGCTAGATTCAATGGGCCAAAAGCATTTCCCCAAGGACCTTGGGTCATTTACATGTCCTTGGTAAAAGCTTGGAAAACTAACATAAATAAATTACAATGAATATTTACAATGAAAAAGGACACGGGTATACTTCAAAAAAAAGCATGAGGCTTTCAAATGTGTGTCGTGTTCCTAGCAGAGTTGCCAAAAACTATTGGCTAAAATTTTTGTAAGCCACTAAGACTACACCTTACAAAATTATAACTTTTGGAAATGTCTCATAAGATTTCTCTCTCCTCTCAACAATAGCAGAGGCTCCCTTCTTACCATAGGTGGCTTCAATAGGAACTTAACTGAATTTACAAAAAGGGTAGTTCTCTTAATCAATTCCTCTTTTTGTTCAGGAATGATTTGTGTACAACTACTACTTTCTAACTTAACAAAAAGTACCTTATTACTACGATAATATTGGTGACCCTGGAGTTTACATAAGAACAATACCTGGGGAAACAACTTTCTTTTTTATATTTTGTGAAACAAAAATAGGAACCCAAAGTATCATGTGCTTGTCTCATGAGGATTCAAGCATAATAACCAATAAGGCACAAAGTTTCTTACTAGATACTCTCAAATTTAATAAAAACACTTAAAAATGAATCCCAAAGTCTTCAGCTCTAAGTAATTGCATCCGCTAGTATCTATCACAATTTGTCCTTCTACAACATAAAGTCTTCAAAAGTTCAAATTGGCTCTGAATGCAACATGCAACTCAAAGTCTACACAATTGAATCTAAATCCCTCTTGAATCAAATCATTAAAACTCACAATCAACTCAAGAAAATGTCATCACATAATAGTTTGAATTGGCACAAAATCTCAAAACAATCTACCTCTTTTATTGAAAGCAATCTGATTTACATCCAAGCACAAAGTCTTAGAGTGCACAATACAAACTGGCAAAATTTTCTTGCCTTTCCAAAAGATAATTATCTATAATGATCTCCCTCCTTTATATAGGAAAAGAGTGGAGAGAAAGGTGGAGAAAGAAGGGGAAAACCCTTAACCACCTTGACTTATTCCCTAACTAAATAACTAATTTTGACTTATTCAAAGTTGCATGCCTAATGCACTTGCAACTTGATTACATGTTACAGTTTTTCACGTGTTACTATCACATGTAATTACATCTTATTATTACATGTAATTTGTCAAATACAAATTACAAATACATGATGAAAATATTCTAAGTATCTGAAAAGACACAACACATATTACATCATCCTTCATTTGTCTTCATGTTGCTACAAGATGCTTGATGGTTGATATGCGCTGGTTTGGTGAAAGCATCTTGATCTGGAATAGGAACTTGCATCCTTGGTTTTCTTGTATCATAATGGTCATTTCCTTGGAAAGTATCTCTATCTTGAAAGCATTTGATGCCCACATCATTACAGTCTTCAACTCTTTGCACTAGAATGGGAAAATTTCTCTCTTGTAAATGGGGTTTTTAAATCCCATTACATGCCATTTTGGAGAGCACTTGTCACCCATAAATAGGGTGTAGAGGTCCATTTGCATCTTTTGGAAAAGTCAGAAAATTGTATGTAAACACTTGGAGGTGGGATTTTAGCTTGGATTTACATGATGAGGAGGAACCTTCTTCTTCTTGGGTAGAAGTTGTATTATTTCTGGAAATATTACAATCACAAATTTTTGAAGCCAAAAATCCTTCTTTGAATCTCCAATCATGTAGCATGTGACATGAAAATTCCACAAGGTGAGAACATCTTCATGAGATGGATCCATTGTGTACTTTTTGATGCAAAGGAGCGAGCCTGGGGTATTATGAGCATATGTAGATAGCTGGAAATTTGTGGGATAGGGAATGGATGCAAATGTTTGAGCTCAAAAACAAACATTTTTATGGTGAAAAACCCAAAAATAAGTTTTTGGAATGTGAAATCATATGCAGACAGCAAGGATATCATATGGAAAATGCATGGAATTGAATGGAAAGACATCCACTTATAATGAGATATTGTGTTTTCATTATAAGGAAATGCGTAAGCATATACAAGCAACCACCATCATGAGTTTTTAAATAATGAGGCAACGCCATGTAAATTATGAATGGAGTTAATGAAAGCATGAAAGTGGGGTTTTTGGATGCAATAGCACATGATAAATGAACTCACTTTCTTTGATGGTCTCTTTCAAGAACAAGTTTTTTAATCCCAACTACACATACAAGTAAGATGAAGTACTGGCACATGCAACTTGGAGAATGTAGACAGAATAAGAAGGATCGTTAAAATAAACATAACATGTAAATATGAAATAGAAATTAAAACTTACATGTTAATCAAAAACCAAAACATGAACTTGGAAAGAATTGGGGAAAAAATTAAGGAAAAATTACCTCAACTCACAAGAAGAAGTCTTGCCAAATCTTTGAGCAAAATCTAAAATAAATGTAAGAGGATTTTTGAATTTAGAAAAGATGAGCTCAAAATGTCATATATAGACTTCAATCCTAGTCTTAATCCTCTTATTTTGGAGAGTCAATATGCAATGATTGCCAAGTGGGAAGAAAAGAGAAACAAAATGCGAGAGAATAACAACAAAATTGACCATTTCAAATGCACATGTAATGACAACCAAAAATGACATCTAGGGCATCAAAAATAGCTTAGAAATAATGATAAACAAGCTGCAAATGAAATGTAATGCCCAAGAACTCATCTTAGAAGCAAAAGATTTGGATTTGGTGGAAGAAAATGATAAAAAATGGGTCATTTTTGGGCAAAAATGTGCTCTAAACAAGTTGTGGCGAGAGTAAAACACCTTCTAGAATGCAATTTTGATGATCCAAGAATGATCTTTTGGCAATTTAGTGCAAAATCAACCCTATAAGCAACAAAAATGGTCCAGTTTTGACTATTTTCCATGTGATTTCTTGCCTCAAAATCCCATTTTTTTCAAAAATGCCTCAAAAAAGTGGGCTTTTAGAAGTAAAAAACATGTGTTTTCCTCTCAAAAATTGCCACTTCTAAAAAACACAACCAAAGGAAAGTTAAAACACATTTTCAAGATGCAAATGCATGTTTAAAAAGACATGTAAATGCCTTCAAATTCAAAGTTCATGGCTACTTGGTTAAATACACACTTTAAACATGTAAAAACATGTTAAAAGAAATATGCAAATGGTTTAAAAATCGACAACCTTGTGTTTTTTCATTAAAAACACACTTTTCAAGTGCGAATACACATTGAAATGATATGTTTTTAACTTAGAAAAAGTCACTTCCTCACTTGTCTTTAAATACACAATTTAGACATGCCTTTGCATATAGAAACAACACTTTGCATTTCAAAGGATTAAATATGTTCTTTTGGAGTGCAATTACAGATTTTAATAGAACATGTTTTTGACTTTAAAAAACCACTTTCTCTAGTTAAGTCAAAATAACATATGTTTATGCATTTAAACCAACATATAAACATATGCAATTGCATATAAAAAGTGTGTATTTAATGGTTATGAGACTTACACTTATAGAAAGTGGATTTTGAAAAATGATTTGCATGTGGATGATATGCAATGGATGATAAAAACCACACTTTTATGCACTTGAGTGATTTAATATATAACTATAGTTTTAATAAAGTAACATAAAAATAGACTAGAAAAAAATAATTTTCATGAAATCATTAAAAATTATGGTCAAATCAACTCAGAATGAGTTGAAATTTAAAAATGGATGTCAAAGTCCACTTTAGATATTAAAAATAATTTTATTTTGTGTAGTTGATAGTAAAAAGCCCACTTTTTAGAGGATTTTTAACTAAATATGTAGTTGCCCTAAAAAACCCCACCTTTTCCTTTATAACTTGAGCTATACAACTTCATTTGAGGCCTAAGATAGCTTGAAATGAGCAGAATTCTAAGGGTTATTAACCTAAGGGAAAAAAAAGATTAAAGACTACTTACAAAAAAGGAAAAATGAAGAATATACATGAAGAATGCAAAAAATCAAGTGCTTGCAGTTAGAGAAGAAAAACGTGTTTTGACGGGCATTTAGGGGATTTAACATGATGAAAACCTTAAAAAAGAATTCATAAATAATGATACATAAAGTACAATTCAGGGATGATGAACTACCTCTATGACACCTTATCAATGTGCTAAAACATAGAGGATGCACCTACGAATCCATGAAAAAATTGCATAGGGTTGCCTCAATTTTGTGATGTCAAAATCAAGGACAATAATAATACTTTAAAAATTCTGAGACGTAAACTTACTATCTCTATCAGACCTAAACCACTTTAAATTTTTACTTGATTCCTTCTCAACCAATGCCTTGAATGCTTTGAATTTTTGGAATGCATCAGATTTCTCCTTCAAAAAAGCTACCCACATCATTCTATGATAGTCATCAATAAACAATATGAGATATCTATCATTTTGATAACTTCTCTTCCTCATAGGCCCACAAAGATCAATATGCACCAAATCAAGTATTCCCTCAGATGAAAAAGACTTGCTTTGGAAAGTAGAACCAATTAACTTATCCAACTGACATTCTTTGAAAATCATGTTGTATGGCTTGACTAATTGTGGCAATCCCCTAATTGCATTTGTATTACTTATTATGATCAAACTATCAAAATTTACATGATAGAACCTTTTATGCCATATTCAACTATCTTCAACCTTTACAGCCAAACAACTATTCACAATATTGTTCAGATGGAATAAAATACCTCTAGTTTGCCTATCAGTAGCAATATCATCACCTGATCTTCCAAGTATCTTACACATACCTCATTTGAATTCTAATTTGTTTAACCTTTGTCATTTAGCTAACCAACACTCAACATATTGTATGTTAGACCATCCACAAGATAAACATCTATATTACTCTTACCATTCAAAGTAATAGTGCCTTTTCATTTAATTAAACAAGGTGAATTATCACCAAACCTTACCACACCACCATAAAACTCTTCAAACTTAATGAACTTACTCTTGTCACTGGTCATGTGATGTGAGCACCCAATGTCTATAATCCATTCATCATTATGTCCCATGTGAGAAAATAGTGCCTTTTCACCTTTAAATGGATCTTCTTTGACTACAAATATAATCTCCTCTTCCTCATTATCTTCTGATTCTTCATCGGTAAATCCTTCATCAAATGCAACATAGAATTGTTTCTTCCCTTATCCTTTAAATTTTTTGAACTTATCCTTTTGTTCACCATTAGGACACCTAGCTGCAATATGTCCAATCTTATTACAAGAAAAATATTTTAGTGGTAGCTTGCCTTGGCAATCTCTTCTCTAGTAGTGCTTCAAACTCTCCTTGTATCCTCTCATCATCCAAGATAGATTCAAGTTCCTTGTTGTAACTTGACATGTAATCAAAATCATGACTTAATTATTTACCTTTCCTTACCAGTACATTAGACATCGATGCTTTGAAAGTTGCCTCAACTTTTGGAATACTGTTATCAAACTTATTTAATTGAAATGCAATAAGCTTATTGATCAATCCATCTATAGTAACATTGGTAAAAGTCCTCAGCTCATTTATAGCAGACACTCTAATGGCATAAGAAGACAGTAAAGTTATCAACATTTTACTTACCACAAAATCTTCCTCAATAGTTCCACCAACGCCTCTGATAGCACCAACAACTTCTTTTGGTCTTTGACCATATTGTGCAATGTTCTCTCCTTCTACCATCTTCATGTCATCATACTTACCTCTAAGACTATTTTCCTTAGCTTTTTCACATCAATATCTCCACCATAGATTAGTTTCAACTTTTTCCAAACATCATAGGCAATATCAAGTTCACAGACATCAAAATATTCAATATCAGATAAGGTACTTATAATAGTTTCTTGTGCTTGAGTATTCTCCTACAGTTCCTTTAGTTAATCATCATTGAGAGTTACAGTAGGAGTGGTATGCTTGTGTGTGACATGAATCCAATATTGTGATCCCATACCTTTCAGATATAACTTCATTCTATCACTCCATACTAGGTAGTTTTCTTTAGTGAACTTGGGAGGTTCCTTCTCATCATTGTGATCTTTTACTCAAGTTGTTAGGCTTACCAAAAATAGGATGAAGGCTCTGATACCAATTATTAGTATTATCAGGTCCAAGATTATTATGAGGGGGGCTAAATCAGTAATCTAACAATTAAACTTTTCATACACCATTGAACAACTAGCATCAATTAACGTCCATTTCATGAGTAAACAAACCAATAACATAAACATCCTCAACCATGCAACACAATAACACCAATATTTTTCTCACGGAAACCTGACTGAGAAAAACCACATGTGGGGATGACACTCACAAATAATTCTTCACTCTTTTGAAGTACACCCAATTGAGAGATTAGCCTTGTTAAAAGATTACAGATGATCGGTTAAGAGAAAGACCCTATTAGGAGCCACTCGGTTAAGGGATTTACCTTTATCCAAATTAGGAGCTTTACCCTATTAGGAGTAACCCTGTTAAAGGATTTCAAACCTTAGTTAAAGAGTCACATGGTTAAGGGATTTTTATTAGAGTTTACTCGGTTAAAGAATTTTCTTGTAGAAATTATTAGGAATCAAAAAGTAAAATGATTTGAGAAAATAACACTTCCCCTCTACTAGTACACATCCAGTTCAAGCTCAATCTTTGCTTCACATTTAGAGCATCAAAACCCTACAATCACACATTTGCATTTGTGATCTTTCTCTCCCACACTTACTTCATAAAACATCAAAAAGATATAAATACTTTTTCACTAACTAGGTTGGCCATGACCTAATTACATTTCAATTTCATCATTACAATTAATTACCACTCAAACTTTGAACCCTAAACTTGTGTGCATAATCGATTTGACAAAGAAAAGTCAAACTGAATCACACTCTCCAATATTCTTGCACAACTCTGAGAAATTTGATCACCACAATCATGAAAAATCCAACTCATCATTCCACATTGATCTGCCATGTAATTGTGATCCTTACAACACATAACCACTTATTGCAAGATAATACAACATCATCAGTTAAGGATATGACCGATTATTCTAAGAACTTCTTTTCCTTTTCATCGAGTGATCTTCTGTCCATTGAATCTATGTCTTCTAGTTCGCCAATCATGATACGGTCGTAACAATAACCTAATAACATAGTCAATAAACATATCCTAAATTGAAACACTTGAATCCAAACCTATTTGACACAATCATCAAATCATTCCTCCTTGACTTCATCTTGTTCTCCTTGTTGACCTGCCAACCTTTAATCAATCATAAGTCACATCATACATGTGATAAACCTATGAGGTCATAGATATAGCATCTAGAGACATTCTTGAGACTTCCATTATGATCACACATTCCAACTCTTAACACATCTCAAGATTAAACCTATTGAACATAAGTTAGTATAATCAGACACACTGTCAACCAATAAACACTAAGTTGACATCAATGATAACATCATAACTGATCAACCTATTATTAGATTTGCACCAAACACATACCAAAAAATTCTCAATTGATCTCTACATCAGTTATGCCAACAAAAAGATAGTAGCACAATGTACACAAACCATACACTATGTGCTTAGAATTGTAAGACAAAATTCTCCAATGCACAGGAATGCAAATCATTCCTTCAAACTATCTACAAAATATTTTACAACAACTTCTCTAGAGACTAGAAGGTTCAATAAATAACATCACCTCTATTGTAATGTCATCTCTTCTCAAAGAATCTAATCTCTACTATTACATTTGATATTAAGAGAGAGAAGAGAAATGTTTTGTCCTTCCATATCAAGCAATGTTTTTTCCCTCTACATCATTCTATGTTCTCCACTTCCATATCATTAGCCCTTGTACTAACATCTCTTTAATGCAACACTATCCACAATAAACAATAATCTCACCCTATCAACTACACTCAATAATGATCATAATAGATGTTCTTCAAGTGTGTTCTCACAATAGTGGGTTACACTTTTTTGCCAATTTTGATATTAAAGTGAATATTCTGAAAAAAAAAACTTTGCATTTAGACACCTATTGCTGAAAAACCATTAAGAATTTGAAGATTATGTAAACTAGTGATTTTTAGCATTTTGTGTGTAGATTCTAAATATATATTTTTAAAAAATTTGAATTGATTTGTATTCATTTTTGTATCTCCTTCAGAAAGTAGTTTCTATAAAAAAACAACATTTTAAAGAGTGACATTCATTTGTTCGAGCATAACTCTTTTTTTTTTAAAAGGCTAAAAAAAAATTCTTTCGAAAGGTTTGTAACATCGATAGCTATCGTATCCAATTGGTTTCATTTGATTTGGTTGAATTATTAAGTTTTGAAGTGACATTAATTATAATTTAGATATAGATTCTTTTGTTCACCCCTCACTTGCTTTGTATATATCAAAATTCATATTTTCCATTTTTTGTTAGAAAGATAACATAAATACCTAGTGTTTAGATATTTTTCATTTTTTCACCTATTATAGTATTTTTCCATAAGCAATGAAAATAGAAATTGATATACAGTGAAAAACCTATGTTTAGTATAACTAAAAATAGAAAGTCATAATAAACTCAATATATATTAAAATCATAATCATTTGAAAAATTTCTTGGATTAGTATCATCCTACATCTGGGTTTGTCAAATGAATTCATTTGTTCCCCCAAAAGATGATGTCAAAGTGATTTTTTGACAACATTTTGTTAGGTGCAAAGGAAACTCGATTGCAATTTTGACTGAGGAGTATAGATTTAATATAAAAGAGAGTTTGAACTAAGAGGCTTTTATCTAGCCATTTTCAGATAATTCCTTCAAATGGGACCTCTCAAGGCTTAAATTGTCATATCTTCTTAAAAATGTGCAGTTTCAACAAAAATCAGGATGTTTAAAAATGTGTAACCCACTATTGTGGGGTCACCCTCAACCATCTTCATCATTAATGACCACAACACATATTGTCAGATATCAAGTTGACATAAATGACAATACAATACTCAAACAACCCAAGCATAGCATTAGTCTTCTCAACTCCAAATTTTCCCTATCATATATCCTTCTATTAGCACTTGCACTATATTGGCCAACTTCTAAAATCCCATAGTCTCTCCTAAGAACTCATCTGTCCTTGCTATAACTCCTTGATTCTTGTTAAGATTACTTTGGTGTAGTTCCCTTACCTCCAATCTATCCAAAATAGGGTCTACTTTTCCTTTATTATTGGTATGAGTATACATCTAGACATATCAAGCTATTAATTGGCAAATGGTGCTTAGGCAATTTTTTATGCTTCTAGGACCCCGACTCAAAGATATTCTCCAATTTCTCCTAACCAACCTCAATCAAATCCACCTCCACTCAAGTTCTAATGAAGGTGTTATCATTTCTTCCAAGAATTTCCTTTTCAATTTTAATAATAGGGCCTAGTTCTGCTCCTCTTTTCCTCAACACTTCCACGCTCTAGTATTTTTAAGGTAGATTACATAGTTTGGACCATCTTGAATCTCTCCACACTTCATGCAAGGTTGGGTTTAAGGTTGAATCTCATTTCTTAATGTAAAAGCCTAAACTCTCCATTGTTAGCAGATTGCCTTTCATGATGTCTGCTTTGAATTCCATAGTTTTGCAATCTAGTAGGAAGAAGTTGTTTGAGAGAGCCTTGTTTAAGGATTCTTCTCCCCATGTTTCCTTCTACCATTTATGATTTTTTGTATATGATTGCCAAGTCTCATCTATTTCGCAAGGAATACTCTATCTTTCAACCCGAACTTACAACTTTCCAAATATTTGGCAGACATGATCATCTCTTTACTTAGCCATTTGTGAATAATTGACTATGCTCTGGAGTTACTTCCATTATTGAGATCCATTTTTCTTATTCTTCCTATGCCTATTATAGTTGAAAATCTCTTGATGACAACCATTTTCTTTTCTCTAGACTGAGCTCTTCGGTGATTAAAACTTCTGTTGGTTGCATACTCCATGACCAAAAGATTCTCCTTTTTCCCCAGAGGAATTATATGATTTTATTTTGTAAGAAATGACATAATATCTTGCTTTTCGAGTGTATAAGACCATTCATTTAATAAAAATATAAATTGATTATTTATATTTAAATTGTAAATAATAAGACTGTTCATTTAATAAAAATATATATATTAAATAACAAAATGAAAAATTAAAAAATATTTTCTTTTTTAAATATAAAAAATATTATTCATATAATTAAAAATATTAATAATATTAAAATTTAAATATATGATTAATTAATTAAATTTATTAAAATAAATATTCATATTTATAAATTTATGGTAAAAATTAAAAGAAGAATATTTGGTATAAATCAATGAAACACAAGGACGTGTCCCACCCCCAAACTCCTTAGTTTTCGATATGAGGATGTCACTAGGACAAGGGGATGGGGACTTGGCATCCCCCCACCACTAGCTTTTTGTTGCCCACGTCGTTAGGATGTGGAGACATGGGGGGATGCATAAAATTCCCTGGATGGTGAGGGGACACTCAGGTGTCTCTCAACCATCTTGAGGACTTTTGCACATCCCATCTGTGATGACACATAAAAATGTAACTTAAAAAAAAATTAAATTTGATTTTGGTTTGGGTCTCATTCGAACCCTTAATGAGCATGGGTCCCACCTTGGCCATTCAAAGCCCACATAAATCCCTCCAAGCTTCATTTTTTTCTCACATTTGCATTTCTCATTGTTTGCTTCAATAGATAGAGAAGAGTGAAAAAGAAAAAAAAAGAGTGATTGAAGAAGTGAAAGAAGTGAGTGTAAGGGAAAGAGGAGGAATATTCTACACCTTCCTTGAAGATATTCATCAATCATAAGGTAAGGTTTTGGTTTATTTTCTGAATATTTTTTTTATGACGATTCTTCATTTTGCCCTTAACATGCATAAATTTTACATTTTGGTTTAGAGTTAGACTTTCTTTTTCAATTTTTAAATTTTTAAGTAGGTTGAAACTAGTTGCTTACAAAATTTATTTTCATTTTGTGAAATGTAGTGTCACAATGAACGCTCATAGTGATATGTGTGGAGATGAGATGGAAATTTAGTCTCAGGGTGAAAGTTAATCACAATATGAGGTTGAGCATGAGGAGAGTGACCATGGGGCTGATCTGGATGCCCAAACTAGTTCCATGGCTAGTGGACTAGCTTATATGTATTGCCCCTCCGAGATTTTGAAACCATTTTCTAGGGGTTCTTATGATCCCAAGTATCCTCTCAAAAAATTTGCAACAAGACAAATAATCCCAAACCCATCTGGTGGTGGCACAAGAAAATGGAAATGTAACATTTGTAGTATGAGATGGTATGGGAGCATCACTAGAGTCAATGTACACTTCCTCTTTTGAAAAGGACATGGTGTGAATCCATATAAATTTTTGCTAAATCTTAAAAATATCAAGTACCAAATTGAGTTCAACAAGCTTTGGGTTGTTCTTGAAGATGATGCAATTGCAATGCCTACTACTTTGTTTGCTACACAACAAGTTCAAGCAATTCAAAAGATGTAGGGGCAACAATAGGTTTCTACTAGTACATTGCATTAGAGAGTAGGAACGATGTTAGTGTTAACCTCTGGACCTTCACCCACTCAGAGCGTAGTAGGGGAGGGAAACAACAAGGAGAAACACAAGGCAAGAAGTAACCCCATAGATGATTTGTTCAATGTGCAGCTAAAGGATCAAATTGATGATTCTATTGGAAATTTTTTCTTTGACAATGACATCCCATTGTATTTAACTCAATTTCCTTATTAGAAGGAGATGATGATGGTGGTGGAAAAGGGGGGACCATCATATTGCCACCAGGTGAGCACAAATTGAAGACAACAATCTTGGATAACAACTATGCTAGGATCAATGTTTTCATGGAGAAGATGAAGGAATGTTGGATATTTAGTCTAGATGCATTATTATTATGGATGGGTGGACAAACATTAGGCATCGTCCACTCATTAAAATCTTGGTTACATGTTCAGAGGGCCCATACCTTTTCAAGGTAGTTGATTGTTTAGGGCATCACAAATACGTCAATTTTTAGTTTGAGGTCCTTAGGGAGGCTATTAAGGAGATTGGGCCTCAAAATTTGGTCCAAGTAGTGACAAATGCAACACATGTGTGTAGAGCTACATGGAAGCTTATTGAGGAAACCTACAAATATATTTGGTAGACTCCATGTTATGTGAATGCCATAAACAATGCACTCAAGGACATGGGGAAGATTGATTGGATTAAAGGAGTGGTTAGTGATGTGAGACGTGCAAATGTTTATTTGCAACCACCACACTTCATATGCACTCTTCAAGATCTATACAAAGGAGTTATTAAAGTTAGTTGAGACCGGATATGCATCCTATTACATACTCTTGGAGAGAATGCTTGAGTTGCAAGAGGGACTACAACTCATGGTTATGACGAATGAGTGGAATAGGTGGGATGAGACCAAGATGGAGTAGGGGAAGAGGATGAAGGAGATAGTGAAGAGTGATCAATTTTGGAATGATGCAAAATACATTGTCTCTATTGTTACTCTAATTTTATAGGTGATCATATATGGAGATGTGGATGCACCTACAATTGGAGAGGTGTGTGAACTTACATTGATTCTATGCTTGATGAGATGAGTGTTGTTGTGTGAGAGAATGACCCCACTTTAGCATTCTATAATGAGCACATTCGGCCAATCATTCAACAACAAATGGGACAAGTTGAACACTCCCTTGCACATGATTGGTTATGCATTGAACCTGAAGTGATGTATGTCTAGGCCTAGCGAAGTTATACCAATTGAGGATGATGAGGTGAAGGTAGGATTCTCGAGGTGCATTAAAAGGATGTTTGATGACCATACTGCTAGCCAAATTCACATTGAGTGGATAGAATTCACCACTCTTAAGGGTTATTCAAATGCGATAGAGATGGATATAATAATTATGACATAAGAGGACCCGATTTTGTGGTGGAAATGTCATGGAGTACAAAGATCAAAGATTATCACACTAGCCATTCATCTTAAAATGGAAGCACTTTCATGTTAAGAGCATTGAGCCCTCCGAGTGAGTGGTTTGGGGTCATGCTAAGCACCTTGATTGGGTCTTTGCATGTATCTGGCTGTTTCCCCCTATTTTGCTACTCTCCTCCTCATTTCCAGCCTTTTTCAAATAGTTTTCTCTGAGAATCTAGAGTTTCTGACTGTCTGGGTTAAAGACGACCTGGTAGGGTCAAGGACAACCTAGACCCTGACCTAGATTAGGGATGATCTCGACCCTAACCTAGGGTGGTGTCTACCTCATCCCTGACTCCAGGTCCAATTTTTAGATTTCGAGAGTTTTAGGATTTTGAGTTTCAGAAAGATTTCTTTTCCCGCTTCCGGGTCGGCCATTTCGGGTTTCAAAATGGTAAATCCTTAAAATTGCATTTAATCTAGGAGTTTGTGCCCTAGATCACTATAAAAGGAAGCCTTCCTCTCTTATTTTATCATCAAGTTTTGCAATCCCATCTCATTCCATCATGCATCAAGCACTCTGAAGGAGACATTGGTGATCAGGCAAGCATTCCATCAAGCATTTTCAAGGAAGCATTCAAGTCCTCTTCTCCATTCAAGTTCTCCATTGAAGATCAAGGATTCAAACATTCAAGCCTTTGAAGGGATTTGGTTCAAGCATTCAAGATTCATCATTCAAACCCTAGATCTATCCATCATGGTGGTATGATCTTCCTTCAATATCCTTTGTTCATCTTCAAGATCCATTCATTCTTCTCTTAAGGTGGATTCCAAGTATGCAATCATGGAGGTTTTGATTTACATTTGTTAATGTTATGTTGAAGCTTTCATATCAATATACTTGTTTACATTTCAAATACAATTGCATATCTATTGAATTTCATAGCTTCGTTGTTAGATTTACTTCTACTACTTGCTAGCATTCTCTATTTCAATTCTATTTTTAAGGTTGATTTCAAACTTGGGTTTGACTAAGGCAAACCCCTCATCCAAACAACAAAACCATTTTTCTTGCAGGTATAGGTACAAGATGGTGAATTAAAGTGCAGATCTGGATACCCTTTTCGTCGAGCTTCTGGGATCCATGAACAAAATTTTTGTTGGAGCTATTTTGGGTCAAGGATGACTTTTAGTGAGGGGTAGGATCTTGCCTTGGGGTAAGACCTTGCCCCGCTATCTGGGTCAATGACGACCTCCCTTAGAAAAGAAAAAGATTTTTGGGTTTTGTAGATCTCGCAATTTTGATTCAATAAGAATGTTTATCAACAGTTTCTAAGACCGTCTGATAGGTTTTTCAGCCATTTCTTTTTTGGAGGTAAGTACCTTTATTTCTTAATTTTAATATTAATCATCTACATTTACTTCCCATATCATTACAATTCCATGTATGTATAAAATGTTGGCTTTGGGGTTTCTTTTATGTGCAAACCATTGTTCTAGGACCCCATCCATATTTTATCCTTTACAAAAGGGATGTTTGATGACCATATTGCTAGCCAAATTCACATTGAGTGGATAGAATTTGCCACTCTTAATAGTTATTGAAATGCGATAGAGATGGATATAATAATTATTGTTAAGTTTTGGATCAAGAATGTATGGCTTTTAATTTTTCTTATCTCAACTCAATATGTGTGATATATAATCATATCATTATATATATATTAAGTACAAATATATTAACATATATATCTAATTATATTATATTGATATCCTATAGATATATCTACAGATATATCTATAGATATATCTAAATATATTATATTAATTATATTCTGTAGATTTGTAGTGTATGTTCAACTTCAATTCTCTGTATGTGCTTCTCCGTATATTGCAGATATATTAACTCTGTATATTGCAGATATATCAACTCTGTATATTGTAACTTTGTATATTGTTGTATCGCCGATCATCTTTGATAGTCTTAATTCATTTCCAATATATATGTGGGCAAACTAGAGAAGAGTCACGTCATGATAAGGCGTGACTCAATATTGAGTCACGTCTTATCATGCCGTGACTTATTGTTTCCATTAGTTAAGAGCCTGATAATCTAATGGGCTTCCATTATATTGTATAACCGATATTCAATCGGTTCTAATAAAGCCCGATAACAAATAGAAACTATTGGCATTAATAATTGTTAATGTGAGGGACCAAAACAATTTGGTAATACTAACATCTGTAATATATGAGTTAATATTATTTATTTGATCAACTAAAATATATACATTGTATAATATTGATATATATAATAATATCATTATTATTATATATATCAGTATCTGTATAATAATATTATCTCATATCATTTCATCTGAATAACAATGTTATTAATTCAATGATGTTTATTTAATTCAATATTATAAGTTGTATATTAATATAATAATGTCCATCATTATATGTATATTAATATATTGCTTATTTATTTTCTCACAATATTGTGATCATTTTATCTAATCAAAGCTATAAACATCAACACTCCCTCTTAGTTAGAGATGATAAAATGTAACTCACAATAGGTTCATAAATTGTGAGAGTTAGTTCCTAGGTGGATTGTCTCTATCGACGATTCTATCCACAGTTCCCAGGTGGATTGCCTCTATCGACGATTCTATCCACAAGCTCCTGTGTGAATTGCCTCTATCGGCGATTCTATCCACAACTCATGAGCTTCATTTAATTATCACAAAAATATCTATCACAATAGAAAAGTTATTGCAAGATTGTCACCTTCCAATAACTTTAACAAATACAAGTGATCAATCATTTGGAAGTCGTCACTTCCTTATGATTTACACAGGGCCCATATAATTAAAAAAAACTTTAACATCATAATCAAAATCATTACAAGTTTACCTCAGAAGTGTTTCACCTTCAATAGTGAACTCCCTCTCAATCATAAGGTATCTTGAGTTCCATTTAGAAGAAACATTTCTCTATTATTGTCTTCAAGTCATTCTTCCTTAATACCAACATCATTCAAAATTTCCATGTTTCAAAATCAGAGGCACCTTCAAGTCTGTCCTCTAGTCTCATTCCATTTGCCATTCTGAGATTTCCAAAAAATCTAATCTTCAATCTAATTGGAACTTCCTTCAAGCGGTTAGGCTTCAACGAAGGAACTTGGCTATGATACCATGTTAAGTTTTGGATCAAGAATGTATGGCTTTTAATTTTTCTTATCTCAAATCAATATGTGTGATATATAATCATATCATTATATATATATTCAGTACAAATATATTAACAGATATATCTAATTATATTATATTGATATCTTGCAGATATATCTACAGATATATATCTAAATATATTATATTAATTATATTCTGCAGATTTGTAGTGTATGTTCAACTTCAATTCTCTGTATGTGCTTCTTCGTATATTGCAGATATATTAACTCTGTATATTGTAGATATATCAACTTTGTATATTGTAACTCTGTATATTGTTGTATCGCCGATCGTCTTTGATAGTCTTAATTCATTTCCAATATATATGCGAGCAAACTAGATAAGAGTCACGTCATGATAAGGCGTGACTCAATATTGAGTCACGTCTTATCATGTCGTGACTTATTGTTTCCATTAGTTAAGAGCCCGATAATCTAATGGGCTTCCATTATATTGTATAACCGATATTCAATCGGTTCTAATAAAGCCCGATAACAAATAGAAACTATTGGCATTAATAATTGTTAATGTGAGGGACCGAAACAATTCAGTAATACTAACATATGTAATATATGAGTTAATATTATTTATTTGATCAACTAAAATATATACATTGTATAATATTGATATATATATAATAATATAATTATTATTATATATATCAGTATTTGTATAATAATATTATCTCATATCATTTCATTTGAATAACAATGTTATTAATTCAATGATGTTTATTTAATTCAATATTATAAGTTGTATATTAATATAATAATGTCCATCATTATATGTATATTAATATATTGCTTATTTATTTTCTCACAATATTGTGATCATTTTATCTGATCAAAACTATAAACATCAACAATTATGACATAAGAGGACCCGATTTTGTGGTGGAAATGTCATGGAGTACAAAGATCAAAGATTATCACACTAGCCATTCATTTGCTATCTTAGGCTTCTAGTTCTTCAACTGCAGAGAGGAACTGGTCTACTTATAGCTTCATCCACTCTCTTAAGAGGAACATACTTACCTCTAGGAGAGCAGGGAAGTTAGTGGTTGTACATAGTGCCTCGCATATCAATAACCGCATGCCACATGTGTACAAGGAGAGCTTGGCAACACGATGGGATGTAGAGCCAAGGGAGCCAACATAGCTTGATGAGGATGAGGATGCAACAACTTCAGATGCAACGCTGGTTGGTGTTTGTTTGATAGATCTTGACCATGAGGAGTCTAGCAGTTCCAATGATGAGGAGTTTGCCTTGAGGGATGATTAGAGGCCCCCTTCACTACATTTTGATATTTTGTACGTGTTTTGATACAATGCTACTTATTGTAATCATCTTTATGATATATTTAATATAATAGAAATTTTCCATTTGTCGTTTCAACAATTTTATTTAGCATTCTAATTTCTAATTTGTAATTCGATATGCAATGTTCCATTGTTCAATGTTCAATTATTTAGTATTAGACATTTGCAAGTTTGCTATTTTACTATTTATACTATTATCATTTCAACAATTTTATTTAGTATTCTAAGTTTTAATTTGTAATTACATATGCAATGTTCCATTGTTCAATGTATAAGTATTTAGTATTTGACATTTACAAGTTTGCTATTTTACTACTTCTATTGTTATACATCTTTCATAACTAGCATTTCAAGTACTATATGTATAGTATATGGTATATCCAACACCACCCCTGCCACCCTCGCCGATGTCCCCAAATTAGACCCCCTTGTCCCCATCTTGAAAACCTATCCCACCGTCTTGTCGTTCCCCGATCCCCCAAAGCCCATGTTACACTAGCATAAATAAATGTTCCATTGTAAATTTTTTTAAACTTAGAATTAAAAATCTATATCATTTTATTAATATTAAATTTTTATGAAATATAATTGTTTACGAACTCTTTTTCTTCCCTATACAAATACTTATCATTTGATTTACCGAATTCAAATCTTCTTTAATAAGAAAAAAAAATCAATAAATTTATAATAAAATTTTTATTTATAAATACCTATATATACCTTTTGCAAGTAACTATCTGCAGCAATAAAATCCCTCTGTGAATACAAACTTGTAACACAGACAATACAGAATTGCCAGACAGATGCTTAGTACGAAGTAGTACTTGTTTAAGCTTTGGAATGTCCAACAAAACCATTTTTAAAGCCCGTCAGAAGTCTTTAATACGATCATTTGCTGAGGAAATAACATCACATTCCAGGATAAGCATAATTGCAGAACCTAAAACCAGGAAGAACTGTAGCACTATGTTCTGCACGGGAAAGACTAGAAACTGAGGTTGTACACATGCTTAAATTCTGAAGTTACATATCATGTATTTATTTCTTTCCTGGAAAGATTTCAAGCTTCTTAGTTGACATCTGAAGCCTTTTGAATTTTGATGAATGAATACAAATGCTGCCGAATTTTAACTAAAATTGTGTGTGGCAGTGGATGCTTTGATTTGTTAAACCAAGGATTTCAGCTATGCTTCAATGGACGGGAGGATCCAGACGGAAAGTCAAAACAGTAACATTCATTCTCTTAATCTCACTGTCCTCTTTGGAAATATTTGCAGTAACAGTCTTGGTTAACTTCCTCCTCCTGAGGCAAGTTAATAATTGATACGCTCATTGAACTGAAAATTTAAATTGCGGTTTAGAAATACATAGTTCGAGTAAATCGTACAAAGATCAGACAATACGCATTTCCAAACAAGGACAAAGTTTAGAAAATGCACATTTATAGCACACTGTACAAAATTTGTAAATACTTCTGAACAAATGCAAGATGATCAAGGGTAGATAGCATTTACAGTTGATTTTCTCACAAGCTCTTCCATCGGGGTATTTTACTTTTAGTTTCCGATTAAAGAGCTTTCAGTTAGATCCTTCCTCATATCTATCGCGAGCTAGTTGTGCTTTTCGAGCCCCGCTGACATACTCTGATCATTTGTGGACATTAATATGTTTACTGTCTTGCAAGTTTTCAAAGCTGTAATCGTTCTGTAGCAACAATTCCGCGTAAAGACATAATCGGTTTCCCTTGCAGTTCATTAGGGATATTTCAACGAAAACATTTACTTTTCCAAAAAAGTTCCGTACTTTAGCATATCAATTGAGGGAAATTATCTTAGGGAAAAGTATTTTTGAATTCGTTTTTCAGGCAATTAATTTTAGAAAAAGTTGAAATCTTACTTTAGTTCAAATTAGTGAAACTTTAGCTTAACAAGGTTCAGAGGAGAATCCTTCCAGACTCTACCTTCACTAATCTGGCGATTGGAATCACCCCTAACGCATATCAAAATATGCTTATCTGTGAATTCTCTTTACATGAAATCTCCGATTAGAAAGCTTATGGAGTCTCTTCTGTGAACTCAGAGTTATTCTACGGAAGTTTTAGTTTGAGATCCTAACGGAAATTCATAGGCTAGTCTAAAGCAGGCTAGCGAAGACCTGTAACAATTCTATAATATTGCATGTGAAGTGGCTTTGCAGGTATTTGTTTCTCAGAACTATTTCATGTACTTGCTGCTTCCTGCTGTATTCTAATGAGTATCTGAAACATCATCAAATCGAACTAATACATTAGTTTGTGCCCTTTTGTCATGTCCCCTTCTCGCACGTAATCCTTGTGGGAGCACAATTAGTCCCAATTAGTCTACTCTCCTTCCCGGTAGGCTAATTTTCATCATAAGGGATGTCAGGCAGTCACGGTGGCATGCGGCGTATTGGGCAAGAATAATTATTTAACATTTAAACGCTGAAGTTAACCATAATATTTAGTGTGATATTTGTTGTATTGGTGCAAAGTTAAATAATTAATATTTCAGCGTTGAGTTTCCTCATATTTCAAAGTGATGTTTTATTTGTTTTGGAAGGAGATGCTTTAACGTGCGATACCTAATGTTTCATCCGAAAATGTCTAAATTGAGCGCCACTTTTCATAATTGTGTAACATCTCCTTTGGTAACGCCCAAGTGCATGCGAATGGTAGTCTTATGGCCAGGGAAGGTATCGTGCTGGGCATGTAGAAGAAATTTCTGAAACTAGAGCTCATTGCCGTCCCTGTGACTGCGAATATCCTAGAGACGCAAACCTTTAGGAGGAAGGATTGGATGCAAACCCAATCTCGTGGAGTGAATTCGCTCTTGGATTCACCAGTGGTTTTAACAGTTAGTTCAGAGGTCTACAATGGAGAAAGAGTGCCGTTTTCAGGTATTTTGATACATAGTCAAGCTCACAGTTATTGACGCTGGTAACAGCAAATGGTGGATGGCGTGAGCTACGTATTGGAGTTTGGGAAGTTTGTTTAATATTTATATGACGCGGTTGGAGAATTAAGTTTGGCATATGAATTTGAATGTTGTGGTGTTCAACAGAGAATTTGTGTTGGTAGACGCTGGCAATCTGCAGTTTTCTGGGTAATATATTATGGTGTGTGTGTGGTAGCAACGCACTTGAAACACCAGTAGAGGTCGCGGATTATTACAACTGTATAAGCAATCAGCGCCACTTCTTTCTGTTATGTCTGGCATGTTTCAAGAAAAGCAAATCGTGGGAACATCTGCATAGCGGCTCGTGAGCTCTGGTCTATAGTCGGCGTCACCAGTTTGGCTCACATATACGGGTGCCTTTCCAGGTGCTTTTACTTTTCGCACCATAGTCTGATTAAATTTCCTTGCTCCTTGTAATCAAGCAACTGTGAAGAGAAACACATTTGGTTAATTCTGTCATGACATGTTTCTTGAATAAAATTACATTGTTGTATTGATGAACAGTTAACTTCTGGGTGAACGTTGGATTCATTCAATATTAGTTCACAACTCTTTTCCTTCAGTGCTGGGTGATTAATGTTATACATCTTAATTTGTTGAGAATCAAATGTATCGATTGTAAACAAAACATCTATAATAAAATACCAAGAAGTTGCAAGGAGTCATTGAATTCCTAAATCAAATCATCTCAGTTCGAACTCTCAGAGCAGGCCTTTGACAATATTGTTTTAGACTTGAGAAAAATTACAGTCAAAACTCAATTGGGGATATTACAGTGGTGTCAGAGCATTGAACTTGCTAGCCTGTGTGTTGTTTGAATTTTGAATTCAACATTACTGCAGAGAACCACATAGAATTTGTAGACCACCTTTAGTGCTTGAAGGAAGAACGGTTTCAAAACTTATTGGGACTTCTTCTAATTCAGATCAAGTTGCTGAAATGGGAGATAGGAGAGAATAATCTGGGTCATGATGAAGATAGAGAAACAAGGGAAACCTTAAGAGGAACTCGAACATGGCAAGAACAGGTAGCTAATGTATTGCAACAACTTATAGTGGCCATTCAGCGATTGAATGCACGACTGAGGAGGCCTCAAAGCCATCGCAGTGAAGGTGGTAGTATAGTTCGATCCCCTCGGGGTGTGAGAGCACCGACACGTACATCTGATAGACCATTGATGCCTATCTTTTCTGAGAATAATGGTGAAGAAGAAGTGGATAATGCTGAGGTGGTGGTAGCTATTCCGAATAGTGTTATGGCAATGCATGCTGAGTGGGATTTGTTTCCGGATCATGTCAAAGTGGATTTAAGTTTTGTCCAATATATGGGGCAGCGAAGAGAAATGACTAGGACGAGGCAAGATAGAAGACCCAGAACTTAGAACAAGGATTTGAAACATGCTATGAATAAGTTGTCTCACCCCACATTTGATGATAGCGGTAAGACATTAGCCTATGCTTGGATACACAAAGTGGATACTTTCCTGACACTTAAACCCATGCCGGAAATGGAGGCTATTAAATTTGCTACAATGCATTTAAATGAGACAGCGTATGATTGGTGACATCATGGTTTTGTTACAAAGGATCATGGGATGATTAATTCTTATGAGGATTTTAGTAACAAATTGATCAATCCTTTTGACAAGGACATAGAAGTCTATTATAGAGAGTTGGTCTAGTTGAAGCAGAGTGGTTCACTAGAGCCGTACATTGATGAATTTCAGAGGATATCAATCATGGTACTTGATTGACAAAAAAAAGGAAGGTTATGTTATTTGTTGAAGGGCTGGATGAAAAGTTTAAGGGAATTGTGAAAGTGCTGAAACCAAACACACTACAGGAGGCCATCAAGATGGCCCATGATTTGAATACTCCATCCTCTATATTGCAGCCCCCTAGGAAACCTTTTAAGGGGTCAAAACCAAATTTGAAATCTGCAAATCAAAATAAAATTACACCTCCCGGGATGGATATAGAAACCAAAAATGAGTTAAGAAGAAACAAACCATTTTTCACATGCAAGGAACCTTGGATCCCTGATCATAGATGCCTTGGAAAAAGGAAAGGTTTACTATATTGAGGTTGTTTTTGATGGGGAAGGTGAGCAAAATGATGACAGAAAATCTGAGGGCAGCGATGAAGAGGAGAACAATGAGCAGTCTCAGGTAGAGAAAGGTGAGACACATGCTTCCGATCAATCCCCTACTATTGCCTCACTTTCAGGATTGTCGATATGTCATCCTTTCCGTTTGAAAGGGGTTGTTAGAGGGCAACGTATTGTTTGTATTTTGGATACAGGAGATACACATAACTTCATTAATGCTCATACGGTGGCAAAAAGAAGACTACAGGTGGAGGACATACTAGGGTTTGATGTTAAGGTTGCAAGTGGTGATCTTTTGAATTGTTCAAGGAAGATTCCATAGCTTAGGATTGCATTGGGTGATTACACATTGGTGGCTGATTTTTATGTTATCAAGTTGGATGGACTAGATGCTATCTTGGGTATGTCGTGGCTTTAGACTATTGGTAGGTACACGATTGATCATAATTAGAAACAATTGGAATTCATGAGAGATGATCAACAGGTAATTCTCAAGGCCATGCCAGAGAGGTCCTAGAATTGTTTCAGCTCACAAGATGGAGGCCATTATGAGACATGTTGACATTGAGTGGGCAGCCCAGTGTTTTATATCTACCAAATCCACTTCTGATAAGGGGTAGCAACATCATTTAGACTTACAGTCTGTGCTTGATAAGAACAAGGGATTTTTTGGAGACATTCCTTTAGGTAGACCTCTAGATTGTGGATTTGAGCATGTGATAGACTTAGAGGAGGGCGCGAAGCCCATTATCACTTCTCCTTATCGCCATCCGAGACACTACAAAGAGGAGATCGAGAAAACTATTAAGGAGTTACTAGCCATGAGCCATATTAGACCCAGTTTCAGTCCCTTTGCTTCTTCAGTGGTTTTGGTTAAGAAGGATGAAACTCTAGGGATGTGTATTGATTATCGTGCCTTGAAAAAGAGAACCATAAAAAATAGGTATCCCATTCCACACATTGATGAGCTATTAGATGAGTTGCATGGGGCAGTGTATTTCTCAAAGATATATTTGCGTTCAGGATATCATCAGATGTGTCCGAGAGGAGGATATTCATAAAACAACATTTAGATGCCACTATAGACATTTTGAGTTCTTAGCGATGCCATTTGGCCTTGCTAATGCACCTGCTACATTTCAATCATGTATGAACCACATTTTCCGTAAGCAGTAGTACATGTTTGTTTTGGTGTTCTTTGATGATATCTTGATATACAATAAAACTTGAGAAGAGCACTTATAGCATTGGATGAGGCACTGAGCATTATGGAGGAGTCTTTATTTGCCAATAAATCCAAATGTGAGTTTGGTTTAACAGAGATCTTTTACCATGGGCATGTGATAGGGGATGATGGGGTTAAGGTCCATTAGGAGAAAATACAAGAAATCTTGGATTTGCCACCACCTAGAAGTGTTTTTGATTTGAGAGGATTCCTTGGGCTTTGTTCTTCCTATAGGAAATTTGTTAAGGGGTTTTCTTATCTCGCAGCTCCACTCACAGACCTTACTCGGAAATGAGAATTTAGGTGGTTCGATGAGGCAAAGGTGATATTTGATAGGCTTAAGAAGGTTATGTGTACTTGCCCAGTGTTAGCACTTCCAGATTTCTCTCGGCCATTTGTATTGGAATATAAAGAGCCTTGTTGGCTCTATGCTGAAGATAATGTTCTCCTTTTGAATTATTTTACAATTTCTTTGTTTTTTTGAATATATTTGTTTTTTTGGTAATTTTCCAGAATATGAATAGTATCAAATAGCAAATTTCTACTATCTCCAAATGCTCACTAATTTAATTAATTCAGAAGTATTTGCAAATATTCAAAGAAAAGTACAATTTTTTATGGATTTAGGCACCTTTTTAAAAAGACGTGGCCTGCCAGAAGTAAATGCAGCCACTAGGAAATGAAATGTAGTCACTGTAGGATGTGACGTAGTGTGACGAGCCTGGCTGGCTCTCAATTACAAACTAACTCTTTCACAATTTAATTGCACTTTTTGGTAGAGTTTTCAGAATAAACAAATGAATTTCTATAAAGGTTTGCCTGTATGGGGATTGATGCCAGCAATAACATTCAGCAAAGTCTCCAATTACTTTCTTGAACCCTTGACACCACCAATAAATTCTGCCTTCAAACACTAACGCTTCCCTCTCAACACCACTAACCAAACTCCACGCCAAGAGAACTCAGCACTAGCAATAGCACAATGCTACAGGTCTATACGGTATTGTCAAAACAGTACGGCAACCATCATGAATTTTGTACGATCCTTGGCTGTAGTTGTACGACAGCCTTCATACTTTGCAAATTAAACATAAGTTTGATGTTCTCTCCAAATGTTGAAGACCAAACATCAATATCTCTACAAACAGGAAGAAGCTCAATGTTTTCTCCTAAGAAGAAGACCAAACCCTAGCTCATCCCAAGAAGTTTCAAAAATCCACTCCAAGAACAAATTTCACAAATTCATCAAATGATCAATAGGTATGAAAAATGCTTTTTCATGTTGTATATATGAGCTTTTTGAAAAAACTTCAACTTCACATTTTTCACTAAAGTAGCTTCTTCAACACAACATCACTTTATAACATTAAAGTCATAAAGTCATAAAGTTATTAAATTAAAATAACTTAATTTAATAACCACAATTAAAAATATGAAGCCACTGAAACTTTCTGACTGAATAAAACTAACTTCTGACAATAGAGCCCCGAGCTCATACTGCCCTGCCAGAAATAGCCATCTGACCAAAATAGACTTACTATAAATAGTCTCTCAAACTGGAGATTCCTGATAAACGATCCTGAAACATCTGATAATACTGTGCAGGCACCCTACTAAACCAAGCCATACCCAAAAAAACCACTTACTATAAATAGTAAGTCATCCATTTTGACCCAAACGAAGAGCAGACCTGGCAACCAAAACCTCCAAAATGGAATCCATTAACCACTGGCTCTGCCAACTGACCCCCTCTGATCACCTGATTAGCTTACGAGGGTCGCCAAACTAAGCTAATCCCGAGTCTGAAAAACGGGTACATTACACGCAACCTCCAAGAAAGATTGTAGCCTCCAAAATATGAAATGCAGGCTCTAAATTATGAAACACAACCACTATGGAATGAGGCGCAACTCCCAAGATATGAATCTCAGCCTCCAATTATGAAACGTAGCCCTTTTGATATGTTACGAACCTCTTCAATATGATACACAACCTTCCTAATGCAAAATGCAGCTTTTTGGTGTTGAATGCAACCACTAGGAGATACAATAGCCTCCCAAATAAACACATGAGCCTCAAGAATAAAATCGTACCAGCATAAGAATGTCTCAGATTGAATTTGAATGCTCATTACTCATCAAATTTGGTTTAAAACAATACCAAATTTGTAGCCATAGAATCAAAATTAATTTCCCAGAATCCAGATGCACAATTCACCACCAAAACAATGATTCATAATGCAATTATGGGGAGGAATCAGTCCTCAAACCCTAGTTGAAGAACTTGTCAACAAAAACCACATAAAACTAAAAGCTAAGTCCAAGAGTGAATTCGATTTTCTCCCAAAAGCTCTTTAAAAACATTAAAAAAGTGTAGCTTCTCCAATACACTTTTCACTTAAGAGGCTTCTCACACACACCATTAAATTATAACATAAAGATATAGTTATTTATTAAGATAGACTTAATAAACAACTTAAAATATGAAGCCTCATTAAAAAGCTCAATAAATGCTCCTACTGCTCAACTCTTTGTGCTATCTCCACTGCACTGCCAAAAATAACAACTGCTCAAAATAGACTTACTAAAAATAGTAAGACTATCACAGAGACCCTCAAATCCCACTGTCAGCTCACGAGGGTCGCAATGATGAACTGACCATGCCCAGCTACAGGAGCATGCTAAAATGGGGACATTACAGTCCTCCCTCCCCAAGATTGCTTGTCCTCAAGCAATCGTAGTCGGGGGTGATGAAGTATATCCTCAGGCTCCCAAGTGGCATCCTCATTTGGAAGTCCCTACCACTTCATCAAAAACTCTCCGATGATCCGCCGACGCAAATGCCTCTCCTTGGTATCCAGAATAGCCTCAGGGATTAACTCTAATTTTCCCTCATCATCCAGAGGGGGTAAGGTAGAAGATGGGACAACATGACGGCCCAACGCCTTCTTGAGGTGTGATACATGGAATACATTATGGACTTTGTTGTCTGGAGGCAAATCTAACTCATAAGCAACCTCCCCCACGCATCTCACTACACAGAAAGGACCATGGTAGCAGGGCTTGAGCTTCTCAGCTCCGCTCTTCCTGATGAAAAACTGCCGGTAAGGCTGTAACATCAAATAGACCATATCACCCACCTGAAAAGAACGAGCAGTCCTCCTTTGATCAACATACAGTTTTTGCTGATTCCGAGCCTTCTAAATGTTATCCTTCAAAGTCTTTATGATGTCTTGGCTATCCTGTAACAAATCACTTGCATTGGGTACCCTACTGTTGCTGCACAACAAGTCCATGAAACTAGGGGGATCATACCCATACAGAGCCCGGAATGGAGACATCTGAATAGTCATGTGGTGAGTGGAATTATAACAATACTCACATAAGTGTATCCACTTCACCCAAGCCCGCTACTGATATGAAACATAATTTCGCAGATAGCATTCCACCCACTTATTTACTATCTCAGTCTGACCATCGGTCTGAGGGTGGTAATTGGTACTCAGAGTCAATTCTGTCCCACATAATCTGAAAAAGCTCCCGCCAGAAATGACTCATGAAATGGCTATCACAGTCGCTCACAACAGTCCAGGTAAAGAATGCAATCTAAACACCTCCCGAAAGAACAACTCCGCTATCTGAACAGCTAAATAAGCGGTGGTGATCGGAAAAAAGTGAGCATATTTGGTGAGTCGATGCACCACCACAAAAATGCAGTCTCTACCTTGGGCTTTTGGCAAGCCCACAATGAAATCCATAGACAAATATTCCCACATCCGCTCAGGAATGGGAAGCAATTGCAACAACCTTACAAGAAAAGTACGCTCCTATTTGTTTTGCTGACAAATAGAGCACTCTCGAACATACTGCTGCACATCAGACTTCAGGCCCTTCCAAGTGAATCTCTCCCGAATCTGTCTATAGGTTTTCAAGAACCCGAGATGTCCAGCCAATGGAGAATTATGAAAGGCCCGAAAGATAATTTGTTTGACATCTGATCCAAGGACTAGATAGATCCTTACCTTGTAAATGATTAACTCATTTGCAAGGGTATAATTGCTGTCCTGTATGCCACCATCGACAATACCAGCTGCCCATTGATCACGAGCATACTCTACAATGATCAAGTGCCTCCAATCCTCTGCTATCTCAGTAATCACGCACAAGTGGGGTCTCCGTGAAAGGGCATCAACAACCACATTCTGAGTACCTTTGATGTAGGAGATATCAAAATCATACGATTGTAACTTACCAACCTACTTCTACTGTCTCTCATTCAGATCCTGCTGACCAAGAAAATGCTTCAAGCTATTGTGGTTTGTTTTAATACAAAATTTGGTGCGAACTAAATACTGCTTGAATTTGGCCAAGGCATGCATAATGGCCAAAATTTCCTTGTCATATACATTAAATAACCTCTCAGGACCTTTGAGCTTCTTGCTCTCAAATACTATGGGATGGTGATCTTGAGAAAGAACTGCTCCAATGCCCTCACCTGAGGCATCACAGTGCAACTCAAATGGCCTCGTGAAACTTGGCAATGCCAAAATTGGGCATGACGTCATAATCCCCTTGAACTTCTCAAAGCACTCCTGTGCTTGAGCAGTCCACTCAAATGCACCCTTACGGGTCAGATTAGTAAAGGGAGTTGCATGTCGAGAAAATCCTACCACGACTCTACGGTAGAAAGCACATAGTCCAATGAATCCCCTAAGTTGTGCCAGGTTCTTTGGTGTAGGCCAATCTAGAATAGCATGAACCTTATTAGGGTCCATGCGAACTCCCTTTGCACTAATGATGTGTCCCAAATACAACAACTCAGTCATGCCTAAGGTACACTTGGAGTCCTTGGCATACAAGGAAGCCTGATCAAGAATGCCCAACACTGCATCCAGATGTGTTATGTGATCATCCCAAGTCTTACTATAAACAAGTATGTCATAAAAAAAACGAGAACAAATCTCCGCAACTGACTATGGAAAACCTTGTTCATAGTAGACTGAAATGTGGCGGGGGCGTTAGTCAAACCAAAGGGCATGACTAGAAACTCAAGTTGGCCACAGTGACACCTGAATGTTATCTTCTCCAGATCCTGCTCTCTGACTTTGATTTGATGGTACTTGGATCTCAAGTCAATCTTGGAGAAGTATTGTGTCCCATGCAACTCATCAATGAGCTCATCATCCGAGGGATAGGATACCGGTTCTTAATAGTCTTTTTATTCAGCATTCGGTAATCTATAGACATCTTGAGTGTCTCGTCTTTCTTCTTCACCAAGACAACTGATGAAGCAAAAGGAGACTTACTTGGCCTAATATGTCTCATTGCGAGCAACTCCTGTATGGTCTTTTCAATCTCATCCTTAAGTCGCTTAGGGTGACGGTAAGGAGTAATCATAATGGGCTTAGTGCCCTCCTCTAATTCAATAATGTGTTCAATCCCTTTATCAGGTGGCCTGCCATGTGGTAAGTCATTAAACGCTTTAGAGTGTTTAATTCTAAGCTGCTGAATATCAAGATGATAAGTTGGCTTGTTTGCACTATCCATTGTAGGCAACATCCTACACTCTGCTGCTCAATCCACTATGTCATCATGCCGTACCAAGTGCTGCATACAGCTGAAAGAAATCATCTTCAGACTGCTATTCCTGATGGCCTTAAAAATGTGTGTTCTACCATCCTTAATAAATCTCATCTCCATCCTCTCAATGCTGATGTAAATGTACTTAAGAGTGTGTAACCAGCTCATACCAAGTACTATATCACTATTGCCCATGTCAACCACATAAAAATCTGCCTTAAAAGAATAATTGTTTAACTTCACGAGAAGCTCAAAAATCATCTTGTTACACTTAAGAGTGTAACCATCAGCCACCTGTACTCTAAGTCCCTCAAAATCTTCTGTCGTAAACCCTCTCTTGGCAACCAAACCCGAATCAATAAAATTATGTGTAACACCTTTATCAAAAAGAGCAATGACATGCTGCCCTGCCAAGAGTCCATGCATCCTAAAAGAACCTTCCTTTCTCAAGCTAGAAAGGTAAACAACCTTGAAATTAGAATCATCTACTTCCTCATCACCATCACTTGAAGCCTCATGTGTATCTTGCTCAAAACCAACTAGCTGTCCCGATAAATCAGAATTATCCTCATCATCATAGAACCACTCCATCATCTTATTCTTACCCTTAGACTTCATAGGACAATCATGATTTAAATTGTAAGGTCCTCTGCAATAAAAACACAAATTTTTCCTCCTTGGATCATTTAAAGTTTCTTGATCTAAAGGGGCTGCCATAGGATGCTTAAATTCAGCTCTATCATCTTTTTTAGGAGCTGTCCTATCATAGGATGAAGTAGTGGTCTCAAAGCGAACTTGCTACGTGGTGTAGATGATTCAAGATTCCTTGGTTTTTTCATAGCTTCTTGCAAGATAGGTGGACCCAAAGACTTAACCTACCCTCTAAGTGGCTCAACCAAGCCCTCAATGAAAAGCATTACTCTTCTCCTCTCAGAAATATCATATACCGTCACGGATAATCGTTGAAACTCGCTGATAAAGGCCTCAAGGCCACCTGTCTGTCTCTATTGAGCCAACTCTCTGAAGTAAGTCTCAGGGTCTTTCCTATCAAACCGCTCTATCAACTTGTCAATAAATTCCTGATAGTAAAAGATCTAATCGTATCGTAAAGACACTAGCCCATGGTACCACCAGTCATGAGCTACTCCATCCAAGTGTAGCACAACAAAGTGAATGGCATCCTCCTCATTCATGGGATGCAAAGCTAAGTGTCGAGCTTATGAACACAAACTCATGCTGTAACTTTGCCACTTCCATCAAAGTGGGCCAAGGTCATCTTGCTGGCTGCCTCACGCAAATCTGTCTGTCTAGGGCTCTGTCTCTCAGGCGTAGGCCTACCTCTAGTGTGCTCGCGCTTCTGTTTAAGGAATCTATCAAAGTTCAGATTCTGCTTGATGGCGTGTGGTAGAGCATCCCACTCAGCGTAGTGAGCAACAACATTATCTACAAATGGTGTGGCCTCGGTCTCAGTACTAACTGCGTCAACCTCAGGTCTTAGAAAAGTAGGCCGGTGCGGCTTATCATAAACCCCTGTGTGTCCAGTCTTATCAAACCTGTCATCAACTCTAGTTCGGTCCTCAGCTCTCATCCTATCACCATCTCTAGACCTATCATTTGCTCTGGACCTGTGTGAACTGATAGAAACACTCCTAGCACCTCTCTCCCTGCCACAGTCGCTAGGTAGTGCAATGCGCTGTAAGGTGTCAGATAACTGCTGCATCATAGTAACCACATGATGTTGGCCATCTGCAAGATTCCTAAATGCATCTCTAGCCTCTCTGTCAACATCAGAACCAGTGCCAACATCTTTATTACCTATACCACCCAAACCCTCTGAACCATCAGCACCCCTGTCACCAACGCTGCCAAACTGAATCTCAGCCTCTCCATCACCAGGTGGAGAATTGGGACCTCTACGAGCGTAGTGCATACCAAGTCTGGATCTTTGTGCCATGTAGAACCCCAATTCTCTGCAGGCTGGCAGGAAATTGGTCTGATACCACTGCAAAGAGCCTTGCTAGCTCTATGCTGGAAACTTGTTTTTTTTAAAAATTGTTTTGCATTTGTTTTTTGTTTTTTTGAATATATATGTTTTTTTGGTAATTTTCAAGAATATGAATAGTATCAAATAGCAAATTTCTACTATCTCCAAATGCTCATGAATTTAATTAATTCAGAAGTATTTTGCAAATATTCAAAGAACAATACAAATTTTTATTGATTTAGGCACCTTTTTAAAAAGACGTGGCCTGCCAAAAGTAAACGCAGCCACTAGGAAATGAAATGCAGCCACTGCAGGATGTGATGCAGCCTCCAAGAAAGATTGCAGCCTCCAAAATATGAAATGTAAGCTCTAGATTATGAAACACAACCACTATGGAATGAGGCGCAACTCCCAAGATATGAATCACAGCCTCCAATTATGAAACACAACCCTTTTGATATGTTACACAACCTCTTCAATATGATACGCAGCCTTCCTAATGCAAAACACAACCTTCTAGTGTTGAATGCAACCACTAGGAGATACAACGACCTCCTAAATAAACACATGAGCCTTAGGAATAAAATTGCACTAGCATAATAATGTCTTAGATTGAATTTGAATGCTCATTACTCATCAAATTTGGTTTACAACAACACCAAATTTGCAGCCATAGAATCAAAATTAATTTCCCAGAATCTAGATGCACAATTCACCACCAAAACAGTGATTCAAAATGCAATTATGGGGAGAAATTAGTGCTCAAACCCTAGTTGAAGAACTTCTCAACAAAAACCACATAAAAATAAAAGCTAAGTCCAAGAATGAATTCGATTTTCTCCCAAAAGCTCTTTAAAAGCATTAAAAAAGTGTAGCTTCTCCAATACACTTTTCACTTAAGAGGCTTCTCGCACACACCATTAAATTATAACATAAAGATATAGTTATTTATTAAGATAGACTTAATAAACAACTTAAAATATGAAGCCTAATTAAAAAGCTCAATAAATGCTCCTGTTGCTCAACTTTTTGTGCTGCCTCCATTGCATTGCCAAAAATAGCAACTACTCAAAATAGACTTACTAAAAATAGTAAGACTATCACAAAGACCCTCAAATCCCACTGTTAGCTCACGAGGGTCGCAATGATGAACTGACCATGCCCAGCTATAGGAACCTGCTAAAATGGGGACATTACATGGAATGTGATGCTTCAGGTGAGGGTATAGGCGTAGTGCTTATGCATGATAGACATCATATTGCTTATGAGAGTAGGAAGCTAAGGGAGATGAAAGATTTTATTATACCTACGACAAAGAGATGTTGGCCATCATGCATGCACTGGCAAAATTCAGACAGTACCTGGTAGATGAGAGGTTTGTAGTGAGGACAAACCATAATAGCTTGCGTTATTTCCTAGAGGAGAAGGAGTTGAATGTGCGACAATAGAAGTGGGTGAGTAAGGTACAAGCTTATGATTTTGACATCAAGTATGTTAAAGGCAAGAAGAATGTTGTGGCTAATGCACTTTCCAGGAGGCCACCTTTTGCTACATGTTGCTCTATATCCGAAATTTTAGCTGATTGGAAATCTCAACTTTTAGTTGAGTATTCCAAAAATGCTTTTTCTTGCGAGCTTATGGATGGGCAGATTCAAGATGACAGGTATAGAGTTATTGATGTGATCTATTATAAAAACATGATTTATTTGGTACCTGAGTCCAAACTTAAGGACACGATTATGAAGGCTGTTCATGATACACTTTTAGCGGGTCATCTAGGCTATTTTAAGACTTATAGCCAGATCAGAGAGAGGTTCTCTTTGACGGGCCTCAAGGATGATGTCCTTAAGCATATTGAGGAGTGTTTGACTTGTTAGCAGAACAAGTCTGAGCATATTATCTTGTTGGTTTGTTACATCCATTACCTATTCCCGAGTAGAAATGGGAAAGCGTGTCCATGAATTTCATCATAGGTCTATAGAGAGTACAAGGTAAGGATAGCATTTTTGTTGTGGTTGACAGGTTGACTAAATATGGCCCTTTTTAATGCTATTTCAGTTGATTGGACAACCTCTTAGGTGGCAGAGTTATTTTTCAGAGAGGTCTTTAGATTGCATGGTCTACCTAAGACCATTGTCAGTGACAAGGACAACAAGTTTCTCAACATGTTTTGGTAGGAACTTTTCAAATTGGTAGGAATAGAGTTGACTTCCACTACCAGCTACCATCCTCAAATGGATGGATAGATGGAGGCGGTGAATAAATGGTTAGAAGGTTAGCTCCGTAATTATGTTGCAGGGCAGCAGAGAGCGTGGGTCAAATGGTTATATTTGGGTGAATATTATTATAACTCGACATACCATATGACCATTGGCATGTCTCCTTTTAGAGCTCTTTATGGTTATGAACCATTATCTTTCTTGGAGTTAGTTTTAGAGGACAACAGGGCTCCACGAGAAATAGATTGGTTACAGGATCATCAAGATATCCTCCGAGCTCTCAGAAATAACATACAACATGCACAAAATCAGAAAAAGATATATACTGATCACCACCAAACCGAAAGGGTTTTTGAGGTTGGGGATATGGTGTTTTTATGTCTCCAACCCTATAGGTAAAGTTCACTGAAGAAGAGTGGCTTAGAAAAGCTTGAGCCCAAGTTTTATGGACCTTACAGGATAGTGAAGAGGGTTCGAGAAGTGGCGTATGATCTGGAGTTGCTAGATGATAGTTGGATTTATAATGTCTTCCATGTTTCTTGCCTCAAAAAGGCAATTGGACAGCATATTGTGCCCAATCCTAGATTGTCCCCTTTGCATGAGGAAGGGAAATTGGTGTTGGTGTCTATAGAGGTGTTGGAGGTAAGAGAGAAGCAACTGAGAAACATAATCATCAAGGAATATTTAGTGTGCTAGAAGGACTTACCTGTGGACGATGCAACTTGAGAAAATGAATGTTTTTTGAAACATCCAGCCTTACGATTGCTTGAGGGCAAGCGATCACGGGAAGGGAGGATTGATATGTTCCCTTCTCGCATGTAATCCTTGTGGGAGCACAATTAGTCTACTCTCCAACTCGATAGGCTAATTTTCGTCATAAGGGATGCTAGGCAGTCATGGTGGTATGTGGCATATTGGGCAAGATTAATTATTTAACATTTAAACATTGAAGTTAGCCATGATATTTTGATGCAAGAGAGGATAAAGAGTTTGACGCAAGAGAGGATAAAGAGAAGGGCCAAAGGCACAACCTAACCAGATCCCCCTTGCAGAGATCACACGCGGAAGCAACAAACACACAAGTGAGAGAGAGAATGTAGATCACCTTTTCAAATATTTACTTCAAATTTATTCATACATGCCGGGCTGTAAGGCCTTCCCGGTTTAGGCCAGATATTACAATTCAAGTACATAAATCCTCTAAAATGCGAGGATTTGAAACAATCTCCAAACTTCTAGCTTCTATCTCCAACTAAAACTGACTCCCAAAACTATAACCAAAGATTACATTATATACAAGAGGCTACCAAACAAGTTGGCCTTCAAATCCACCATCAACGGAAGGAACGACCAGATCTAGGTACACACGCTTCTCAATGATAGATTCCAGCATTAAATCTGCGACCATAATTAATTGCAAGAGTTGGCCTCAACAGGAAACTTAAACAAACAACTCAGTAAGCAAGGATAACCGAGTGTAAGATAAGCATCAGCGAGCGCCAGGGAAATTCATCGAGCGCCAGAGAGATAACCGACCAACCATGGTAAACAAAGGAAACCGAGCAACACCAAACCAACTCGGTTAAAGCATGAACCGAGCAACACAGGAAAACAAAAACATGTTTTTGGTGACACAGGATTGCCAAGGACCTGAGATGCTCCTGCATCAGACACCTGGGGTTATTTTGAAATGATTCTCCGAATCATTTGGTAGGTTTGGTCCGAGCTGCATCCAACTCAGACTGTGAAATCCATGAACTGTCTTCCATTGGTCTATTCTTCCACTTAACTAAATATTCCATGTATTGTTTTCCTCTTGTACTTTTGCCAACTCTTTCCTTCAAGATCTGTTCAACTTCATCATTCTGCTTCTTAGGATATTCTGTCGGTACTGTCACTTCTTCATCAGGTTCATGATACTCATATAAATCAGCAATGTTGAAAATCGGTGATATGTCCATGTTATCAGGTAACTCAATCTCATATGCATTTCCACTGTCAAATTTCTTCAGAATCTTGCAAGGTCCAAACTTCTTCATCTTCAGCTTTCCATATGTGCCAATAGAAAGCCGACCTTTTTTTCAAATGAATTATCACTTCATCACCAACATCAAAAGTCTTATGTCTTCTTGATCTATCAGCTCTGTCTTTTTATTTCTGATTACTGTCTTCCAGCTTCAGCTTCACATCTTCGTGCAATGTCTTCATATATTCAACAAACTTCACTCCTTAAGCACTTTTCTTATTCTCATCAGCAATGTCTCTCAAATCTGATATACTTCTCGGTTGTATGCCATTTACAATATCAAAAAGTGTTTTTCCAGTACTCCTATTCACTGAATTATTGTATGTAAACTCTGCTTGTGCCAACACAAAATCCCAATTACTCGGTGTGTCTCCAACTAAGCATCTCAAAAGATTACCCAAGCTTCTATTCACAACTTTTGTCTGTCCATCGGTCTGTGGGTGAAATGTAGAACTATATTTCAACTCGGTGCCAAAATTTCTCGAAAGGGTCTTCCAAAAGTATCCAACAAATTTACTGTCTCAGTCAGAGATGATACTCCTCGGTAATCCATGCAATCTGACAATTTCCTTAAAGAAAAGATCTGCTAGATGTACTGCATCTGATATCTTTCTACAAGGTATAAAATGTGCCATTTTAGAAAATCTATCCACAACAACAAATATAGAATCATTACCTCTTACTATCTTCGGTAAGCCAAGAACAAAATCCATACTGATATCAATCCAAAGTTTCTCAGGAACAAAAATCGGTGTATACAATCCAGTATTTTGACTTATTCCTTTTGCAACTTAACAAATTCCACAACTTTTCAGAAATTTCTGAACATCCTTATACAACTGTGGCCAAAAGTATTTCTCTTTAAGAAAATTCAATGTCTTATCAACACCAAAATGTCCACCCAAACCACTACTATGTTTCTCCTTTATCAAATTAGTTCTCATTGATCCTCTCGGTATGCACAACTGAATACCTTTAAACAACATACCTTCTTGAATGAAATATTCTTCCCATTTAGTACTCGTTTGATCTTGAATAGGTGCTCTGCACTATCTCCCCGACTCAGAAAAATCAGGATCAAATTCATAAGAATCTCTCATGTCATCAAAACCAAGAACTTCAATTTTCATCTCGGTCATCAAAGATCTTCTACTCAATGCATCTGCAACTCGGTTAGTGACTCGACTCTTATGCTCTATAACTTTGCAAATACTCAACCCATTTCATATGTCTCCGATTCAACTTATTTTGACTACCCAAATACTGTAAAGCTTTATGATCGGTATACAACACAAATTCACTCGGTATCAAATAATGTCTCCATTTCTTCAGTGCTTGAACAATAGCATAGAATTCTTGATCATACACAAAGTATTTCCTTTTTGCATCATTCAACTTCTCACTAAAGAAAGCAACAGGTTTACCTTCTTGACTCAACACAGCTCCTATTGCACTTCCACTTGCATCACATTCCACTTGAAATGCCTTATTGAAATCAGGCAATGCCAACACAGCCAATTCAGCAACCTTCTGCTTCAGAGTCTCAAAACTTTTGTCAGCTCCCTGTGTCCACTTGAATTCTCTTTTATCTTCTCTCATAGTCTCAGTCATAGCATTACAAATTGAACTGAAATTCCTAATGAACTTTTGGCAAAAACTTGCCAAACCATGAAATGATCTTACCTCACTAGCATTCTCAGGTGTAGGCCAATTCAAAATAGCTTCAACTTTTTCAGGATCCATCTTCAAACAATTCTCTTTTATCTCCTCTCATAGTCTCAGTCATAGCATTACAAATTGAACTGAAATTCCTAATGAACTTTCGGTAAAAACTTGCCAAACCATGAAATGATCTTACCTCACTAGCATTCTCAGGTGTAAGCCAATTCAAAATAGCTTCAACTTTTTCAGGATCCATCTTCAAACCATCAACTGAAATCACAAATCCCAAATACACTATCTCCTCTTGCATGAAAGAACACTTTTTCAGATTTATTAGCAACTTTTCTTCTTTCAACCTCTATAATACTTGTTTAACATGCAACAAATGTTCTTTTCTGGTCTTACTGAATATTAGAATATCATCTAGGTATACAATCACAAATTTACCTAAGAATTTCTTCAGAACTTCATTTATCAACCTCGTAAAAGTACTCGGTGCATTAGTTAAACCAAAGGGCATAACCAACCACTCATACAAACCTTCTTTTGTCTTAAAAACAGTCTTCCACTCATCTCCTCTGATTCTGATCTGATGATACACACTTTTCAAATCAATTTTGGTAAAATACTTTGCTCCGGTCAAACTATCCATTATATCATCCATTCTTGGTATAGGAAACCTATATTTTACTGTTATCTTGTTAATTGCTCTGGAATCAGTACACATTCGCCATTCTCCATTCTTCTTAGGTGCCAATACAAGAGGTACTTCACAAGGACTCAAACTTTCTTGGATCAAACTTTTCTACAACAATTCTTGAATCTGTCGGTTCAATTCCTGATTCTCGGTAGGTGTCAATTGATGTGGTGCCTTATTCGGTAAACTAGCTCCAGGGATTAGATCCATGCGATGATCAATGCTTCTCTTTGGTGGCAAACCATCAAGTACATTATCAGAAATGATTTCACTGTACTCGGTGAGTAACTTATCAATCTCCTCAGGGATGCTATCCTCTGTTTTCTTACTCGGTTTGTTAGGAATCACAGCAAAACATACATCATTATTCTTCAAATCCTTAACAAACTTTCTCCCTTCCACCAAACAAACTTTCACAGATGTAAAAACATTACTAACAGGTTCTTCAATCAAAGGTAACAAGATTTGTCTTCTCCCATCAGCCCAAATAGTATATTTATGCAATCTCCCATCATATATAGCATGTCTATCATATTGCCAAGGTCTACCCAACAAAATATGACAACAATCCATAGGCATGATATCACATAACACCTTATCATAGTACTTTCTAATTTTCAAATTCACATAACATTGTTCACTTACCAAGAGTGTATGCTCATCTTCGATTCATGAAATTTGATAGGGCTTCGGATGTTCCTGTTACAAGTAGTGGTTGTCGTTGCACCAAAAGATCGACCTATTAATGTTCGATACAACCACTAGACTTATAGAAGACACAGGAGGCGGTTAAGCCATGTCACGAATCCTGCGGGGAGCATTGATCATTTTGCCAACAATCTCCCCCTCAGCGTTACCCGAGGGGATTCGAACCTGTGACCAAGCTCTGATACCACTTGTTACAAGTAGTGGTTGCCTTTGCATTAAAAGATCGACCTATTAATGCCCGATACAAACACTAGACTTATAGAAGACATAGGAGGCGGTTAAGCCATGTCACGAATCCCGAGGGGAGTGTTGACCATTTTGCCAACAGTTCCAACCTTTTCAACTGCAACTTTGTAACCATTTCCTCAGATGTGAAGTTCTCCGAGCTACCACTGTCAATGATTACCTTCCAAACTTCATCAAAAACTCTACATCTAGTCTCGAACAAACTTTTCCTTGCCGGATCTTCCTTATTACTTTCACTCCAAAGTGCTCTTCTTACCATTAAGTTCTTTTCCTTCTCAGGTTCATTCGGTGACTCTTCTTGCACCAAAGCATTTCTACTGCTACCGACCTTCTTACTTGCATGTGTACACTCAAATGATTTATGTCCTCCACAATTGTAACAAGTTCCTCAGAAACCGCCTCTATTATAACCACCTTGGTAGTTACTGCCTCTTCTTCTAGATGAACTTTCACCTTTCCACTCGGTCTTGCCTTTATCCAGATTTGTATTTTCAGGTTCAGATCTACTATTTTCACCATAAGATCTACCTCTTCCTCTAGGGAATCTACGACCTCTACCTCTTTGTCTTTGTTCATGTCTTTTGTTCAATTTCTCCTCATCTTTCAATGCAAATTGATAAGCTTCTTCAATATTCTCCAATTTAACCAAATTGATTTCTTCTTGGATGGAACCTCTCAATCCATTTAGGTACCTAGCAATTCTTTCCACATCATCTTCATCATGTCCATATCTGATATCTAATCTATAGAATTCCTCAGTATACTCTTTTACTGAGTTATCTTTCTGCCTCAAACTTTGCATTCGCCTAACTAGGTTAATTTGATAATCACAAGGTAAGAACTTTCCTTTCAATTTATTGACCATTTTATTCCATACCTTAATTTTGTCTTTGCCTTTCCTCTTTTTGTCCAACTGCAGATGTTCCCACCACAAGGATGCATGACTTTTCAACTTTGTGCTTGCAATTTTCACCTTCTTTTCCTCAGGTACATTTTCATATTCAAAATACTTTTCCATCTTGGTGATCCAGTCCACCAATTCATCAGAATCCAATTTTCCACTATACTCAGGAGCATTAAAGTGTGGTGTAGACTTTAGATTTATCAAAGCCTTCAACAATCTTTCCTCACCTTGATCCATCACCGGTGCAGGTTCTACATCAACTTGTTCTTCCTCAATTTCATCATCACTAACATCTTCAAGATGTCTTCCTCTTTTCTGGGCTGTTTCAACAGCTTCTAATCTAGCAGCGAGTTGTCTTAACATGTCTGCCAATCCTGGATCTGCATCTTGCCTCCCACGACCATCTTGAAACCCCCTATAATTGTAGGCCAGATTGCAATCTGCTACCCCACAACAAATCAACTAGGGTTTGACAAGAAGGAACCCTCAAACCTAGGTTCGCAAACCTAGATCCAGATCTCACTTCACTCTGATACCACGTGACGCAAGAGAGGATAAAGAGAGGGGCCAAAGGCACACCCTAACCAGATCCCCCTTGCAGAGATCACACGCGGAAGCAACAAACACACAAGTGAGAGAGAATGCAGATCACCTTTTCATATATTTACTTCAAATTGATTCATACATGTCGGGCTGTAAGGCCTTCCCGATTTAGGTCAGATATTACAATTCAAGTACAAAAATCCTCCAACATGCGAGGATTTGAAACAATCTCCAAACTTCTAGCTTCTACCTCCAACTAAAACTGACTCCCAAAACTATAACCAAAGATTACATTATATACAAGAGGTTACCGAACAAGTCGGCCTTCAGATCCACCATCAACGGAAGGAACGACCAGATCTAGGGCCACACATTTCCCAATGATAGATTCCAGCATTAAATCTGCGACCATAATTAATTGCAAGAGTCGGCCTCAACAGGAAACTAAAACAAACTGTTATTACTAAACCGGTTATTGAGGGGGGGGGGGCGAATCAGTAAATACTGTAATTCAAAACTTGTTTAATTATCCTTTACCGATAAGAAGAATAAAACAATTATTCACAAGCATAAAAAGAATCACACAGATCAACACAAGTATTTATACGTGGAAACCCTCGGTTAGAAGGAAAAAACCACGGTGTGACAGAGCTCACAACTTTACTATTGCAGAATGAAGGCGCCCTGTTAGGAGCTTACAAAGCTCTTGTTAGAGTGCTACCCGGTTAAGGGATTTGGTAGAAGATCGGTTAAGATCTTAACTCTGTTAGGAGCTACCTGGTTAAAGGACTTTTAATATCAACAAAGATATTACCTTGTTAAAGGATTTTACAAAGAACCGATTAGGTCCACCCTGATAGATGGATTTCAACTTGCTTTCACACCTTATAAAAGCAATGATCTTCTATGACACTGATTGTCTGATCAGATCATACCTGTTGATCTCTTCCCCGGTTTGCTTGGCTGTTGATCTCTGTTGTCTTTCACCTCCGCGACTGTAGCGCTTCTCTCAGAAGATATCTCTCCTCTGCTCCGTGCAATCACCAATAATCAACAACTCTTTATCTTGCGTCTTATGACCTATATTTATACAAGAGTTGAAACTCTTAACTCATAGAACCACTAGGGTGTAAACTTAACCATAAATCATGCAACACATAAAAGCTATGCATTCTGATCTGGAGTTTACCTTGAAATCATCCGCAGAAATAAAGATAACTCCTGTTAAAAAGCTAACTCTACTTCCGAGCGGTGGATGTTCCGTATAATCCGTCTTTTAACTCAATCTGATCCACAGAATCTGGATCGGATCTTTATTGCAGTTAGACCGGTTATGACCGGTATACCCTTATACCGGTTCATCCCTGTATGCAACATAAGACCGGTACTATGTACTTGGTTCGGTCTACCGGTGTATCTTTCAATATAGTCAACTAGTGCATACACTATGTTTTCAGTCTATCGGTGGTGTTTCGAGTAACGCGAGTGACCGGTGAACCTTTACCGGTGTGAATGGTGTTTGTGAAATACACTAATGACAACTCATATTGCTAACAATCTTCCCCTTTGTCATTGATGGCAAAACCATACACCAAACCATACTCACTTGTAATAATTTATACCTTGTTCTGTAGACTGTTCTTTCCTTTGTAGCTAACTTCCCCTGTCTGAGTGCTCCTTGTGTGGCTATTCTGTCTTGTTTCTATTTTGACCTTTCTAGCACACTTCCCATTTCTGACTGGTGTTCTGCTTCTTTTGTCTTCTCGGACTTTTTTTGCTTCATCTGTCTTCTTCCCCTTTTTGCCTCCATAGGACAAAGGGTTAAGCTTCACTTAAGATTTCACATTTGTAGCTTTGTGAAAATATCCTTATAGATATTCTTTGCAGAATGTAGAAACGGTGCCCATTGACCGGTTACATATTCAATGTTCTTTTGGGCTGCTTTCAGAGAAACAATGATGTTCTCCATATCCTCTACAGTTTTATAATCAGGTTCATTGATCAGAACATTTGTAGAAGTTGTTGTTTGGTGTATGATGTCAAGTGTTGGGGCCAGAAACATTTGAAATCCAATGATGTCTTGGATTCTCTTGTTCTCCTCTTCAGCTGTCTTTCTCAGTATTAGAGAAAGACTTGTCATTTCTCTGCTAAAATTTGTTGCATATTTATTCTTGATGTCAAATTGGGATGACAAAGCTCTTATGCCCTCTGAGGTCTTTGTAGACTTCTCTGACAAATCTTGCAAGAATATATCAAAATTTGAAGTTCTGCTCATCAAGCTTCCTGCCACTTGAAGTTGCTGTTGAAGAACTTTCAAGTTGTTTGATAGAGTAACCTTGATATCTACAACTTGTTTGTGGAGAATTTCAATTCTCTTCTTCTTGTAGTGGTCTATTGCCACAGTTTTTGGATCTGTTAGATCTTCACCAATGGCTTGTGGTATGAAGTTGCACAATATGTTCTTTACATTGGTCAGGACCATGTCCTGTTTTCTCTTGGTCAGCTCCTTGAGTTGCCTAGTTGACATCTTGCTAATGTCAACCACTGTATTAGTGACCTTACTCCTTTTAGCTTCCTTCTCGGCAAATGACAGCTTCCTCTTAGATGAGGAGGATCTTGGAATGTCTCCTTGATCCTTTAGCTTGGGATCTTGTTCCGGTTGAGCTTGGTGTGTTTGTTCAGGAATTTCTTGTTCTTGTTCCTTAATTTCTTCATCTCGCTGTTGAGTTTTATCTTCTAATGGCATCTCTTCTTCAGGTAGATCTTCCTTGATAGGTGCTTCTTCCTCAATCTGAGCTTCTTCCAGTGGCACATTAACTTCAAAATCCTGATCGTGTTCATTCAGTTGTTCTTGTTCTTCCGGTGGGACTTCTTCCTGCTGCTGTTCCTCAGCTGTATGGAGTTCTCCCATGGGTATATCAGTGTCCAGTTCCTTTTCAACATTTATTTGTTCACCAGATGTGAACTCCTCTGTTTGAACATTTTCAACACCGGTTGCAGATTCTTCACCAGAAGTGAATTTAACTGGTGGTGCTGACATTTGTGCAGTTTGATCCTGAGGACTTAGTTTTTCCAATGCACTGAAGTCATATTGGTGCCAGAAGTCTAGAGTCGCTTTATAGACTTGATTCTCATACCCGTTTAATATCTTGGCAACTCTATATGATGTATTCAAGTTCATGGATGCTTCTTCTAATAGCTTTATCCTTTCTTTACTTAGTCCAGGTCTAACTTTTAACAATGTTTCCCTATTGATCCTTGTGTTAGTGCATAAACCGGTTCTCCATTTTGATTGTAGCCTTGAATTGAGTTCCGGTGGGAACTTGGACCTGGAGTCCCTTGGAGTCCTATGATAATCCATAAATGTTTCCACTAATGCAACAATTACTGCATGTTTATCATTTTCTTCTAGTACGCTGTACCACTTTGCAGCATTATCTACGACTCCGAAGTCCATTACCTCATCAACAATATCATTGACAGACAGATTTAGTGTTACCTTTTCTTGGAGAGATGAGAACGGTTGGGTTTGCTGGCTCATTGCTCTTGTCATCGGTGATGTCCACTATTACTGGTGCCTCTACTCCAAGCACTCCTTTCCCTTTACCGGTGTCAGCAGCCAGTTGAACTGTTGCTCTTTGTCGAGCTTCCTCTGCTTGCTGTTGGGTCTAAAGAAGTTTGGTCCACATTACTACTCCTTAATCATGGACTTTTTCGGCTTGTCCAACAAGCATGAGACCGATCCTCCTTTTAGTTAAGAAGGTTTGCTGATGAAGTTCAGCTTGTTTGGTGGCTTCTTCTAGAGTGAGGTGATTCTGTACTTCTAGAAGAGCACATATTCTCAGCTCCTTTTCTCTTTCCATTGAAGCGTTCCATCTAGCTTCAATTATTTGTAGGAGATCCTTAGGCACAGTCTTGTGAAGTTCAGTGGGATGCAGATTGAACTTGTGAATGCAATGCACAACCACTTCTTCAATCTTTCTCCTGTCTTCGTCGTTTCTCAGTTCATACCTTTTGCCCACTTGTCCTAACCTCCCCGTTTCCTTTATTCTTGCTACGAATTCATCAATATCTTGTCTTTTGGTCTTGGTTCAGGCTCCTTCACCGGTTTGTTTAAACCCCTCTTCCTTTTGATTAAAGGAACTGTGTCTTCTGAGTCTGACTCTTCTTGTTCTCCCCCTTTGGTACCGGTTACCGGTTCATATTTCTTCTTTCGAGCCTTGGGTAGCTCCGTTGCCTATTTCTTCTTTGGTGTGGGAGCCCTTTTGGTGTAGACGTTTTTGATCGGTGCCCTCTTTTTAAGATTCTCTTGAATCTCGGTGAACGTTCCGAACCAGTTAGCAAAGAGATCCAAATTTGCTTCATTTAGAGCATAAACATATGCCTTAGCAGTTTTGGCAGTGATCTCGTATCCTAGCTAAGGAGCATATACTTCTCTTGGGTCCAATGCTTGAATGATGCAGTGATTGGTGGAAACCAGAAAACACACATCATCCTTATATGATTCAACAATTGCTGAGGGCACCTACTCCCTTGCATGCATCTTTAGTTGAAAGGCTTCAAAATATTCGTTTATAACTTTATTTAACTGGTTTCCCAGTTGGTTGGCCAATTCAACTATTTGGTGCATGACCGGTCTGTCGGTCTTCCATGCTACTTTGCCAATTCTAGGAAAGAAATTTTGATAATAGAAGTAGAGACATACCAGCAAAGTCTCATACTTCATAGATTTCTTCTTGACAATACTAAGGTTCTTCATGTTCTCAAATATCTACCCTTGGAGCATTCCGCAGATATCATATTTGGCGTTATCATACATTATTCGGTGGGCGGCATGTATGGCTCCTCCTGGTATGTTGTTGAGATTACTGGACTGATAGATTTTATAACCTATCACCGCGGACGCAAACCGAACCCCATCGTCTTCGATGTCGTTCATTGTCATGAGACGACCATCGGGTTTGGATTTCGTCAACTTTGTGACGATTGCATTTGCGATGGTTCGTAGCGTCAAGGCTTCCCCTTGTTGACTGTATCTAGTTACACGATGTAAATTGGTTTTCTCTATAATTGCACCCTTTTGTAGCCAGAGCCCTAGATCGTGCACTCGACTGAGGACCAGTCGGATCCAGTCTTGTCGGAAGATAGTCGGATAGGTGACTCCGTTGATAAGACCGAACAACACTAACTTCACGTATTTGTCTTGCAGTCTTCTGTCCTCACACAGAGAGAGGTACTCGCCCTGAATGTATGTTTCGCCAAGTGCTTCCTGTTTGGCGTGGATAAACGCAGTCACGTCTTCTGTCATAAAGACTCCCTTCGGTACTGTTGACAAGGCTCCAGCCATATCAGTTGCTTGATTCTGAATCGCCGCAATATCATATGTAGGACGATCGATTTGATTTCCCTTGATCAACTTCACTATAGCGGATGATGAGGCCATTGCGAACAATTTGATTAAAAAAAAGAAGCTTTGATCGGTCTAATCTGACAATAGATTACGATGATCAAAGCACAAGAATGTTATTGTTAGTCTCAAAGATAGCAAAGTAAAACCAATGAGTAACTCTTCTTTCTTTTATAGGGTTAGGGTATAACGGTAATTACCAAACGGTAACTATTCGTTAAACGGCTATAGTAATAAATGCCTTACCTAACTTTTCTTTCCGTTTTTGCCAACTGGTGATTTGGCTTTTTCGATTTGGCAAACCCTGGTTGATTACTTCTTACTTGTCCAGTAACCCTTGTAGACTGAGTGAGTCCCATTCTCACCAGTCTTACCAAGAATGGTAGATGATCTACTGGTTCCCTCTAGGCCTTCACGGCTCAGTTTGTTGATGAGATATCACCATCAGCAGATGATGATCTTTCCTCTGTTTTCTCCTTAGCGGAGCTCTTTGATTCCTTTTTGAATCAAATTTGTTTGAATATTTTTCCAGTCGTCTCTTCCTTATTGATTTTCTCAGATGAGATCTTCTCTACCGGTTTGACCAATTCTTTCCTTTTGACAGATGACCGGTTCCTACAATTCTTGGCTAGGTGTCTAACTTTGTTGAAATGATAGTAGACTATACCGGTTGCCTTCCATGGGTTCACGCTTCTTGTGTTATGTGATTTTCTCCATGAATCACTGTGACTGTGTATCCCACAGTTTGCACAATTGGTTGTGTTCCGGTTCTTGTTTTTCTTGGTGAATACTGGTCTCGGGGATCTGAATGCCATTGTCTTTGATCTACATTCTTTAGCCTTGTGTCCAAACTTATTGCATGCATAGTAGTAGCCCTTGAAGCTTCCCTTGCTTCCATTGGACATAGATGTGGGGTTGGACCAGCATTCATTGGTCTTGTGCCCATACTTGCAACAGTCTTTGCAGTAGCTCTTGTTTGGCTTTATCGGTGCATTCCTGCAGTTATTTTCTCTATGACCCGGTTTCCCACAATGATTACAAGAGGTGTTCAAAGTTTTCTTACCTTTTTGAGTTAGCGACTTCTTCTTATCCTTCTTGCTTGTCTTTGCTTCAGAAGACTCACCAGTCTCTTTGGTGTCTTTACCGGTGAATCCAAGACCGGTGTGATCTTTGTGCTTTCTTTGAGCTTTGAGTTGCTCATCAAGCTTCACCGAGCTCTCATTGTATCTTCTTAGGGTTTCATTTCTATCTTCAAGTTGTTTCATTTGTTTCTTCAGTTGATACAGCTCTAGTGCCAGTCTTTTGCATGCTTCATCCCTATCATGCCAACTCTTTTGCATGTTAGCGTTTTCTTGGGTGACAATTTGCATGTCTTCTTGGAGTTGCAAAATGATAAGTTCATTCGCCCCTATATCTTCCACTGCTTGGTTCCTTGCTTTTTCAGAGGCTGTTAATGACTTGATTGCTGTGTTTCTTTCATCTTCAACTTTTCTCTTTTTCTCAATCAATTCAATCATCCTCAGGGCGTTCTCTTCTAACTCTCTTTTGAGATTAGCAATCTGATCGGTTAGGATCTGGTTCTTTTCCATAAGCTCAGAAACTGCCTCCTCAGCTTCATTAGATCCACTCTGCCCAGAAAGTTCATCAATGGTCTCATTGCTCTCATTCAATTGTAGAGCTAGCTCTTTTCTTTTTGCAAGTGATCTCCTCAGCCTATTCTCTAGAGAGGCAATGATGTCGTTGGCTTCCTCTAGCTGTTCCTGATACCTGTAACCCTCCATGATCTTTCTCTCAAGCGGTCAAGCTTTATATATGAGAGACAAAGCTATGATACCAATTGTTATTACTAAACCGGTTACTGAGAGGGGGGGGTGAATCAGTAAATACTGTAATTCAAAACTTGTTTAATTATCCTTTATCGATAAGTAGAATAAAACAATCATTCACAAGCATAAAAAGAATCACACAGATCGACACAAGTATTTATATGTGGAAACCCTCAGTTAGAAGGAAAAAACTACAGTGAGATAGAGCTCACAACTTCACTACTGCAGAATGAAGGCGCTCTGTTAGGAGCTTACAAAGCACTTGTTAAAGTGCTACCCGGTTAAGGGATTTGGTAGAAGATCGGTTAAGATCTTAACTCTGTTAGGAGCTGCCTGGTTAAAGGACTTTTAATATCAACAAAGATATTACCCTGTTAAAGGATTTTACAAAGAACTGATTAGGTCCACCCTGATAGAGGGATTTCAACTTGCTTTCACACCTTATAAAAGCAATGATCTTCTATGACACTGATTGTTTGTTCAGATCATACCTGTTGATCTCTTCCCCAGTTTGCCTGGCTGTTGATCTCTGTTGTCTTTCACCTCTGCGACTGTAGCGCTTCTCTCAGAAGATCTCTCCTCTTGTCTGTGCAATCACCAATAATCAACAACTCTTTATCTTGCATCCTATGACCTATATTTATACAAGAGTTGAAACTCTTAACTCATAGAACCGCTAGGGTGTAAACTTAACCATAAATCATGCAACACATAAAAGCTATGTGTTTTGATCTGGAGTTTACCTTGAAATCATCCGCAGAAATAAAGATAACTCTTGTTAAAAAGCTAACTCTACTTTCGAGTGGTGGATGTTCCGTATAATCTGTCTTTTAACCCAAACTGATCCGTAGAATCCGGATTGGATCTTTATTGCAGTTAAACCGGTTATGACTGGTATACCCTTATACCCGGTTCATCCCTGTATGCAACATAAGACTGGTACTATGTACTTGGTTTGGTCTACCGGTGTATCTTTCGATATAGTCAACTAGTGCATACACTTTGTTTTTAGTTTACCGGTGGTGTTTCGAGTAACGTGAGTGATTGGTGAACCTTTACCGGTGTGAATGGTGTTTGTGAAATACACTAATGACAACTCATATTGCTAACACAAACAACTCGGTAAGCAAGGATAACTAAGCGCCAACCAAGCATCACCGAGTGCCAAGGAAATTCACTGAGCGCTAGAGAGATAACCGACCAACCCCGGTAAACAAAGGAAACCGAGCAACACCGAACCAACGCGATTAAAGCATGAACCGAGAACACAAGAAAACACAAACATGTTTTTGGTGACACAGGATTGCGAAGGACCCAAGATGCTCTTGCATAATATTTAGTGTGATATTTGTTGTTTTGGTGCAAAGTTAAATAATTAATATTTCAACGTTGAGTTTCCCCATATTTTCAAAGTAACGTTTTATTTGTTTTGGAAGGAGATGCTTTAATGTGTGCTACCTAATGTTTCATCCGAAAATGTCTAAATTGAGCGCTACTTTTCATAATTGAGTAACGTCTCCTTTGATAACGCCCAAGTGCATGCGAATGGGAGTCTTATGGCCAGAGAAGGTATTGTGCTGGACATGTGGAAGAAATTTCTGAAACTAGAGCTCATTGTCCCCTTGTGATTGCGAATATCCTGGAGACGCAAACCTTTAGGAGGAAGGATTGGATGTAAACCCAATCTCTTGGAGTGAATTCACTCTTGGATTCACTAGTAGTTTTTACAGTTAGTTCAGAGGTCTACAATGGAGAAAGAGTGCCATTTTCAGGTCTTTTGATACATAGTCAAGCTCATAGTTATTGACATTGGGAACAATGAATGGTGGATGGCGTGAGCTATGTATTGGAGTTTGGGAATTTTGTTTAATATTTATATGACGCAGTTGGAGAATTAAGTTTGGCATATGATTTTGAATGTTGTGGTGTTCAACAGAGAATTTGTGTTGGTAGAAGTTGGTAATCTTCAGTTTTCTAGGTCATATATTATGGTTTGTGTGTAGTAGCAACGCACTTGTGTAATGTTTTGTTCCTGTCCCCGCTAGTTGAAGACGTCTGGCAACTACTAAGTGCTCACGTGTTTCGTCACAGGAGTGGAAGTTGTTCGTACGGTGTCAATGCCTGGCCATACGATGCTGGGTGAAGGGCCATACAGTGTTGTGGAAGGAAGTCGTACGATGTTTTCGAAGGGATCTGTATGGTGATACAGTTTGATCTGACCGTATGGTATGCCGTACGGTGTCTAGCTGCAGACTATACGGAGCCAGCAGGCCGTACAATGCCTTGTTGCAGGCTGTATGAAATACAACCGTACAGTAATGGTTTGGCTGAGTTGCACACCAAAAAGGCCGTATGGTGTACAGATGGATCGGTCTATGTTTGCCTTCGCCTAGGAGTGTTGCCAATTAGATGTGATGTAAATGGAGACACAAAACAGTCTTGCCAGATGCACACGATAAGTATGTTTGCAAGGAAACTTTATTGATATTATTGATAATACTTCAAATTTGCCACACCCGATACGATAGAACAAACAAAATAGGGTGAGGGTTGACTCTCGCCGAAATTGCAAATACCAAATAGGGAGAGTCTTTCACCTCCGAAATGGAAACCAACAGAATTCCATAGGAATTCACAATTACAAACAAAATATCAAAACTCAACATGAGAAATACATCTTAGATGCCAATCATAAATACTCATTGAACAACTCTCGAGGGTGCACAAATAGAGCCGACACGATAACTACACCTATGTGAAAATAAAATATGGGCCCAAGATAAACTAAATCGATTGGGACCCAAATACAAATTATTATTTTTCATTTAATGACGGGACATTACAGTCCTCCCGTCCCAACAATTGCTTGTCCTAAAGCAATCTCAAGCTAGGTTGTTCTAAAATCTCCTTGCCTTCCCAGGTGGGGTCTTCTAGTGGTAGATCCCTCCAGCATACAAGAAATTCTTTGACTGTGCGTGTCCTCAACATTTTCTCCTGAATGTCGATGATCTCGGCTGGTTCTAATACTAACTTCCCTCCATTGTCGAGAGGTGGCAGATTTGTTGAGGCCGTGACGTGTTGACCCATGGCTTTCTTCAGGAAAGAAACATGAAAGACGTTGTAGATTCGGCTTCCCTCAGGTAGATCCAATTCGTATGCAACCTCGCCCACCCTCCTGGTCACACGGTAGGGTTCATAGAAACGTGGCCTCAGGTTTTTCTTTCCAAAAACCTTCAGAGAGGATTGCCTGTATGGTTGAAGCTGAAGGTACACCAAGTCCCCAACTTCAAAATGCCTCTGAATTAAATGCTTGTCAACATACATCTTCTATTGATTTTGGGCTCGTTGAAGGTTTTCCTTGAGGGACCTCAAAATATCTATTCCTTCCTGTAGCCAATCCTTGGCCTTTGGTACGCAATTGTCACTCAATTGCATGTCCATGAATGAAGGGTGTTCATAACCGTACAATGATTTGAATGGTGTCATCCCAATCGACATGTAGTATGTGTTATTATAATAGTGTTCTCCTAGATGTAACCACTTGACCCATGCTTTCTACTTTGTCGAAACATAGTTTCTGAGATATCCTTCTAGCCATTTGTTCACAATCTCGGTTTGTCCATCAGTTTGTGGGTGATAACTGGTACTCGGTGACAACTCCATCCCTGCGAGCCGAAACAATTCTTTCCAAAAAGTACTGAGGAAGCGGCTATCTCTATTGCTTACTATGTTCCGAGGGAGACCATGTAGGCGAAATACTTCCCGAAAGAACAGATTTGCTACTTGGGCGGCCTGATACTCGACAAAAACAGCAAAGAAGTGCGCATACTTGGTCAATCTATCGACCACTACAAACATACAGTCCTTTCCTTGCACCTTGGGAAGCCCGGAAATGAAATCATGGAGATGCTATCCCACTTCTGTTGAGGAACCGGTAAAGGTTGAAGTAGACCCGCTGATAAGGTATGTTCAGATTTATTTTGTTGATAGGTAGCACATTCCTGGACATATCATAGGATATCATTCTTAAGACCCTTCCATGAAAACCTTTCCCGGATTTGCTTGTAGGTCTTCAAGTACCCTTGATGCCCTGCCAAGGGCAAGTCGTGCATCTCCCTCAATATTATCTCCTTAAATTTGGACTTGGGTATCAAATAAATTTGGTCTTTGTAATAAATGATATCATTAACCACTTTGTACTTGTCGTCTTGCACTTCACCATCCAATAGTTGGCACGCGAAGGTGTTCTTAGAATATTCAACTAAAAGATGTGCCCTCCAATCTGCCAAAATCTAGGATAAGGAGCATATGGCTGACCTTCTTGATAACGCGCCAGCCACAACATTATTTTTCCCTTTTACGTACTCAATGTCAAGGTGAAAGGCCTGTATTTTACTCACCCATTTTTGCTTCAGTTCATTCAACTCCCTTTGTTCCAGAAAATGCCTCAGGCTGTTGTGATCCATACAGACTAAGTTCTTAGCTCCTATGAGGTACTGTCAAAATTTTGTCAGGGCATGCATGATGGCAAGCATTTCTTTGTCGTAGATGGAGTACAACCTCTCATCTCTCGAGAGCTTCCGACTCTCAAATGCAATCAGGTGGCGGTCCTGCATCAGCACAACCCCTATGCCTTCTCCCGATGTGTCACACTCCAGGATGAAGGGCTGAGTGAAATTTGACAGTGCAAGAACCAGACAAGAACTCATAACCTCCTTGAGCCTTTCGAAGGTGTGTTGTACTCGTTCACCCCACTGGAAAGACCCCTTCTTTGTTAGATTGGTAAGTGGTGCACTGAGCTATGAGAATCCCTTCATGAACCTTCTGTAGTAACTGCACAATCCAAAGAACCTACGTAGTTCCGAGAGAGTTTTCGGAGGTGGCCAATCCAAGATATCTTGAATCTTTTCTTGATGTACCTGAACTCCTCAACTAACGACAATGTGCCCCAGATATAGTATCTCTATCATCCCAAATTCACATTTAGATCTTTTGGCGAACAACAGCTGTGACTCCATAATCCTGAACACTTCTTTCAAATGCCTCAAGTGCTCCTCCCATGTCTTGCTGTAGATTAGTATATCATCGAAGAATACCAACAGGAACTTGCGCAGCTGTTTGTTAAAAATGTGATTCATGCAAGATTGGAATGTAGCTGGTGCATTGGTCAAACCGAACGACATGACCAAAAATTCATAATGCCCATAATAACAACGGAACGTTGTTTTCTCCACATTCTATTCTCTCATGCGGATTTGGTGATATCCTGAATGGAGGTCTATTTTAAAAAAATAGACCATGCCGTGTAACTCATCCAGCAATTCGTCGATCCTAGGAATAAGATACCTGTTCTTGATGGTTTTCTTGTTCAGCGCGTGGTAGTCCACACACATACACGTCGTTTCGTCCTTTTTAACCAACACGATCGATGATGCAAAAGGATTGGAGTTGGGCCTGATCCAACCCTTGTCAAGAAGTTCTTGTATTAATTTTTCAATCTCGTCTTTATGCCTCTTAGGGTGGTGGTATGGCATGGTGATAATAGGTTTGGCGCCAACCTCCATCTCAATAGTATGTTGGAACCCAGGTGTGGTGGTATGCCTAGTGGTATGTCGACGAAGACCAGGCGATGCTTATCCAAAACTATTTTAGGTTCCTCATCCTGGTAGTAAGTCCTTTGTCCCTGTATAGGTTCTAGTGAGACGAGATAGTGTGCGGACCAGACCACATCGTCGTGTCTAAGGATTGCCTCCATCCATCGGGCTGAAATTTCCTTCCGTCCTCCATTCAACATCCCTCTCAACACAACCTTCTTACCATCCACTTCGAAAGAGAACTCCATTCGTTTGAAACTTTGTGTGTATTCGTCCAATGTTTCCATCCACAAAATGCCCAGAATGACTTTCATGTTGTCCAGATCGACATGGACTTCAAAACTTCAAGCATACACTTTTCACTTAAAAAGCTTCAAGGACACACCATTAAATTATAACATAAAGATTAAGTTATTTATTAAGATGGACTTAATAAATAACTTATAATAAGAAGCTCCATAAAAAGGCTTTGATAAATGCTCCTATCGCTCAACTCTCTGTGCCTCCACTGCACTGCCAATAGTAGCAACTGCCCAAAATAGACTTACTGAAAATAGTAAATCCCTCAAACTGGAAACTCTGCAAAAGAAACCACACCTCCACTGAAACCAATGTGCAGGCGCCTCGCCACAAATAGCAATCATGACGATCACCCACAATAAGAACTTACTATAAATAGCAAGTTTGTCAATCTAACTCAAACCGAGAGCAATCTTGACATCACAGACCTCCAGAGTGGAAACTGATCATTGGCTTTGCCACACGACCCCCTACAACATCATGATTAGTCTACAAGGCTCACATAAGTAAGCTAATCCCACGTGCCTAAAAAAACGGGGACATTACAAATCACTATTTTGTAATTGATCCTAAAACTGTTGGTTGCTTGCAAAAAGTCCAACCAACAATTTTTTGTTTATGTTGTCTTTTTTAGATATCACCATTATTACTCCATTTAGAGTGCCTATACCATTTTTTCATTCTAATGGGATATAGATGGCCATCCTTGTGGGGTTTCACCACCTACGAAGAGTACTTCAATTGACAAGCATGAGTTTTCCATAGTCCATAGTAGTATGTATAGAGCTTCTGGATAAAATGTGTTTTGCAAATCAACGTTTTGGATTGCACTAAAAAATCCATCATTAGGAAGAGGAAAGTGTACACAGTTTTTCCTGTTTCTGATGACAGATTGCTGAGTGCAATCCGAAACATTGATTTGCAAAATTTGCACAATTTACCCAGAAGCTCTATAAATATTCCTTAAATTGAATTTTTAGGTTTTGAATTGTGCTCCTCAAGGGCTTCCTACAATGTACAAAAAGTTTCACAAAACTAGGCCTCTACGAGTGCTTTCTTAGCTTACTCAAAATTGGCATTGTCATCAAAATATTGCACTTGATTGTGTAGGTGCAAACAGCACGATTCAAAGAATGCTTGCAATTGAGGAAATTTTGCTAGGACATTTGCCTTAACTACCAATCTGTGATGGCTTCTTCCAACATTTTCCATGTTTGTAGTTCACCCAACAAAGTTAACTACATTTGCAAGTCCGTGGAGGCTTTTTTCTTCAAATGATTTTAAGCATTTTGAAATGATGATTTTGTGAGCAAAAGAAAATGATTCCTTCAATTGTATTGTCTATCTGTTTGAATGCATAAAAACTTGTTGCTTTTCTTCCATTGTCTACAAGATTTCTCAAAGTGTCTTCATTTTTTTATTGGTTTGAATCTCATAGAGAAATATTTGTAGGGAGATCCATCCAAACTGGTTTCCTAACCCCTATTTCCATGTAATTTTTTATGGGGGAAGTTTTGAAGCCAAAACTGATATCCATTTATTCTCCCGTGTGATTTGTAGTTGTTTGGAGGGAAAAGCAACAAAAAAAAGAGATTTCCAAAATGGTATTTTTTTTTGACTTACTGAGCCAATTTTTTTTGAAATCTCAAGATTAGAAAACATACTTTGATTTTGGTTAACACTTTCACATGATTTTTTCCTCCATTGCCATTTGGCTCTTCACAATCTTGCACTCACACAACCCTCCATGCATCCCACCTAGGCAACGTATTCACCTGCCCATCATGTCCAAATTTACTAAACTTGAAATGTGTGCCCTTATCCTAAAGACTTTGTGGAGGATTTTTGCGAATTAAGTTTTAGAATATAAACTCAAGTATGATAAATTAAACACAACAATTGTTCTTTCTATGTTTTGTATTGTTCATTCCTTTCATTTTACATAGAGGAACACATGTGAATTGAAGGCATTCTTGGAATTTTTCTGATTATCCTTAAACATATATCTTAATCTTTCTTCTATGCCCATCAGATTTTTTAATTGGAACATAGGTGTTGATATTTCTTTTACTAGGATTCATGCATCTTAACATAATGACTTTGATCCAATTTAGTTTGTCTCATATGTGTATGCTTTATCTATTTGTATCCATTTAATTAAATTATTTTTTTATTTAAACAAGAAGTTAATTTATAAGCTTGACCATACTAACTTATTAATGTTTTTTTATGACATGGCTTTTCATTTGATTGTGGAACTTCAACTGAAAATATTCAAGTCCAGAAAGTCATTACAAAACAGGTAAATCTATTTTATGGTTTTGCAATTGTCCTCTGGGGATGGGATTCTTCAGTATCTAACATGGATCATCATTCTCTCCCTAGATTTCTAAATTTGTATGTTTTGCATGGTATTGCAAGCTTTTATTTTCCAAGTTGAGTTGTTTTTCTTGGCTTTCCAACTTTTGAGTTTCCTTTTTCAAAGTCATGATAAATGACTTATCATTTGTGTGATCTCCTATTTGTATAATTGATTATAGTCAACTCTATAAATATTTCAAAATTTCGTTTCTTTATTACTTTGCATATCAGAAGTAACTGAGTGTGTACCCATTGATATGTTTTTTTTGTGGGGGAGCTGGGAGTGTAATACATGAAGGAAATTCCAAGTTGAAAGCCAATAAAACAAAATCCTATTGAATCAGTAAATTTACAAAGTAAAAACTAGGTAAGATACTGCTGGAAATTCCTAAACTGTCATAGGCTATAGCTATTGTCAACTAATCAAAATGAGCAACTTGTTTGGTATTTAAGCTGAAGAACATAAAAATTATAAGGATCTATATAGAATAAAGAAAACACGTATCCATTTTTAACATTTTAATATATGTATGTCTTTCAATAACTTTTTTGGAATAAAAGAAGGAAAAACCATCGAAGAGAAGTGGCCCAAAATAACAGTTCAAATCGAATGTTGTAGTTTTTGTTTGCAGAATATGATACCTTCAAGACTTGAAAATGTTTCCACCTCCCATTTTAGAATTGTTCGCAAAGATTTTCAATAATCGATGTGCTAAATATGTAAATAAATATAAATATCTACTTTTATTAAACATCCTCTATGCATCAATCATGGGCAATGTCTTACAATATTTTTTTGTGAAATAGTTATGTGGTCTGAGCAATATATTCTTAACATATCCTCTAGTTTATATATACAAGAAAATTAGTTTTATATGAATGCATAGAAAAAACAGTCATGGCGTATCATGAAAATTTAATAATAGTTATTTTTGTGATTTATGTATGTGTAAACAGGAAAGAAAATATCAATATAAATAAGGTTGAGAATATATTTATAAATTATTTACATGTGCCAGTCTGATTAAAGAAAAATGCTCTTGTTTAGAAGGTCAATTGATCAAATGAAACCTTTGCAGGCAGCATCAGTACTTTCAGCAACGTAAGCGTCAACAAAGATCACAAGTGCTGGAGAAAAATGTCGACAATCCAGGGAATATATCACAGAGTACTCAGTACTCCAAGTCGCTAGATGTTGCCAGTTTGATGAATATATGCTCAGCTGCACAAGCTACAAGTCAACCTAAGCTTATCATATCCTCAGGTTAGAACTTATATACTGCTAGTCAAGAAAAGGGTGCAGAGCCTCAATTGAATCCTTTTGAGAATCTATAACTATCATTAGATGGTTCTTAGGATGTTTAACTTTTCTTCAATTCAGTTCCCCAAAGAAGGATGCTCTTTCAATTCAGTTCACCAAAGAAGGATGCTCTTTCAAGAATTTTCTCTTCAAAGGAATATATATGATATAATCTAATTCAATTAGCTAACAGAGTTCTAGAAGACATAGAATGGGATTTCTCAGAATATTGCTGCATCGTGTGTGTGCCTGATTACATGAAAAGGCATGATTGTATCTGGATTAGTGCAGTTATATTTTCGCCTATATTTCTAATTATAATTGGAAGAATTCATTCTAATGTCCCCTTCCATTGAGTAGTCTGAAGTGTCCCTTTTAGTCTATTTAATTCCCATAGGCTAATGTTGGGCTTTGGTAGGGAATATTTTAATTGATTAAATCAAGTTGTCCAACAAAGTAATTTTTAGGATGACTTTATTTTAATTAATTTAAAAAGGTAACTCAGTGATTTATAAGGACAAATATTATAAAGTTACTTTATAGAAGCACTTTATTGATTCATTTTAAGGTAGTAATAAAAAAGGACCCTCAAGAATGTTCTACGAGAAATTTAAAAGGTGAATTGGAAAGTCACTTGCATATGCTTGATTCTAGTCACATGTTGGATGCCATTGGAGAAGAGATTGTTGTTTGAGGGGTGATTGGAACTCTAAACTATAGCTGCCAATATTTGATATTATTGTGCATGAAAGATTATAAGCCCGAGGTAGGAGTGTTGGCTTGTTGGGCGATTGGGGACTTACTATCATTGCATAAGTAAGCTGTGCCTGGAATAGACAAGAGTGTCACAAGACAGTTTGTGGGCTAGTCTGGCAAACAGATACTTATTTTTGTTGGGCATGATAGTTGGTGTAGTCTTTGGATCAATATACCTCCTATTTGCTGGTTGACCTTCTTCAATGGGTATGCATGAGGTCTAGCAGGAGGGAACTTTGGGCATTGGTTTTCCATGCTTACAGTTACTTTCAGTTCTGATTTCAGAAGTTTATAAGCAGCAGTAAGAAGAAATAAAAATAATTTACCTGTGCATTATTTTATGTGATAAACTGTCCATTTGAGAAGAATATCAAATCTATGGAGTTGTGCTTTGATAATTGTTAGTCACATTCCTACAACTAAATTGCCAACATACTCAGACCAGCTACCCACAAACTGTTTGATGAAGTTTTTGTATGTTCCAATTGGTCAAAATTGCAAATTTCGAGTTTGGTAAAGAAGATCCTGTTAGGGAATCTTATAGTGGATATCAGAATATCCTTAATAAAAGTATTCCAAATATCCTAAACTTTGATTAACATGTTCCATATATACTTCTGTATCGCCTTAGGAGGTATATGACAACCTTAATGCAACTAAACGATTAAAGATCATTTTTTTGGTATTAGTTATGATGTATCCAAAATACAAAAGCAAACTGTTCTATCTGTGATTCCACATCACATCGTACTTCATACCCTGCTGTTATATCATCTCGATTAGTTCATCACATATCTAGTACAAAAACTCCTATAAACACCATGTGTAAATGTATTAACAATGTATATCCTGTGTACAAACAGCTGTCTACAACTAGATCCCTGCACAAAAAGTCTGAACCAATTACACAATCTGAACTTATCACCAGTCCTTCCCTGGTCTCTCTATCCATGCTACCCAGCCTGACTGTCCGTCCATCCACTTCAGCAATCTTTCAAAAGTCTGACTTACCTTTTCAAAATGTGTCCAAAACTTTCAATGCTTTCAAAGCTTTAAACTATTTCATAAATCCAACACACCTTTAATCTCCTCAACAATAGTCAATATTTGACATTGTGGCCAGCTTGGAAGACATAAACCAAGTAATATATATTGCCTTCAATATGTGGTGTGATAGATATGGTTGAATATGTACAGCTAGCCTTGGAAATCACATTATGGTATGTATGGGTATAAACTCAATATAAATTAAAGTATGACTTTTGATTCACTTATTTCATTGCACACACAACACTATGTTTTTTCCTTTTTTTCCATTTTGCACGAGCAGCACATACAAATTAATATTTGCTAGTGAATCCTAGTAAAGTTATATGTAAGAACCCTTCATTGGCTCTATATGCTGAACTGTTTTGTTTTGCTTATTTTCTGATTTTTTTGGTGATTTTTTGCATAAGAGTTTGAACAAAAACAAATTGAAAACTAATGCTATTTCTCAAACTTTCAAATACTCGGATTAATCAAATCTAGATGCAATATTAAATCCTGGCAATAAGAGACAATTTCTTTATTGGAAAGAAATACAAAAAAAACATCTATGAAACTTCATCAAAAACCTGGTATGAAAGCATCAACGGCTGAAGTAATGATGTTATCCGCTTCAAATGGCAGGTTAAACCTTCTTGCATTTGCTGTAGCAACTTAATACTGTAGCCGTTACTATTCACGACACTGTTCATAGCACTGTTCACGGCATTGTAGCAGCTGCAAATAAACTTTGTCTATCTCCTTCCAGCTGCTGAATAAAATCTCTGCTGAAGCACAAACAGAGTTTCTGAATGAAACTCTTTGGATACCAAATTCGCTGGATATTTCACTAGTTCAAATGGAAACTCATAGAAGAAACTACGTTCTCCAATGACAATGGCTGAAACCCTTCTTAGAGTACCGAAGCCTATTTTTCAAAAAGATAGCAATAAGAATGATGACTCATTCTTCATTTCCCAAGCAAATATAGGCCTCCAAAACCCTAATAAAAAATCCTCTTCAAGGCTGCGATTTTATTCAATGAAATAACATTAAATAAAATCATTAACATTTCATTGAATTAAACTTAGGGAAAGTTTTTAATAATTCTATTCCAAAAATAAATACTCAATTGGCCCCATTCGATGTGTTATAAACCCATCACTTAAGTGATTTAAATATAAAGTCAATTTAACTCTATATTTAATCATTAATCATTAAACATGCTGGAAAACACTGAAATAATCACAACTCTATCTGGCCAAACGGTCTAAAGCTAGAGTCTAAGAAATTATTTCCCATGTGCTTGAGAAGACATGCTAAAAGTAGAAACTGCTAAAAATAGCAAGAATCACTCAAAAGAAGCCTAAATCAAACTCTCTAAGCTCAAACCAACCATTGAACTCTGAGAAAGCCAAAACACTGAACAACCCGCCTCCTATGTCCAAACCTACCCCCTATCCATCTAAAATAGCCTACGAGGGTCCAATAATAGGCTAAACCACAGCTAGACTTAAGTATCTAGCTAGAAGGGGACATCATAGTCCGCCCCTCCCGAAATTGCTTGTCCTCAAGCAATCTCAACTTTGGATGCTATAAAATCTCCTCATTCTCCCAAGTAGCATCCTCAATTGGCATGTCCTTCCATTTGACCAAATACTCTCTAGTAGTGCGCCTCCTCAAATTTCTTTCCCTGAACTCAATGATTGCCTCAGGTGCTAACACCAACTTTCCCTCATTATCCAAGGGAGGAAGCACTGTGGAAGGAATAATCTGATGTACTAACGCCTTCTTCAGACGTGATACATGAAAAACATTATGCACTTTGCTATTTGTCGGAAAATCTAACTCATAAGCCACCTCTCCAACTCTCTTAACCACCCTGAAAGGCCCATAATAACGTGGCTTAAGTTTTTTGGTCCCACTCTTTTTGAGAGTGGATTGGTGGTAAGGCTGCAACATCAAATATACCATATCACCTACTTCAAAAGTCCGCTCAGTCCTCTTCTGATCAGCATACTGCTTCTGCTGATTCTGTGCCTTAGTGATATTCTCCTTAAGAGTCTTCACAATGTCCTGGCTCTCTTGTAATGAGTCTCTAGCACTAGGCACTCTACTATCTGATAGCAACAAATCCATGAAACTGGGTGCCTCATACCCATATGCCATGAAGGGTGACATCTGGATAGACATGTGATAAGTCAAATTATAACAATACTCACATAGATATATCCACTTAACCCAAGCCTTCTGCTGCCCTGCTATGTAATTCTTGAGGTACCCCTCTATCCATTTGTTTACTATCTCTGTCTGACCATTTGTCTGGGTGTGGTAGCTAGCACTCGGAGTGAGCTCTGTCTCGCACAATCTGAACAACTCCTGCCAGAAGTGACTCATAAACCTGTTGTCTCTGTCACTGACAATGCTTCAAGGTAAGCCATGCAACTTGAATACCTCTCCGAAGAATAAATCTGCCACTTGGGTAGCAGTGTATGTAGCAGTGATTGGGAAGAAGTGGACAAACTTCGTAAGCCGATCAACAACAACATAAATACAGTCTTTGTCCTAGGCTCTCGGGAGTCCTGTGATGAAGTCCATGGAAAAACACTCTCACTTCCTGTTAGGAATCGGAAGTGGTTGAAGTAAATCGATCAGATAAGAGTGCTCTTGTTTATTCTGCTGGCAAGTAGGACACTCTCTAACATACTGTAACACATCATCTTTGAGCCCTTTCCAAGAAAAGCGCTCACGAATTTGCCGGCAGGTTTTATAAAAACCTGGATGTCCGACCATAGGTGAGTCATGATAAACTCTCAACCCCATCCTCCTCACCTCTGACCTTGGCACCAAATAAATGCGCCCTTTGTAAATGATGAGCTCATTTGCAAGGGTGAAATCACTATCCTAAACTGATCCGTCTATGAATCCTGATGCCCATGTATCCTTTGCATACTTTGCAAGGATCAAATGTCTCCATTCCTCTGATATATCTGTCATCAAGCTCAAGTGGGGTCTTTGTGACAAGGCATCTGCTATTGCGTTATGTGTCCCCTTGAAATAGGTAATATCAAAGTCATATGCTTGTAATTTACTTGCCCATTTCTATTGCCTTTTATTAAGATATCGCTGCCCCAGGAAATGTTTCAGGCTATTGTTGTCTGTTTTTATGCTGAATTTGCTGCCCACTAAATACTGCTTGAATTTGGCCAAAGCATGCATTATGACCAACATTTCCTTATCATAAATGCTGAAGCTCCCCTCAGGTCCCCTGAGCTTCCTACTCTCATACAGAATCGGGTGCTTGTCTTGCATAAGCATTGCTCCAACGCCCTCACCAGATGCATCACAATGATGCTCAAATGGCTTACTGAAATCTGGTAATGCTAGCACTGGACAAAAAGTCATCAACTCCTTGAATTTATCAAAACACTCTTGTGCCTTAGGAGTCCACAAGAAAGCCCCCTTCCTCATCAAATTCGTCAAAGGTGCTACATGCCTGGAATATCCACTAACAAACCTCCTGTAGAACCCACACAACCCCAAAAATCCTCTCAACTGTGTCAGGTTTACTGGAGTAGACCACTCAACAATAGCACAAATCTTTTCAGGATCCATGTGTACTCCTTGTGCACTGATAATGTGACGCAGATATAATAACTCTGATAATCCCAAATCACATTTGGACTCCTTTGCATATAAGGATTCCCTGCTCAGAATTCTCAACACAGTGTCTAAGTGTCGCACATGCTCAACCCATGTCCTACGATATGAATAAATAGTTCATTCAAAGGTTTGTGTCCAGATTGTATTAGTGTAAAGTTGTTCATTGTGTGAGGATAGAGCATTATTCTTTATTACTATTTGGTGTATCACCTCCTTTTCAATTTCATCCAAGTTTGTTTTACCTTAAGTTCTTCTTATCCCTTTTCCATCAAGTTTCAAGTTTTATCAGTTTAGGTGAAATACCAGATTATATCCAATAGGAATCGGCTTAGAACTCGAAGGTTCAGTCACACGTATAGTTTTCCCACAAGCTTGTGTTTGTTCCCATGTTACTCCAGAATCACTAAATTTTCAAAGCTTAGTATTTGGGTGCAACATTTTGGAGATAATAGTTTTGGCACGCCCGGTGGGACCTTCCTACCAAGTTAGATTTATTCTTGCTGTTTTGATATGCACTCAACAATTTATTTACCTGTGAAGGGTTTTAGTTTGCATATTTGGCGACTCTGTTTTTGCAAAGTTGAGGATCAGTGCTGTTCAAATTTTATGAGAAAAGTTCAAACCAGAAGTTCAAAATCTTTTGAATATTTACAGTTAGAACCTCCCAAGAGAAGAGGACGAACTCTTTCAAGATCTCAGCCATCAGACCAAGCTAAGTCTTCAGTTCCTGACTTGCAGATTTACAAAAGGAGAGAAAAGTCATCTGTAGGTGAAAAAATAAGACATTCTGCAAGTCCAACTTGCAGAATCGGGTTTTCTGAGCTAGAAGTTTCTGCTGTTTCAGCATTGACAATAGAAACTCTTGGTACATCATTAGTATCAATAGGTATTCCAGCTTTTATTCCTTCATTTTCAGCTGTTGTACCACCTGTTCATCTGACTCCAGCAATAAATCGGATGGCTAGACAATTTGTATTTGTGCCTTTTAATCAAAAGGCAGCCCATTGAACTTTGCCAATCATCATGATGTGCCCCTGGCAGCTCTTAAAGGCATGCCTGATTTTACTAGTGAAGGTCAAACTTTGGCTGTTGATCATATTCGAGATGTAGCTACATTATGTAATGTACATCACATTACTGAGGAGGATGTTGCTGTCAAATTATTAGCTGCCTCTCTAAAGGGTAAGGCATTGGAATGGTTCAGAACTCTAGCTGTGGCATTAGTTGGTTCATGGGATGTGCTGGGAGATAGATTGACCAAGCATTTTGAAGACACGTCTGATCACTTGTCCTTGGTGGAGCAGCTCACGACAATTAAACGTGCTCCCCAAGAGCAAATGATGGATTTCAATAGCAAATTTCAAAAGACTTAGAATAGGATTCTAGTTTCGGTAAGGCCTTCAGCTGATCATGCATTTCTTTACTTCTTGAAAAGCTTAAATAGTGACATATCTATTATGATACAATCCATGGGTGGTGTTTCCTTACCTCAAGCTTTTTCTATTGATGTTAGAGCTGAAAATAATCTTATCCAAGCAGGTAAGATTGTGCCCAGACCTCCAATGCCTATATTTCCTGATATTCAGCCTAACATGCCTTTAAATATACCACCATTTATCCCTTTACCAGTTGTTCCCAACCATGAAATAGTGACTGCAGGTCCTTCTTAGGAGCTGCATAACATTAAAAGAAGTCAGCAAAAGATTGAAAGCTTGCTGCAAACTTTTAGCAATAAGATGGTAAACCTTAAAAAGCAGCAGTTTCAAGCTAGGCAGCCCTTCCAACCCCAAAATCAAGCTGCAAACCAATATCAACAGCCTAGTCAAGGCCAATATTAGGGTAACAGGCAGCCTTATCAAGGAAATGCTGCTGGTAATAGGCAGAATTTGAATCAAAGACCATTTAGACCTTATGCTCCTATACCTTTGAACACAGTGACAGATATAGTGCCTTCCCAAAATAACTATGCAGCTGATTATGAGTGGTGTTACCCTTGTAATCAATCCCACAATCACGCCACATGTTCCAATGGCGTTATTAATCAAGCGTTAATGTTACAAAATTCTTCAACCACACAGCCTGTACCTGAGGGTGATCTTGATCAACAGCAAGATGCACCTCCTATTAATGCTACTTTTATGAATTGGTTAGGAGAGGATTTCATTGCAATAAGTGGAGATGACCCTACACTTAATGTCTACACTAGAACGAAAAAAGAGCTCTAGACAGTGATAATGTGGTAAAGAACAAGAAAGCAGCAATCGCAGGGTCATCTACACCTCAAGTGCAATCAATACTACAAGGAAATCCTCCCATAGTCATTCAAGAGTAGCAGCAACAACAGGTACAACCTGTTGTTCCCAAGGTTCAACAAAAGGTACATGTTGTATTACCTTTTAATATTGTTGAGAACATGAAAAGAATGAATGTTTCTATCAGTATGTGGGATTCATTGTCTCTTCCGGGTCAAACTGACCTTTTACAAATTGAGTTGTTTAAGAAAAATAAGTCTATTAGTACTGGTGAGATTCTAGTTAGGACTGTCCTTTCAAATGCTGATAAAGTTGATAGTAAACCAACACTTAAAAATGTTAAGCCTCCTCCTTTCTATGTGTCATTAATCATAGGGGATAAACTGGTTCACAATTGTATGGTGGATAGTAGAGCTACGAGTTCAGTCATGCCCAAAAAGATTGCTGATCAACTAGGTTTAAAATATCAGTTATTAGAAAAGGGAGTGGTGTAGCTTGATGGTTTTATTGTTAACACTGTGGGTCTCATTAAGGAAGCCAATTTGACTCTTCATGCTTGTCCTAATTTTTCCATACCTCAGGACATTTATGTGATTGATCTACCACCTTATCTTGCGTTATGCCTGTCTAGAGATATTCAATCCTCACATTCAGGATATCTATCAGTCACATAGTTCTTCAGCACATCCTTTTGATGACTGGTACGATGATTTGGTTAGTTCGAGGACTGGAAGTAAGTCCAGTCTGTTGGTTGAGTTACTTTCGTGTGAGTTACTCTTGGTTGAGTTTCTCCCACGAGGCGATCCTGTTGCAACATCATCAGCTCAGGTGTTGAGTGCAATTTTCCAGTTGTTGATGTTGGTACTGTTGATATTGTTGACTTCTTTATAGGAGTATGAGGTGGATTGGGACATGACTCACGACCATCCTTGGGATCCGGGTGGATTGTGATGTTGCTTGTTTTCCCTGATTGCTTGATGACAAGCAATCTTGGGAAGGGCGGACTGTAATGTCCCCGTTTTTCAGACTTTTGAGTTTAGCTTGGTTTGGCGACCCTCGCAAGCTAATCAAGTGATCAGAGGGGGTCGATTTGTAATGTCCCCAATTTTAATAAAATTATTATATTTGGGTCCCGATCGATTTAGTTTATCTCGGGCTCATTTTCTTTTGTTGGCATAGGTGTAGTTGTCGTCGTCGGCTCTTTTGTGCACTCGGGAGTTTTCCCGACGAGTATTTATGCTTGGCGTGTAGGTTAGTTTTCATATGTTGAGATTTATATTTGATTTGTATTTGCGAATTCCTGTTGGGATTCTGCTGTTCGCCATTTCGGAGGTGAAAGACCCTCCCTATTTGGTTTGTGTGCAGTTTCGGTGGGAATCAACCCTCACCCTACTCTGCTTGTTCTGCTTGTATCGGATCTGGCAAATCCGAGGTTTCCTTCAATTAATTCAATAATATCTTTCTGGCAATATATTTGGCCTGTGTATTGTTCTGTGTTGTTTCTGGAGATATCATTCAATTCTTCCGGAGGCTATTTCGTACTTCGTGCACATTCCAACTGTCCGTACACACTCGATTCATCCTTCTACCGCTCAGCAGCCAGCTTTCCTTCACCGTCGTACGGCCATAACCCAACACTGTACAGATCCCATCCAACTACCGTACGACCTGCCCTTGTACCGTACAATTTGTTTGCCAAGCACCGTACGGATACCCTGTTCCACCATATGGGTCACAGCCAACCTCCGTACGACCTTAAGGTACTGTCGTACGGCCTTGAAGTTTTTCGTATAGCCTCTGCTGCTTCAACGTACGGCCGCCAGCTTTTGTTCTAGCACCGTACGGTCTTCGTGATAGATCTCCCGCACATCCTCTCTTGGCACCGTCCCATTCGGTCGAGAGCTGGAAGCGTATTATTCTATGTAACGGAGGTTGGGAACATTACAGTCTGGACAACCTATCTGCCTCCAGCCTATTTACATCCGGTCTTCTTGTCTTCCTCCGGCCTACCTGTCTGCCTCCGACCTGTCTACCTCCGGACAACCTGTCTGCCTCCGACCTGTCTTCCTCCGGACAGCCCGCCTGCCTCTGGCTTGCCTGTCTGCCTCCGGACAACCTGTCTGCCTTCGGCTTGCTTGCCTCTTGTCTGCTTGTCTGCCTCCGGGAGATAAACGCCTCTGGGACAGAAACGCCTCCGGGACAGAATTTGCCTCCCGGATAGAAATGCCTCCAGTTTGTTCTTCTGATTTGCATGCCTCCGGAAGTCGGGAACATTACAGTGGTATCAGAGCTGGTGATCTTGCCAGCCTGTTGGAATGATTGAGAGATTTTGGGATTCAGATCACACCATGGCGCCCAATAGTGACGGACAGTGGTGGTTGAATGCACTACAAAGGATTAGCAAAGAGTTGAGCGAGGGTATTGATCTTCCATTAGATATATTGGAGGTATGTTTGAGTAAGGTTGACCAATCACCTTCAAGATTTATATAGAGGATTCTTTCTCCAATTAAGGATACCTTAAGTCAACCCAAGCTTTTGAGACACCATGACAAGGAAATGAAGTTGGCAGCTGCAGCTTGTCTTAGTGAGATCTTGAGAATTTGGGCTCCTAGAGAACCGTATGATGACAACACCATGATAGAGATATTGCATTTGATCGTTGACAGCTTTCAAAATCTTGATGACTTCAATGGTGACCCTTTTGGCAGGAGAGCTACAATATTGGAGAATTGTGCAAATGTCAAAGTAAGTAACCTCCTCTTAGATCTAGAGTTGCAAGACTTGATCCATGATATGTTTCATCACTTCTTGGTCACAATAAAGGAATGTCATGATAGTAAGGTTTCTGGTGCTATGGAGAGCCTTATGATTTCGTGCATTGAAGAGATGGATGAAATATCCCAACCTATCATATTTATGTTGTTGGCTGTTCGAAATCTTGAATGTATTCCGTCTATGGCAGCATGTAGATTGGTCAGTAATGTATTCAAGCATTGTGAAGAAAAACTAATATCTCATTTGCACTAGTGGGAGAAAGTTGATGACGACGATAAAGGTGATGCTTTACACGAGGCCCTGTCTCTCACCGAGGCTCTATCCATTGTCGAGGCTGTGTTTGCTGCCGAAATTGTGTCCGTTGCCAAGGCTTTGTCCGTTGTCGAGATTATGCTTGTTGCCAGAGCCTTGCCTGTCACTGAGGCTGTGTCCGTCACCGAGGCTGTGTTCGTCGCTGAGCCTTTGTCTGCCTCCGAGGCTCTGTCTGTCACTGAGGCTCTATCCACCGTCGAGGCTGTGTTTGCTGCCAAAACTGTGTCCGTTGCCGAGGCTTTGTCCGTTGCTGAGGCTTTGTCTGTTGCCAGAGCTTTGCCTATCACTGAGGTTGTGTCCGTTGTCGAGCCTCTGTCTGCCTCCGAGGCTCTGTCTGTCGCCGAGGCTCTTTCTGCCATCGAGACTATGTCCGTCGCAGGGGCCGTATCCATCGTGGAGTCTGTATTTGTCGTCGAGACTCTGTTCACTACCGAGATTGTCTTCGGGTCGAGGTTCCCTTCGGGTCGAGATGGCCTTCGGGCTGAGATTCCCTTCGAGCAAAGTTTTCCTTCGGATCGAGATTCCCTTTGGGCCAAGATTGGCTTCGGGTGGAGATCCCCTTCGGACCGAGATTGCCTTTGGGCCGAGATTGGCTTCGGGTGGAGATCCCCTTCGGACCGAGATTGCCTTTGGGCCGAGATTCCCTTCGGACCGAGTCTGCCTTCAGATCGAGTTTTCCTTCAGGCCAAGATTGCCTTTGGGTGGAGATCCCCTTCGGGACGAGATTGCCTTCGGATGGAGATTCCCTTCGGGTCGAGATTACTTTCTGGACGTCTCGCAAAATTACCTCCTGGCAGAGACCACCTTCAGAACATTACAGTGTTGTCAGCGTCAGCATCTGTGTCTGTGTCCATGCTGGAAGAGATTGTTGAACATGAGGATGTGAAAAATTTCATGGGTTGGCGTTGCTGGGATCCTGGTGAAGGGCATGGCAATAGTTATACCAGAGTGACGCAGTTAAAGCTTGATGACGGTTTACTCGTCCCAACTAAATCCAACTATGTGCATATGGTCCAACAGCAGCACAAACTTTTCAATAGATATCACTACCAACGTCCACACTTGACTTGGGATTTAAGCATTGATGAGTTTGATATTTGGTTTCATTGGGATCTTGGTGACTCTGGGCATGGCAATAATTATATTAGAATGGAGCAGCGGAAGCTTGATGGAGAGTTACTTTTCTTGCGTACTTCCAGGCGCATGCGTGTGGTCTTGTTGAAGCTTGAGCGTTCTAGTGGATACAGTTATCAGTGTCCGCGCCTAGTTTGGAATCCTAGAGTATTGATGATGAATTGCTTGAGGACAAGCAATCTTTGGGCAGCGAGGATTTGTAATGTCCCCAATTTTAATAAAATTATTATATTTGGGTCCCGATCGATTTAGTTTATCTCGGGCCCATTTTCTTTTGTTGGCATAGGTGTAGTTGTCGCCGTCGGCTCTTTTGTGCACTCTTGGGAGTTTTCCCGACGGGTATTTATGCTTGGCGTGTAGGTTAGTTTTCATATGTTGAGATTTATATTTGATTTGTATTTGCGAATTCCTGTTGGGATTTTGCTGTTCGCCATTTCGAAGGTGAAAGACCCTCCCTATTTGGTTTGTGTGCAGTTTCGGTGGGATTCAACCCTCACCCTACTCTGCTTGTTCTGCTTGTATCGGATCTGGCAAATCCGAGGTTTCCTTCAATTAATTCAATAATATCTTTTTGGCAATATATTTGGCCTGTGTATTGTTCTATGTTGTTTTCGAAGATATCATTCAATTCTTCCGGAGGCTACTTCGTACTTCGTGCACATTCCAATTGTCCGCACACACTCGGTTCATCCTTCTACTGCTCGGCAGCTAGCTTTCCTTCACCGTCGTACGGCCATAACCCAACACCGTACAGATCCCATCCAACTATCGTACGACCTGCCCTTGTACCGTACGACCTGTTTGCCAAGCACCGTACGGCTACCCTGTTCCACCGTACGGGTCACAACCAACCTTCGTACGGCCTTAAGGTACTGTCGTACGGCCTTGAAGTTTTCCGTACGGCCTCTGCTGCTTCAACGTACGGCCGCCAGCTTCTGTTCTAGCACCGTACGGTCTTCGTGACAGATCTCCCGCACCTCCTCTCTTGGCACCATCCCATTCGGTCGAGAGCTGGAAGTGTATTATTCTATGTAACAGAGGTTGGGAACATTACAGTGGTATCTGGCTTGCCTGCCTCCGGCTTGCCTGTCTGCCTCCGGCTTGTCTGCCTCCGGACAACCTGTTTGCCTTCGGCCTGCTTGCCTCCGGTCTGCTTGTCTGCCTCCAGCCTGTCTGCCTCCGGCTTGCCTGTCTGCCTCCGGCCTGTCTGCCTCTGGCCTACCTGTCTGCCTTCGAACAACTTGTCTGCCTCCGGCCTGTCTTCCTCCGGACAACCCGCCTGCCTTCGGCCTACCTGTCTGCCTCTGGCCTGCTTGCCTCCGGTTTGCTTGTCTGCCTCTGGGAGATAAACGCCTCCGGGACAGAAACGCCTCCGGTTTGTTCTTCTGATTTGCACGCCTCCAGAAGTCGGGAACATTACACAATTTGCGGAGCCAATGTTGGGATTCCATTCTGGAGGTTCAGCTTACCAGGTTTGCTCTTCGTTCGGGTCAATTTGGCCAACTTACTATTTTTAGTAAGTGGTATTTTGGGTATGGCCAGGATTAGCAGGGTGTCTGCACAGAGTGTTAGAGGTTTGAGGATCGAGTTTCAGGGAATCTCCAGTTTGAGAGACTTACTATTTATAGTAAGTCTATTTTTAGCAGTTGGCTATTTTTGGTAGTGGGTTATTTCTGGCAGGGCAGTTGGCGTTTGAGGCTCTGGTGTTAGAAATGAGTTTGTTAAAGTCAGCGGGATTCAGTGGCTTTTGTTTTAAAAGTTATTGTTATTAAATTAAATTATTTTAATTTAATAACTTTATTACTTTATAACTTTAATGTTATAAAGTGAAGTTATCATTAAAAAGCCTTTTTAATGAAAAAAGTGAAATTGTGCTTTTTTCAAAAAAACCTATATATTCATTATGAAAAAGCACTTTCATTACCCATTGATGATTTGATAAATTGTTTTGTGAGAGAATTCTGCTTGGCTTGGAAAGGCTAGGGTTTGAACTTGGTCTTTAGCTTTTGGAGAGAGTTCTGCAACTTCTGTTAAGCCTGGTCTTCTTCCAGGAGAGAGCTCATTTTGTTTTTGAAATCATAATTCAGTGCTCATGTATACTGGATTTGTGAGAAGTTTTAATCTGCAGGCAAATTGATTTATTTTCCTGGAGTTCGATTTGTTTCCTTGCTGAGGTATGATATTTGGTCTTCAGTTCTGGAGAGAATATCTGTGTTTTTGCTGAATGTTTACAGGGTTAAGTAATCGTATTGATTTGATAATTTTCATGACCTTGCTGAAGAATTTCGAAAGGGAGAATGAGGGTTTGAGAGACTTTTGTTTTAGTAATGTCAATTTCCCAGGAAGAGTGCATTAGGAAATTGGTTGTTGATACCAATAAATGCTACCGTGAGTTTCCAGCAGTGGAAAGTATGCAGATTTGGTTGATTATCTGAACCGTTCAGAAATCAGCAGTGACCGTACGTTTTCTTTGCCTGGCCGTACGCAGCGTCCTGCTGTGTGTTGTTTATGGATTGAAATATTTTGGAAGGCGATCTTTCTTGTCTTAGTGTTTGAGTGGACTGGTTATGAAGTGAGTTAATAACGTCTGCAGCAACTAGAGGATGACGTGAATATGGATGGAGTCATTCATCATTTCTGATGTACATTCTCTTACAACAGTCGTTCTGATATAAAGGTGCTAGAAGTATTTGTTAAGTTTGCCTGCAAGACTTAGTTCATAATAATTGCTTAAATTCTGTTTTGTAATGGTGATTTAATGACTGTTATTATTTAAATAAATGGTGAAAAATTTGAAAGAATTCATTAAATTTCATATTTATTGTTCATATATTCTAGAAGCAATTTAAAAGTGCAATTTAATTTGAGGAAAGAGTTAATTTGTAAATGAGAGCTAGCTGAGCTCATTATAGTCATCTACAACTCAAGTGCAATCAATACTACAAGGAAATCCTCCCATAGTCATTCAAGAGTAGCAGCAACAACAGGTACAACCTGTTGTTCCCAAGGTTCAACAAAAGGTACATGTTGTATTACCTTTTAATATTGTTGAGAACATGAAAATAATGAATGTTTCTATCAGTATGTGAGATTCATTGTCTCTTCCAGGTCAAATTGACCTTTTACAAACTGAGTTGTTTAAGAAAAATAAGTCTGTTAGTGCTGGTGAGATTCCAGTTAGGACTGTCCTTTCAAATGTTGATAAATTTGATAGTAAACCAGCACTTAAAATGTTAAGCCTCCTCCTTTCTACGTGTCATTAATCATAGGGGATAAGCTGGTTCACAATTGTATGGTGGATAGTAGAGCTACGAGTTCAGTCATGTCCAAAAAGATTGCTGATCAACTAGGTTTAAAATATCAGTTATTAGAAAAGGGAGTGGTGTAGCTTGATGGTTCTATTGTTAACACTGTGGGTCTCATTAAGGATGCTAGTTTGACTCTTCATGCTTGTCCTAATTTTTCCATACCTTAGGACATTTATGTGATTGATCTACCACCTTATTTTGCGTTATGCCTGTCTAGAGATTTCACAGCAAAAATTGGTGGTTATTTCTCTTCTGATTGGTCTCACATGCTTTTTAGGACAAGATATGGCACTAAGGTCACTATAAAATCCGAGGTACCTTTTAAGGATCATATAGAACTCTATATCCTTCCTGCCATTAATGCCAATATGCTGTCTTTTGATGAAAATGAAAAATTTGTTGTCCATGACCCAAGTACACCTACTGATGAGATCCCTGATATCTTGTTAGATCAATGGGCAAGTGAAAATGCTTGTAACAATCAGAATTCTATTATACATCAGACTGGTATGGGTATGTACATGATCCATGAGCCTGATGGATTTATGCCTAATTTGGCTAAAGCTGCAGGTTATGTTTCAGAATAGGAAAATGAGGTATGGGAGATGTTTTTTGATGGCTTAAGGAGTAAAAATGGTGCTGGTGGAGGTGCAATGTTGATTTCCCCTAAAGGAGATAAGTATTATGCATCTTTTCGTTTTGGTTTTCCTTGCTCAAATAATACTGCAAAATATGAAGGCTTAATTAATGGTTTGGAATGGGCAAGGAAAGGGGGATCAAGTCTTTCAAAGTTCATGGAGATAGTGAGTTGATTGTTAACCAGGTTAGAGGGTTAAATGTTGTTAAAAATGATGCTTTAAAAGCCTATAAGCATATAGTTCTGGATATGATAGGGGATTTTGAGGCGTTTAATTTAATTTAAATTCCAAGAAGGCTTAATCAACATGCTGATAGGTTAGCAGCAATAGGGGCTTCAGTCTGATATTCATAACATTATTACAAAAGGGTGTGACCACCAGCATATTAAAATTATTATCAGGCCATCAATTCCTAACAATAATGTTAATTGGCAAGTTTTTGACAGTGATGAACATATTCTTAATTTTCTGCTTGAAGAGGATGTTTTTTCTGTGTCTAATCAAAACAAGCTTATGCAAAATTATGATGACTAGGTTATCCAGCTTAAATCCAATAAGCTACCTAAAGGACTTGTCGCATTAGAATCTATTTTTAATTTTGATAATCAGTTTAAAAAGAACAAATTTGGTATGCATTTTAGAGGTGATCATTATGAGGATGTGGAGGTTGCTGCGGGTAAATTTCTTAAGGTTGGTAAGATCTGTACTAAACATGAAAAGGCTGATTTTGTTAAGTTATGTCAACAATTTCCTGATATTTTTGCTTGGGAGTATGCTGATCTTAAAGGTTTTGACCGTGAAATTGCTCAACACACTATTGAGTTGCTACTTAATGCTACGCCTGTTAAGAAGAAACAGAGACCCTTCAATCCTAAGTTAGAACCCCTAATGGTGAAAGAGTTGACTAAGTTGATTGAGGGAGGTATCATTTATGAGATCAAGCATACTAGTTGGGTTTCAAATCTAGTTCCTGTTAGGAAAAAGAATGGGGAATTTAGGCTTTGTGTTGATTTCAGAGATCTAAATAGGGCTTCATTAAATGACCACTACTTGCTGCCCTCAATGGAACAAATCTTGCAAGTTGTGGCTGGTTCAAAAAGATTCTCCCTATTATATGGTTATTCAGGTTATAATCAAGTTTTGGTTAAGAATGAGGATCAATACAAAACTGCTTTTACTACTAAGTGGGGCACTATGACCTATAAAAGAATGCCTTTTGGCTTATCTAATGTTGGTGCCACTTTTCAGAGGGCAATGGACATGACCTTCAAAGGGCTGTTGTATAAAATGGCTGGGGTTTGAAGGACCACTATTATTGTGTTCTTCAGCTCTTTAATTGTCTCTGCTTGTCAGTTCAGGGACATTAACACTCTGTATGTCTTTTGCAAACAAAACCGTAACCCCTTCCTTTAGCAGACTTTGGAATCTCTCTTGGAATTTGGATGGTGGCAGTAACCCGTGACATGATATAGAAATATGTGAGTTTAGAATTAAACTCAGTAAGATCCCTCCTCTTTGCTTGGAAGATGTCCTCATTTCTCTGCTTCCAAATAAGCCATAGAACTTTAGTAGTAAAGGTAAGCCAAAAATCATTAAGCTTGTTATCAAAAGTCTCCACATAACCAGCCAAAATTTCATGCCAAGACAGACTCAAAGTATAATTCCCCAAGACATTATTATCAAAAAAAAGTAGACCAAATATTAACAGCCCATTGACACACAAAAATAAATGCTCATATGACTCAACACAATTGCAAACATAACAAAAAATGGTTCTTTTGGAACCTTGAGACACAAAAGAACCAATAGCATACTTTTTCAATAGAAAAATCCACTTGAAACAAACTTTTTTGGTCTCAACATGAGAATGCCATAACAACTCAAAGACTAAATCCCACTTATTGCAAGACCAGTTCAAGCCCCAGGCTTGGTTGATTTCATTGAAAATGTTGTCCTTATTATTAAGCATCTTATAGATTTGTTTGCAAGAAAAGTTGCCAAAAAGATTACCATCTTTCCATTTAATGTATCCAGGGTTCTGGGTAGTATTAATGCATTGTCCAGGAAACCAATTACCCACTACCTTTGTAATGAGAGTATAAGTTTTTTTCTGAGAGGGAGGAATATCAAATCTGTTGCTTAATTCTGCCTAGGAGAAGATTCTGTTATCAACCAATATATCACTGATGAGGGAGATACCTTTGTTGTGCCAACTCTTAGCTGAACAACATTGAGTAAGGGCAAGGGGCTTATCATTAAGGTATATACCCCACCAAATTGATCTGTCTAGAATTGAATAGTAAGGATTTTTCCCTATAGCATTTCTGGAACATAGGAGTGGCTTAACATGTCTCCATGCCTTCCACGGAGCAGTGAAGACTTTAGATCCAAAGATCCTCACATCAAATTCTCCTAGAAGGATATCAAGAAAGGGAACATTATTCCAAGATTTCCCTTTTTTAATGGTGGATTTGACAATATTATTCCTAATCAGAACTTTCCATGGCTCATTCCCTGAAACTGCCTTGATAATCCATTTGGATGCTAGTGCCATACCTTGTTTTTTAAGGTCTTTTATTCCCAGACTTCCCTGCATTCTTGGGGTACAACACCACTCCCACTTAACATTATGTCTTTTCCTGTTTCCAATACCATCCGACCACAATACATCTCTAAGAATCTTTTCAAGCGTATTTGTTTGGTGGTTGGAAAACAAGTTGAAGCACAATAAATGGCATGAGATGATAATACCTTTTGAACTATCTGTAATCTTCCTGCTAGAGATAACATGTGTTTTCCATTTTATGTTCTTTTAAAATTTTTTCTAAAGATCTAGTTCCACATTTCATCAAGAGATGGATCAAGAGAAAAAGGTATACCCAAGTATCTGACAATAGAGTTGGGCCCAGACCATTGCCACCCTTTGTTAGAAAGCTTAATATTTAAATAATTGGTGCAATTATAAATCAATTATTAAATATTAAATAAGAGAGAAATATAACAGGTCTTTCCTTTGACTTAGGAGATTTTTGGAGATGTGGCTTTTGTTTTGCCAAGAGGTAGTGGAGATGTGTTAGTCAAGGAGTTGTCTTTTGATCTAAAGATCATTTTGGAGATGTGGCAGGCCTTTTGTGCCAAGTGTAGAGACTTTTGTTAGGGTTGATGATTTGCTTGTTAAGTAGAGCAAGTTTAGGGGGCTTCTTGGAGTCTTTAGGACTTCTTTGAGGGGAACATTGAGTTATCATCACGTGCACATATCAAAGACTAAATTTGAGGGACATTTGGCATCTTTTAGGAGTTTCTAGAGCTCTCTTTTGGAACCTTTTCTTCCAAATTCGAGTTCATCATTCCTATTTTGTAGGATCTGGATAGGAGATGGTGGGTGATATATAATCCTCATTTAGAAGGAGAAAGGGTTTAGTTTTTGGAGAGCAGAGATATGCATTTGTGATTTCTATCCTTGACATTTTTCTCTTCATTTTTCTGATCTATTCATGTGTTGATTCATAGTTCTGTTGCCTTTGAGCATAATAAATATAAAGAGGACTTGTTTTGGAGAGCTATTCAGTTGCAGAGTTGGTGATTGATGATATTTTATGTGTTGTTTTATGACCTTAAATACCGTCTCATTTTCTGCATTCACAAGTAATAGTTTTGTTGTTCATAGGTTATGAGTTATACACTTGTTGATAAATTCTGATTGTGGCCAAAATCCCTCTCATCTTTTATCCCTTAAGATTTTTCTCATGAAATATTTATATGAATAAGCAGTTCATTCAAAGGTTTGTGTCCAGATTGTATTAGTCTAAAGTTGTTCATTGTGTGAGGATAGAGCATTATTCTTTATTACTATTTGGTGTATCACCTCCTTTTCAATTTCATCCAAGTTTGTTTTACCTCAAGTTCTTCTTATCCCTTTTCCATCAAGTTTCAAGTTTGATCAATTTAGGTGAAATACCAGATTATATCCAATAGGAACTGGCCTAGAACTCGGAGGTTCAGTCACACGTATAGTTTTCCCACAAGTTTGTGATTGTTCCCATGTTATTCCAGAATTACTAAATTTTCAGAGCTTAGTATTTGGGTGCAAAATTTTGGAGATAACATAACAACTTTTTCTAGTTGTGAAGGATATCTATAGGCAACCTCTTTGAGATTGAACTCTTGATGAAAAAATTCATCCTTTGGAAGATCATAGACAAGTCCCTAATGGTTCCTAGTACAAACATTAATGTCTTCTGACAAATAGTCACCTTACAGAGAAGAGTTAGCCAATTCAAGAAGAGATCAATGTATGGTTCACCATTTGATATGTACAACCAAAGGCAATGAGTCTAGTGGGGCCTAACGAATTATAGAGTTACCTATTTTTTGTGAAAATAAAGTTCCTTGAGGTCTAAGGACTCGTGTTAAAAGTTATACAACTCTCCAAAAGTTTAGTGTGATTAAGGATTCCGAAAATTGTAAGGTTGTCTACCTTGGTTTGTCATGTTCTTTCCTCTTTAAATAAGCTTGAATCACTATGTTAGCAACTAGGGATGGATTTTTTTTCCCTTAACAACTTGAACCCAAGAACTGCTCTTTCTATTTGTTGGCTAAATATTTTGTAAGTGGTCGTAGACACGCTACTTACAAAATGAAGTATTTAGACATAGAATGTGAGATATAATCTCTCTTTTCAACTAAGGGGGGTGCCCTTCTTATTGCTGCCGAATCAACTAAAACTTAACAGGAAACTCAAAGTAATCTAAGAATGGGTGTTGCATGTATCACTTCCTCTTACTTCAAGAAGGATTTCCACTTTCATAAATATGCACTTTATAAACTTAAGATTCTTGACAACTTCACTTTTAAGCACTAATTGGAGCAATAATGCTAATAATATTAAAATTAACCAAAAGATTAATTTTTAAGTGTACCGGTAAACTATTAACTAAGGAATGTACATAAGCTCAAAGACTCATACACTATTGTATAAGGTAGATTTTCAAGCCTTTTCTGGTCTGGAGTGCGTCAACGAGCAAAGAGAGGAGAATTGAGGAAGCATGGGATGGATGAGAGCTGGTCAAGAAATTTCTATGGGAGGTTGAGGAGGAATGTGATGTCCCCATTTTAGCAGGAGTTTGGAGGATGTTTTGGTCAGTTCATCATTGCGACCCTCATGAGTTGACAATTGGATTTGAGGGTCTCTGTGATAGACTTGCTATTTATAGTAAGTCTATTTTGGGATGGTTGCTATTTTTGGCAGTGCAGTGAAGGCACATGGTGCTGAGAGTCAGGAGCATTTAATTAAGATTATTTGCATACGGAGTTATTAATTAACTTATGAGTTATATTGTTTTAATTGAATGGTGTGTTGTTGAAGCCTCTTAAGTGAAATGAGTGAGCTTGAAGCTTTGAGGCTTTGTGTGTTGAAGAATCCTTGTCTTTTAATGCTTATAAAATATAGCCTTGAAGGATCTCGAAAATCATCTATCATTATGCATTTTGATCAAAATTGAAACTGAAGAGGAAGATTGAGGGTTTGAAGTGCTCTGAAAACAATCTGGTGTCCATACACTTTGAATTGGCCTTCATTGCCAATGAATTGTGTTTTTGAATTGTTTGCAAATGCAAGTGGATCAAATTTGGGCTTGTTTTGAGAGAGCTGTTATTTCTTATGCAAAATCGTGGCTCGTACAAAGGCTGCAATACCTTTCATAGAGGCTGCGATTTCTTTCTTGGTGGCTGCCGTCTCCAATACTAAGGCATTCGTCCTTAGTCGAGATACATCATGGAGGGTGCGAGTTAATTACAGAGGCTGTCATCTTTCACATAAAGGATGCGTTTTAATCCTTGCATCTGCATTTTTATACCAGGTGCCTATTTGTAATTAAAAAATATATGTTTGGTTTCTAGTAAATTTGCAAACATTTGAAGTTACATAATTTAGTGAGTATTTGAGGAAGAAGTCTTGTTGTTGAATTATTTCATATATTGGGAAAATTACAAAAAAAGTCCTATATGTTCAAAAAACAAAAAAAATTGCAAAACATATATGTTCAAGGCTCTTTACAAGGAAAGGAAGGAGAAGGAAAAGGCACGTCGTATGGCTAGGAAGACCAAGTTGCAGAGCAAAGGCGGGGTTTTCGTTCTTGAAGGCTCCTCGGTGGAAAAAGTATAGAAGATCAAGAAGGTTTGTTCCAACAAAGCTTCAAGTGGGGGTTTCATTTAAAACTGTTGTAATTGGTTAGTTTTATAGATTATGGTAGTCATCTATACAGTGTAGTATGGATTTATAATTCGGTAAGAAGCTGTTAGCTTAGGGTTTTTGGTTAACGTTTACTCATGGACTTCTTCACAACTTGCCCAAATTTTGTACCTAGTTGGGCATTTTGATCTAGTTTTTGTCTTAGAAACAATGTTCTAGAAGGGTTGGTCAATATAGTTTTAGGGTTATTTCTGAAGGAGCTTCTTGGTAGAGACAAGTTGGTTGTATATGCTTTTATCAAACTTTTTATTATTAGTAAAAATCTATTATCATCAATCAAGAAAAAAAGACTCATACACTATCCTAAAATGATTTAAAGGATGAGGCAACAATATGTTAAGCACAAATAATTTTGAACAAAGAACTTCCTTTTTAACTTCTAATATCAGAAAGAATTGCGACTCAAAGACTATGAATTCACCTCTTTGGTAACTCAACTTGAAAACTACAACACAAAGTCTGTACAAAATCAGATTTAAAGTTAACCTTATAACAACACAAACAAATCATACACTTTTCTCAATAAATTCAAGGTAGTACCACTCTTGTGATGTAAGAACACAACAACGGTATAACAAGTTCCAACGACACAAAGATTGAAAACACTTTCTCTTTTATTTACTTTGAAATCAACTTGCACAAATAAAAACAAAGTGTGTATTTTGCACAATTCCAACAGAGTTTACTTGCAATGCATAAAGATGATTATTTACAATGAGCTTTCTTGTATTTATTAGAGTTTACTTAAGTTATCTTCAGCAAAGAGCCAGGCAGGCTTTTCACAGTGGTATCAGAGCTTTGATCTTGCCAGCTTGGATGTTATGAGGGCTTAGCTATCGCAGACAGGTTTGTGCCTGGTATGCATTATGTCCGCAAGGGTAGAGCTTCACCTCCACCAGAGGGTAGTAAACAGGGAAAGCAATTGAATAGCATGGTTAATCTTAGGAAGAAAACAAATGCCATGATGGAAAGTATGGAAAAGCTTAGACAAAATCAAGAAAGGATGAGTGCTTTGCTTTCAAATCAGTCAACCATAGACAATGTGGCAAGGTATATGGTTTCCATTTTTAAAAGGTCTTCTTGACAAAGAAAACAGGAAGAGAACCAAGAGGATTGTACAGGTGTAGCTTCCGCAACTAGCAACCATCAGGTAGTGGAGCCTTTGCTCAATGATGCAATTACTAGTCCCTATACGTGTCATGTTGGAGGCTCTTCCCAAGAGCATGTGGTTATGACAGACTTGCTTGGGGACAACTGCATTGAGTCTCGTCATTTCCATGTGACAAGAGCTCATGATCATGAGAATGCTGATGACATAATAGCCACCATTGATGGCAGCCCTACATCAATTGGTAGCAACGAAATTACTAACCATACAGGTTTTGATTTTTATGACAACAGTCCTATGTTTGAACCTATTGATGTTGTTGATGACAGGGCAAGTGCAGAGGATGTTGTGGATATCACTATGGGTTTTGACTCACATGATGAGAGTGTTAGTTTTCAGGATTGCAAGCTAAATGCGAGTTCTTCTAATTCTAATTTATATGACAACAGTGAGTCATGTTGGCAACAACATGTGATATCAGAGGTTTTACAGGTTGGTGATATTGACATTGATGATATGGACACTATTGATGTTATCTATGAGGATGATTCATGCTGCAACAAGTTTGGTTTATCATATCAGATATTGGGTGATGACTCAGAGTGGTTATTGGATGATGATAGGTCCCAGGATCATAGTTTACAGGGACTTATTGCACATAGTGAGGATTCTCAGGACATGAGTCCATTCAGGTAGAGCATATTTCACATCATGTCCCTCATAGTTCACACTTTTTTAGTGTAGATCAACAGATGGGATTAGTTCACTTTGTGAACAATCTCTTATTTGATGTGGATGTCGTTATGACTTATAACAATCCACTTTTTGAGCTTAGTGATGATCCCTTTCAGGAGTTGTACGATGATGATGATGATGTTGGGGATCCTATTAGTACACCTGGTTATCAAGCAGATTTTACAGGATGCCAGTCAGTTTTTACTGAGCAGTTTACAGAGGTGTACATAGTGAGGAGTGCTTTAAGTTTCACTTTTGATCCTCATGTTCAAGATATCTACCAGTTACAGAGTTCTTCAATGCATCCATTTGATGACTGGTATGATGGTTTGGTTAGCACAAAGACTGGGGGCAAGTCTAGTCTGTTGGTTGAGTTACTTCCGTGTGGGTTACTCTTGGTTGAGTTTCTCCCACTTGGTGATCCTGTTGCAGCATCTTCAGTTTGGGTGTCGAGTGTAGTTTCTCAGTTGCTGATGTTTGTACTGTAGATGCTAATGATTTCTTCACAAGAGTATGGTGAGGACAGGGACATTACTCCATTCTATCCTTGGGATCCAGGTGGACTTCTGTGTTTTGTTTTCTGAGATTGCTTGGAGACAAGCAATTTCAGGGAGGGAGGACTGTAATGTCCCCATTTGAGCTAGCATTGGAGTTAGTGGATTTAGCCTATCATTGGGTCCTTGTAGGCTAATACTGGTGATTAGAGGACCTTGTTGTTGGTTTTGGCCCCTTTTTGAGGGTCTTACTATTTATAGTAAGTCAACTTATGGCTCTACTGAGCTCAAAGGATTTAGAGGAGTTATATGATGCTTTCAAATTTTATTCCGGCTTTCGGTTTGGACTCCAAGATTCTTAGAGGGAGTGTCTATTTTTAGTAAGTCACCCTGTCAGGTTCATTCATCATCTTTCATCATCAGGATCACTCTTGTGCTGTCAGATTTTGATTCTGATGCTTCATCAGTTATTTTCGCAAGATGGGTGAATTATGATTATTATTTAATTAAATCGGCTAAGGTTGCCATTTTTATTGGGAATGTATTCTGGGCATCTTAGTGTTATAGCTCGTTGGAACCGGATTGAAAAGTTTTAAATCCTGAGCTCATAAAACAGGGACCCTATGTGTTAGAATAGCATTATTTTAATAAAAGGGTCATTTTTAGCATTAAAGTGAAGAGAAATATAATAGTTTATTATATTTCAAATGTGCACATAAAGCAAAGTCTTTTGTAAGTGAAAAGTGTGTGAGAGAAGATATTTTTTATTATAAAAGCAAGGATTTGGGCAAAAAGGAATTCAAAAGCGTAAACTTGGGTATGATCGTGGTTTTTGGATACAATTGCGCATGTGACTACATGTAACAAAACATGTAGTGAGTGAAAATTCCGAAAATGCTTATGATGGGTATCGAGATTCTAGAGGTAATTGCATATATAATTACATGTAATGGGTACTAAAAATTCCGATTTGGGAACATGGTAGATGTGAAACAAAATGCGATCGAGAATTTTGACTATGATTCCATATAAGATTACATGCAAAGGATGTGGAAGTCCCCAAAATTCAGTGTGTAGGCATGTATTTGGAATTTTTAGAGGGAATTAAACTTTTCATTTCATGTAAGACTAAATTTAATAGCACATGCAATCAGGGTCAAAAACCCCAATTACATGTACTAATATATGTAATTCAACTTTCAACTTTCAAAGAAGAATATAAACTCAAGGAAAAGCTCTGACTTTTTATATAGAAAAATACATACTAATCTATGTGTAATCAGGGATATTACCCTTGATTGTACATAGATTAACGATCTCTGCAATTTCAAATACATCTAATGGACAAAAGTCCAACTTGCTGTAGGAAAATTAATGGATTGGAGATGTAATGAAGGAGATAATCATCAAAATTAATCAAAGCTGACAATTTAAATCTCAAACATATAGATATTTCACCAAAATCATAGTTTATACAAGGAACAATGATATATAAAAGCAAAGATTTCTCAGACATAAAGAAAAATGACAAAAATGTTTCATGGAAAACATTGAAAAAGGTTTGGGGATATGAGAAACAAACTAAAAATGCAAAAAAGGGAAGAAAAACCCGTCTTTTACCAAAACGGCACCAAGAAAACCCAAAATGCAGCAAATATATGGAGAAATATACAAAAACATTCATCAATTTAAGCAAAATGATCAAGACATTGCAAAAAATGACAACAAATTTAGCATATACACATAGGTAAAAAGAAAATCATAGCTGCGTACCTGGCCTGGCATTTGAAAGACAAGTTTGCCCAAAAATGTCTAAGTGGTAGTCTTTGTAAATGCCAGGAATCGGAATTTATGAAGGAATGAATGTAAAGGCTCATGCAAACCGTTTATAAATCATAATAATCTGGTGTTAATTTCCTCCAAAGTCGGCATTTGGGCTCAAAGTTTACATGAACTCAAAGTTCATTGTTTGGTAATTTCCTTAGAGCTTCACATTTCACATATTACATATGTAATAATAATCTAAACTTTAGATAACTATAATGTCCCCATTTTGAGCTAGCATTGGAGTTAGTTGATTTAGCCTATCATTGGGTCCTTATAGGCTAATACTGGTGATTAGAGGACCTTGTTGTGGGTTTTGACCCCTTTTTGAGGGACTTACTATTTATAGTAAGTCAACTTATGGCTCTACTGAGCTCAGAGGATTTAGAGGAGTTATATGATGCTTTCAAATTTTATTTCCGGCTTCTAGTTTGGACTCCAAGATTCTTGGAGGGAGTGTCTATTTTTAGTAAGTCACCCCGTTAGGTTCATTCATCATCTTTCATCATCAGGATCACTCTTGTGTTGTCAGATTTTGATTCTGATGTTTCATCAGTTGTTTTCGCAAGATGGGTGAATTATGATTATTATTTAATTAAATTGGCTAAGGTTGCCATTTTTATTGGGAATGTATTCTGGGCATCTTAGTGTTATAGCTCGTTGGAACCGGGTTGAGAAGTTTTAAATTTCGAGCTCATAAAACAGTCAGAATAGCATTATTTTAATAAAAGGGTCATTTTCAGCATTAAAGTGAAGAGAAATATAATAGTTTATTATATTTCAAATGTGCACATAAAGCAAAGTCTTTTATAAGTTAAAAATGTGTGAGAGAAGATATTTTTTATTATAAAAGCAATGCTTTGGGCAAAAAGGGATTCATTCTAGACTTGTGCATTTTTATGAAGTTTTTGGTGTGGAGAAACTCTTTAAGGGTTTGAGGACTGATTCCTCTCTTCTGCATTTTGAATCACCATTATAGGTGGTGAATTGGGCAATTGATTTCTGAAAATTTAATTATGATTCTGTGGATGCAAATTTGGTGCTGTTGTATATCAAATTTGAGAAGAATTGAGCATTTACAGATGATACAAAGATATTCTATATTCTGGTTTGTTTTCTTTGGAAGCTCGCATATCCATTTGGGAGGCTTTTTTATCTCCCATAAGCTGCGTTCTAGGTTTGGAAAGCTGCAATTAAAATTTGGAAGGCTGCGTTTTATTTCCCAAGGCCTGCGTTTAATTTTTGGAGACCTGCGATTCTTTCCTAGTGGCCTGCGTTTCAACTTGGAGGCTGCTTTTTTGGGTTGGAGGCTTGTGGCTGTGTTTTGGAAGGATACGTAGCATCTCTTGTGAGCTGCGTTTCATCCTTCAAAGGCTGCGTGACATTTCTCGCTTGCCACACTTCATGATAAAGGTGCTAAATTGCATTTGTTTATTGAAAATTGTTAGACAATTTACAAATTAATAAATTTAGTCATTCCTAGTGAACATATGAAGTTAGAATAAATTGTTAATTTTTCATTATTCAATTCTTGAAAAGACTCGAAAAAATCAAATATTATCAAAAACAAAAACAAAACTTGCAAACAATTCAGAAAGAAAAGTTATCTTCAGCAAAGAGCCAGGCAGGCTCTCCATAGTGGTATCAGAGCTTTGATCTTGCCAGCCTAGAGGTTATGAGGGCTTAGCTATGGCAGACATGTTTGTGCCTGGTATGCATTATGTTCGCAGGGGTAGAGCTTCACCTCCACTAGAGGGTAGTAAACAGGGAAAACAGTTGAATAGCATGGTTAATCTCAAGAAGCAAACAAATGCCATGATGGAAAGTATGGAAAAGCTTAGACAAAATCAAGAAAGGATGAGTGCTTTGCTTTCAAATCTGTCAACCATAGACAATGTGGCAAGGTATATGGTTTCCATTTTTAAAAGGTCTTCCTCACAAAGAAAACAGGAAGAGAACTAGGAGGATTGTACAGGTGTAGCTTCCGCAACCAGCAACCATCAGGTAGTGGAGCCTTTGCTCAATGAGGCAGTTACTAGTCCCTATACGCGTGATGCTGGACGCTCTTCCCAAGAGCATGTGTTTATGACAGACTTGCTTGGGGACAACTGCATTGAGTCTCATCATTTCCATGTTACAAAAGCTCGTGATCACAATAATGTTGATGACATGATATCCACCATTGATGGAAGCCCTACATCAACTGGTAGCAATGAAATTACTAACCATACAGGTTCTGATTTTTATGACAACAGTCCTATGTTTGAACCTATTGATGTCATTGATGATAGGGCAAGTGTAGAGGATGTTATCGATATCACTATGGGTTTTGACTCACATGATGAGAGTGTTAGTTTTCAGGATTGCATGCTAAATGCAAGTTCTTTTAATTCTAATTTCTATGACAACAGTGAGTCACGTTGGCAGCAACATGTGATATCAGAGGTTTTACAAGTTAGTGATATTGACATTGATGATGTGGACACTATTGATGTTATCTATGAGGATGATTCATGCTGCAACAAGTTTGGTTTATCATATCAGATATTGGGTGATGACTCAGAGTGGTTATTGGATGATGATAGGTCCTAGGATCATAGTTTACAGGGACTTATTGCACATAGTGAGGATTCGTAGGACATGAGTCCATTCAGGTAGAGCATATTTCACATCATGTCCCTCATAGTTCACAGTTTTTTAGTGTAGATCAACAGATGGGATTAGTTCACTTTGTGAACAATCTCTTATTTGATGTGGATGTCGTTATGATTTATAACAATCCACTTTTTGAGCTCAGTGATGATCCCTTTCAAGAGTTGTATGATGATGATGATGATGTTGGGGATCCTATTAGCACACCTGGTTATCAAACAGATTTTACAGGATGCCAGTCAGTTTTTACTAAGCAGTTTATAGAGGTGTACATAGTGAGGAGTGCTTTAAGTTTCACTTTTGATCCTCATGTTCAAAATATCTACCAGTTACAGAGTTCTTCAGTGCATCCATTTGATGACTGGTATGATGGTTTGGTTAGCACGAAGACTGGGGGCAAGTCCAGTCTGTTGGTTGAGTTACTTCCGTGTGGGTTACTCTTGGTTGAGTTTCTCCCACGTGGTGATCTTGTTGCAGCATGTTCAGTTTGAGTGTCGAGTGTAGTTTCTTAGTTACTGATGTTTGTACATTTGATGCTGATGATTTCTTCACAAGAATATGTAATGTCCCCATTTTTCAGACTTCGGGATTAGCTTGGTTTGATGACCCTCATAGGCTAATCAGGTGATTAGAGGGGGTCAAATGTCAGAGCCAGTGTTGGGATTCCACTCTAGAGATTCAGTTTATCAGATCTGCTCTTCGTTTCGGTCATTTTGGTCGACTTACTATTTTTAGTAAGTGGTGTTTTGGGGTATGGCCAGGATTAGCAGGGTGTCTGCACAGAGTGTCAGATGTTGGGGATTGAGCTTCAGTGAATCTCCAGTTTGAGAGACTTACTATTTTTAGTAAGTCTATTTTTAGCAGCTGGCTATTTTCGGTAGTGGGTTATTTCCGGCAGGGCAATTAGCGTTTGGGCTTTGGTGTCGGAAATGAGTCTATTTCAGTTAGCAGAATTCAGTGGCTTTGATTTTAAAGTTATCGTTATTAAATTAAAGTATTTTAATTTAATAACGTAAATACTTTATAACTTTATTGTTATAAAGTGTAATTATCTTTTTAAATCCTTTTTTATTAAAAATGAGAAATTGTGCTTTTTCCAAAAAAGCTATAAGTACAACTCGAAAAAGCACTTTCATTCACCGATTGATTATTTGATATTTCGTTGTGAGAAAATTTTGCTTGGCTTTGGAAGCTAGGGTTTGAGCTCGGTCTTCAGCTTTTGGAGAGAGTTCTTCTCAGATTATTGAGCTTGGTCTTCTTCCAGGAGAGAGCTCGTTCTGATACTGTTTTAGATCCAGTGCTGATAATGGAGGAGTTTCGAAATGTATGAGGGTTTGGAGACAGCTTGGAGAAACGTTTAATTTTCCCCAAGAATTCGCTGAGAGATGGATTTAATTGCCATCGAATTGTGAAGAGAATGCCAAAGATTCAAATTTCGTAGGTAGCATTAATAAAACCTGGGCTGTACGAATTCTTCTAGGCTGTACGGATCTGATATAATTGTTTGCAGCCTGCTGTGAGCCGTCTGGGATTTGTTCTCAGTCTGCCGTGGGAACTCACGCCTAGCACAAGGGGTTCACGTGCCAAGCAACTTCATCATTGGCAGCCACAAGTAGGGAAGGAATTCACGTGAAGGACCAAGCTGGAGGTTTTTCTGTTGCATCCAGCGTACACGATCAGATTTGCGTGAGGGTCAAGCTGGAGTTGTCTTCCTTTGCAACCAGCGTATAAGATCAGGTGTTGAATAAATATAGATGGATTTATACAATCATAACAGTCTGCAAGTGTAAATGTTTATTTTTGATATTGAAGTCAATTTGATAAATTTTCTCAATATTATGAGTCAAATTGAATTCTGAATTTACAGGAATTATTATTTGAAAGAAGCATAAGAAATTTAAATAGTCGGATTCCTTTTGAAAATTATCATAGCAAAACTAAGAGCCACATAGGTTCTTCACAGAGTATGGTGAGGACAAGGACATTAATCCATTCTATCCTTGGGATCCAGGTGGACTTTTGTGTTTTGTTTTTTGAGATTGCTTGGGGACAAGCAATTTCAGGGAGGGAGGACTGTAATGTCTCCATTTTGAGCTAGCATTCGAGTTAGTGGATCTAGCCTATCATTGGGTCCTTGTAGGCTAATACTGGTGATTAGAGGACCTTGTTGTGGGTTTTGGCCCTTTTTTGAGGGACTTACTATTTATAGTAAGTCAACTTATGGCTCTACTGAGCTCAGAGGATTTAGAGGAGTTATATGATGCTTTCAAATTTTATTTCCAGCTTCTGGTTTGGACTCTAAGATTCTTGGAGGGAGCGTCTATTTTTAGTAAGTCACCCTGTTAGATTCATTCATCATCTTTCATCATCAGGATCACTCTTGTGCTGTCAGATTTTGATTCTGATGTTTCATCAGTTGTTTTCGCAAGATGGGTGAATTATGATTATTATTTAATTAAATCGGCTAAGGTTGCCATTTTTATTGGGAATGTATTCTGGGCATCTTAGTGTTATAGCTCGTTGGAACCGGGTTGAAAAGTTTTAAATCTTGAGGTCATAAAACAGGGACCCTATGTGTCAGAATAACATTATTTTAATAAAAGGGTCATTTTCAGCATTTAAGTGAAGAGAAATATAATAGTTTATTATATTTCAAATGTGCACATAAAGCAAAGTCTTTTGTAAGTGAAAAGTGTGTGAGAGAAGATATTTTTTATTATAAAAGCAATGCTTTGGGCAAAAAGGAATTCATTCTAGACTTGTGCATTTTTATGAAGTTTTTGGTGTGGAGAAACTCTTCAAGGGTTTGAGGACTGATTCCTCTCTTCTGCATTTTGAATCACTATTATTGGTGGTGAATTGTGCAACTGATTTTTGGAAATTTAATTATGATTCTGTGGATGCAAATTTGGTGCTGTTGTATACCAAATTTGAGAAGAATTGAGCATTTACGGCTGATACAAAGATATTCTATATTCTGGTTTGTTTTCTTTGGAAGCTCGCATATCCATTTGGGAGGCTGTTTTATCTCCCATAAGCTGCGTTTTGTGTTTGGAAAGCGGCAATTAAAATTTGGGAGGCTGCATTTTATTTCCCAAGGCCTGCATTTCATTTCCGGAGGCTTGCGATTCTTTCCTAGTGGCCCGCGTTTCAACCTGAAGGCTGCATTTTTGGGTTGGAAGCTTGTGGTTGTGTTTTGGAAGGATACGTAGCATCTCTTGTGAGCTGCGTTTCATGCTTCAAAGGCTGCGTGACATTTCCAGCTTGCCACACTTCATGATAAAGGTGCTAAATTGCATTTGTTTATTGAAAATTGTTAGACAATTTACAAATTAATAAATTTAGTCATTCCTGGTGAAGTTATGAAGTTAGAATAAATTGTTAATTTTTCATTATTCAATTCTAGAAACGATTCAAAAAAATCAAATATTATCAAAAACAAAAACAAAACTTGCAAACAATTCAAAAGAAAAGTTATCTTCAGCAAAGAGCTATGTAGGTTCTTCACAATAACTTAATGCATCAAGGATTTTAATTTGCTTAATATTACACATGAAATATGCAATATGAGATGAAAAGCCCGACTATTGTGTATTTTCGGGGGTTTTTGGACATTTTGCACAATAAAACACATGTAGTATATGCGATATAATATGCAATGACTTAAGGAAAACCCGCTATGCTTTATGATCGTTGGCAATTTTAATTAGTCTTGCTTTATATTTTGCATGTAATACAATATACAATATGCTCAAAAAGGTCCAACGGGTTTTAACAAATATTTGCACAATTATTTTCATGTAACTAGACATGTAATAATCGTAAAAAAACCCGAATTAGCCTATTTCGGGTACATGTAAATAGACATGTAATAACATTGCAATAGTGTTGAAAAACGCAAACTCCTAAAGGAAATAAAAATCTATAAAAATAAATCACAAATAAAATAAATGTAAACAAAAAATACTAATTTAAGTCCAAAAGACTTAAAAATAAAATGTTAACAAAAACAAATTAATTTAATTTTTCGAAAAATGTTCATAAACGTACTTAGAGTATATCCATGGAATTTAATCGAAATTTCAACTAAATTTTGTGAGATTGTCATTAATTTCACTAAAATGAAATTAAAGACAACATTATTGTCAAATAGACTCTTTTTGTGTTGTAATTTAAATTTCACAATGCTTAAGTTGAACAAAGGTTTCTGACTTTATTTTTAATTTCAGGAATAATTTCTTCAAGCTAGTGAAAGACATTGGCATTGGAAAGGAGAATTTGCACTTGTTTGAGTTATAGAATATAAGCTTTTAGGTTAACAACAGTGATATATTTCTCCTTCATAAGTTGTTTGGAGACACAAAAACCTTCTAAAAATATGAGCAGACATTCATGACCCCTAAAATTCAACTACAAAGAAGATTGTCACATTGTACTTTAGGTGTTTGAACTTAATAGGATTGGAAGTGCTAATCTTTGGGATCTGTTTGGATTACATGCCAATTTTCTGAAAAGTATCACTTATTTTGAAGAATATTATGCCCACTCTTCTGATAAATCATCAAGTTTCTGAAAACATTTCTAGCAATGATCCATTTTCTAAAGCAGATTTCCTAGACTATGATACTGTTAACAGTCCTTGCAAAATCATACACTTTAGGGAAGTAAATCTCAGAGACAAATCATGTTAGCCTGGCTTGGCTATGATGCTGAAATGACATTGGCCAGGTCACTTATGTTGACTTCATTAATTGACCGATACTTTCCATGCCTGAAATCCCCCAATTTTATTAAAAACATTGAGGAAAAATTCCCTGCAAAATCTTCCTTTCAAAACCCCCAATTCATGCAAATTCTTATTGTCCTTGCACCAAGGGTTTTGAGAACACCATTTTCTACTACTAAAAAGTAAAAACAAATAACTAGGACTTTCTGGATGCAAGGAGGGAGCCAACACCTCAAATTACCAAGGAACAATCACAAGCCTTCCTACCACAAATAAAATGAAATGCAAAAAAATGATAATAAGGAGAATCATGCTGACCTTTCTTCTGGAAAACTTTTTAAAGAAGATGCCACTTATGTCTTCCGAGCCCCAAGAGAAAAATATTCAACATCCTTGTGAATCCTTGTATTGTTGCATTTTATTTTCTAATTTCTCCTTCCATTTATCATTGTGGCTTCAAGGTCCACAAGGATAACTTTTACATGCTTCCATATTAGGCAATCAATAAGACTTAGATACTAGAATCAGAGTCAAATCTTTTTGATGTGTGAAATGCGATTAACAAATTTGAGAAAGGGCATTGTTTTTTGTTGTGTTATAGATTTATCTTTAAGTTAAACATTTTTATGGAGTAAATATTTCAGAGCAGTTTGGTGCTTACTTTGGAAACAGGATTAGACATTGAGCCTCATCTTGTTCAAGATGCTTTCCTCAAACCAGAGTAAGTAGTTTAGATAGTTTTGATAGGCTCTTTATTGCTCCTCATGCAAGTTCCTTGTATAGAATACCTTTTCCTTGATTTCATTTTTCATAAAACATTCGCAATCTTACAGCACTGAAACTCAATGGATGCCTTCCTCTGCTACAGAGGCTGCAAAGGCCTCAGAATGTACTGAAGGTCCTTTTCTGCTTAATCTCCACGAAAGTTTTCAAGAAAAGAAGCCTGAAGAATTGAAGAATCAAAGTTCTAGAAAAAATCATCCTCCAAAGAGTAGGGAATTCTCCAGATCATTATTGTAAAATTTGCAGATTAAATATTATAATTTTCCACTAATTCTCATCCCAATAAAGCATAATGGTATTTCTGTTAGTTATTCAAATTCTGCGAACTTCCATGTTTAACATTTCTCTTATCCTGCAGAATTTTCTCTTCTAGACATCATTGATGATGACAGCAAAAATGGTTGTCAAGAAAGGTCTCCAATGGAGGTATATGCAGCTTTTTCTCTTGAAGGTATGAACATTCTTTCTTTGAGGTTTGGATATAATAACAAATCATAACAGGTTGCCAAAGATGGGGCTCAAAGTTGACTAGACAAAGAGTAAAATGGATTTGTTAGCTTCATGGTTATAAATTTGAGCTTGGTAAGAACTCAGAAATCCAAAATGTTGACTCACACCGAGGCCTCAAAAAATCAAACTCTACATAAATTTCTAAAATAAAATAAAATAACATGCCAAATATAGTTAAAAATTATATGAAATCAATTTAAAGAACACTTGCTTACTGGGAAAATATATGAAAAAACAGTCAAATCCAATGCATCCAAAACAACTTTATTTATTTATTCAATTACTTTTCTCCACATATCCCAAGTTTCTGAAAAAATTTGTAAGAACCCTTCAAGGCTCTAACTGCTGAATTGACTATGCTTGTTTTTCAGTTTTATTGTTTTCCAATTTTTGTGTTTTTGAGATGGTTTGACATAAAAAGCAATACATATGCTGAAATAAAACTTCTGAAATTTGTAAACTAAGTACTAAGGAACGAAACAAAAGATTTCAATTATTCTTCTTCATTATTTCATAGAGAAAAGACATGTTACAATCAAATGACATACCCGGATAGTGGAAGAAGCCCTTTATTTAAGTGCTAGCCGAAAAAGCAAGTCAAGAATATAAAACCCTTCACTAATCAACAACAAAACTTTAAGAGATGATGCCAAACCTTGCTGTAGCCCTAGGCATTCCTTCTTATGATTTTTATTGAATGTTTTGGTGCCTCTTTCAACAAAACCTTATTGTATATGGAAGAGTAGGTAGGGCACGTGAAGAACCAACAAAAAACAATGATTTCAAACCACTAGAAACAACCAATAACTTCTCAAACTGATGCCCTCAATCTGCCATAAAATATGCTTTCAATCTATCAATAAATTCTGAAATTTATTTCTCCAATCCATACAATGCTGACCTATGTATGAAGCCAACCCAATAAGCAATATTAGGTGAATGTTTCACACTCTTTGACTGCTGCTACAAAGAAGCAACACTCTCCAATGCCGATAAGCTTAGAACTCTGTTGAAACCCTTGGTTTCTCACAAACTCTAATGCTCTAGAGAAAGGATATCAAATCAAACAATCGACATAATATATCTCCATGAGAATGAGCTCTTAAGTCCCTTTTATTCTTTTCTTGTGAAACACTTTCTTGGCCAATGTGGGATAAAAGATATATTCCCACTTTTAATTTTTTCACTTAAAACTCCATAGTTGGTGCACAAATAATTATTTTAAAATTAATTGTTCACTTGGGCCCATCTATGATAACTTGACCCATCACTTAAGTGACTTAAGTTATAATACAAAATTATATTATAACTTAATAATATAAGCCCAAAATTTTTAATATTTATTTTAGTCAAATAAATATTAATATCTCCATTATTACTCACCATCTTTGCACGCCGCCTGAACTGGGAGCTAACATGATTAAGCCGCATACGACCATACCCCATTTCTAAAAATAGCAGGGGTCCCTTTCTAAGCTTCTCAAAACTTACTATAAATAGAAATATGTGCTATAAATAGAAACTATTGCATACGAAGTCCTGGAGACCTCAAATGAAAGCCAAATCTGCAAAACTCTGACAACTGAAAAAGATGCATCCCTCAAAATACCTTCTAACCAACCTCATTAGCCTACGAGGGTCAGTTAATAGGCTAATCCCTCGAACTCTGATGCTTACGAAAATGGGGACATTACAAAGTTGGATGTAATGTCCCTATTTTTTATCATTTCAGCATTGTAGTTGGCTCTTCAGCTTTCTTGGTGACTTTTGGTCATGCCACAGGAAATGTTTGATGTCGGCAATGAACTCAGATGGACTAAAGGATACTTATGGCCATAGATTCCATACTCGGACTCGGAGAGTACTCAGCAAGCCCAAATTTTTTGACTTTGCAAAAACTTGGTGAAAACTCAGCAACTTAAAAAGTAGTAAAATTTATTATAAAAATACTTTTGCTTTTGCAAAATTCTGTCACAAAATGTATTAAATGAGTCTAAAAAACACAAGGAAGTGTTTTCTATTAAATTTGATTGTTCAATTCATATGGATTAGAAAATGGCTGCTTCTATGGCTGCTTGTTGCCTTGCCTTCTCCAATTTCTCTTCATCTAGTGCTGCAAGGAAGGCTATCATCTCTCATGTGATCTCTTCAACACATTGTTTACATGGCTTGGCATCACGACAAGTAATGCTTGAAAAATGGTATTTGAGGTGATTGATGTTGTAATGACCCTTACCAATAGGCCACTAAAAACCTCTAAAAAATGTAACTCAAAATGTAGATAGAAAATTATTTTGCAATATATGAGTTCGCTGTCCCAAAATTTCAGAATAATAGATAGCAACCAAATACCATCTAAAACACTATCAATGATGTAGGAAATTGCTCAAAACCATATGCCATTCATATATCAACAATTTGCAACAATGCCATACATATTTCAGCCAATAATATGATCATCAAACCCTAGGTTTGCAATATAGATAGACTAAAAATTACAATGCCCTTTCACTTGCAAAATCCTAGCCTTCCTTTGATACCAATAATGCCAGATGACAAACAAAGACAAGTACAATGTAAAATAGTAAAGTGCTTGCTGAAGCTATATTTTGTACTTAGCTGAAAACATACATTTCTCAGAAAATATGCCAAATGCCAAATGAGAAGTGAGGAACCTGATTGTAGATGACTGCGGTAATTTTTACCAGTGCTAAAGATGCCAACACCCAAGCCAAAGTCACCCCAAATTTGAAAATGTACTTTCTTGCAGATTTTTGAAAATGTCTAGAAATTTTGAAAATTCCTTAAAAATAAATCATGGCATTTTGGGACTCCAAAATGCACCTATCTTTATCTCCTCGACGATAGAAATCCGATGCAAAGATACTCAGAATGATATGCTGAGTAATGAGGAAGATATGAGCAAAAATGTGGTTCCAAAACCCTATCCTGAAATTCTGAAAACTAAATTAGACTTGTAGCAAAAACTTTTTCGGATTGCTTTTTCGCTCTGCTTTTTCGGATCTTCTTTTTCGCTTTGCTTTTTCGGATCTGCTTTTTTGCTTTGCTTTTTTGGATCTGCTTTTTCGGACTGCTTTTTCGAATCTGCTTTTTCGCTTTTCTTTTCCGGATCTGCTTTTTCGGACTGCTTTTTCGCTTTGCTTTTTCGGACTGCTTTTTTTCCTCTTGCAATCAAAAACTCAAACCCTCAGGTAAGTCTGAGGACTCCAAATAAGCTCAACTTGAAATGGTTGAATACCACTTCCAAAGTGCAACCCTTCAAAAGATATTTCACCTCCTCAGTTATGCAAATCCTTAAGAAACTCCGTTCCTAAAAATCAAATGACAATCTGCAGACCAAGATGGCGCCACAAATGCTCAAAGAGAAAAGTAGTGTAAACTCAAGTCATGGGATGTCCAAATGAGAGGCCAAGCACTCTATTTATTCACTTTTCTAAGAAGCCACTAAAACTTCTACAAGTATCCATAAAATATTCTTATAAAATCCCTTTATAATGCACTTTTATATAAAAAGTAACTTTATAAAATAAAAAGTGCAACTCAACTCAAAATTATAACATTTTGGCCCCACATAACACATTATAATAAAAATATGATAAACACCATCTCTCCAAGAGCAAATAAGACCATCCAATCCCCAAATAATCATCAGAATGACTCTCTCACTAAAACCATCTGCCTATGAGAGTCCATGATAGGCAAATCCACTGAAAAATGACATGTCACTAAAGAGGGGACATGACAGATGTCTCCACTATGCTTCTTTATGCACCAGACACAAATAATAGTCCTTGGTATTGGTCCCATTATGCCATATTTCAAAGCGGGGTCATAGCTACTAAGGAATATCCTTCCAACAGATTGACTTGCACTAGTTAAGTTTTAAGCAAATGCGAAGCCAGATGCTGATCTAGATGCCATTGTGATTATAAATCAACCTACAACATTGATAGAAACAAAAAAAATTATACAAGCATGGAGCTAAAACTATTAATAATTTTCACTACATTTATTATATTTATGAACAATTTTTCAATATGAATTCGTAGTTTATAAAACTTTTCATAATGAATATTTAAAAAAGGAAAATTAAAACTCTATTTAAATCTAACATATATACTAATAGTCAATATAATAACATATCTTTTAATCAATATAAAAGATATATTATTATATTGAATATTAAAATTTAATATAGTCAATATATACATTGTTATAATTTGTATACATATAGCAATTATTTTTACATTTAATTTATAAAATTTCTCATTAACAATATTAAAAAAATAAAACTCTATTTGAATCTAATATTTATATTAAGTCAATATAATAATATAATAATATATCTTTCAATCAATATAAAAGATATATTATTAATATTATTATATTGATTATTAAAATTTAATATAATTAATATATACATTATTATAATATAATTTTTTTATATATTTACAATTTTAAACAATATTATTTTTTGAATATAATATATATTATACATATAATAGTTATATAAATAAGCAATGGGTTCACCTCCAATGACATTGCCACTAGCATCACAGTCTACTTGAAATACCTTATTAAAATTTGGAAGTGCCAAAACAAGCTGCTTTGTTGTAATATTTTCGTAGAATATTATACCCAAATTTTTAACACAGAAATTCAACAAATAATTTTGCTTGCAAATGTTTTCAACTCATCCATCCCAATGAATAGAAAAATATAAAATACCCAGTTAAAATATAGATTCTGAAATGGTATTGCATTTAAATCTTTAGCAGAACAATAACAAAAATCCAATCGTAGTTACAGAAAATTACAGCAAGATTGGATTCTAGAAATATGAACCTGAAACACTGAGTGAGACACCTGTGTGATATCTCCAATTGACAATGGGTTTTTGTCCACTACCTCTGTAATGTCCCTATTTTGAGCGAGCATCTGAGTTATTAGATTTAGCCTATCACTGGGTCCTTGTAGGCTAATACTGGTGATTAGAGGGCCCTGATGTGGATTTTGGCCTGTTTTGAGAGACTTACTATTTATAGTAAGTCAACAATTGATTCACATGAGCTCAGATGAATTAGAGGTATTAAATGATGCTCTTAGTTTTTATTTTCGGCTTCCGGTTTAGGCTCCAAGATTCTTGGAGGGAGCGTCTATTTTTAGTAAGTTACTCCGCTAGGTTCATTAATGGCCTTTCATCATCAGGATCATGCCTATGTTGTCAGATTTTGATTCTGATGCTTCTTCAGTCATTTTCATAAGACGGGTGAATTTTGATTATTATTTAATCAAATTGGCTAAGGTTGCTATTTCTATTGGGATTGTCTATTGGGCACCTTGGTGTTATAGCTCGTTGGAACTGGGTTGAGTAGTTTTAAATCTTGAGCTCATAAAGTAGGGACCTTATATATCATATTAACATTATTTTAATGAAAGGGTCATTTTCAACATTAAAGTGAAGAGAAATATAATAGTTTATTATATTTCAAATGTGCAACCATAAAGCGAGCAGCTTTTAAGTGAAAATTGTTTTGAAGAAGCTTTTATTTTCTTTAATGCTTATAAAATGAAGCTTTGAGGATTTTCAAAAATCATCTATCATTATTATGCATCTTTGACAAAAAATCGAAATTGAGAGAAGTCTTCAAGGGTTTGGTTCTGCATAAGAAGAAATGATTAATTTCTTCGAAATCCTTCCTACACTCTGTGTTGGATTCAATGCCAATGAATTGTGTTCAAGTTCTTCATGCTGTGGTACATATGGAGTCCGTACAACAATACAAGGAAGCTGTGATTTTATACAAGGAAGTTGCGAATTAATTGAGGGAAGCTGCGGTTTGATTCAAGGGGTTTGTGTTTCAAATAAGAGGTGTGCAAATTGTTTTGGGTGGCTTCCGTTCATCATTGAATTCATACATTGCTATGCAAGAGACGCCCAATGCAAAGGAACCCATGAATTAATGCTGGCATTCCATTCTTTGGTGCCTGCAATCCATTGAGGCTGTGTCTCATTTTTCTTTGTGGCTGCATATCAATTCATAAGAGCTGCGATTCATTCCTAGCAGGTGTGTCAATTCCCTCATTTAAATTTATGCAATGTCATTTGAAAATTTGAAAGCTTTTGAATCAAATCAAACGGCGAATTTTGGAAATAGAAATTATTTGTGTCTGAGATCATTTTATATATTTAAAAAATACAAAAAAATTATATATGTTCAAAAAACAAAAAAATTGCAAAACAATTTTAGAAAAAAAAAAAGTCTTCAGCATTGAGCCAGCAGGGCTCTTTACAGTGGTATCAAAGTGGTTTCCTACCATCCTGCGGGGTTAGAAATCTTGAGTTCCCACGTTTGATATATGTGTGATCAACACTCTAGCTTTATTTCAGTTATGGATAAATATAGGAAAACTAGTAAACAGGGAAAGTAGTTGAATAGCAAGGTTAATCTTAGGAAGCAAACAAATGCCATGATGGAAAGTATGGAAAAGCTTAGACAAAATCAGGAAAGGATGAATGTTTTGCTTTCAAATCTGTCAACCATAGACAATGCGGCAAGGTATATGGTTTCCATTTTTAAAAAGTTTTCCTCACAGAGAAAATAGGAAGAGAATCGGGAGGATTGTACAGGTGTAGCTTTAGTAGCCAGCAACCATCAGGTAGTGGAGCCTTTGCTCAATGAGGCGGTTACTAGTCCCTATACGCATGATGTTGGAGGCTCTTCTCAGGAGCATGTGGTTATGACAGACTTGCTTGCGGACAGTTGCATTGAGTCTCATCATTTCCATGAGACAAGAACTCGTGATCATGGGAATGTTGATGACATGATAGCCACCATTGATTGCAGCCCTACATCAACTAGTAGCAATGAAATTACTAATGATACTGGTTCTGATTTTTATGATAGTAGTTCTATATTTGAGCCTATTAATGTCGTTGATGACAGGGCAAGTGTAGAGGATGTTGTGGGTATCACTATGGGTTTTGACTCGCACGATGAGAGTGTTAGTTTCAAGATTGCATGGAAAATGTGAGTTCTAATTCTAATTTCTATGATAGCAGTGAGTCACGTTGGCAGCAACATGAGATATTTGAGGTTTTATAGGTTGATGAGATTGGCATTGGTGATGTGGACACTACTGATGTTATCTATGAGGACGACTCATGCTGTAGTGAGTCTGATTTGTCATATCAGACTTTAGAAAATGGTTCAGAGGATTTGTTGGTTGATGATATGTCCTAGGATCGCGAGTTGCAGGGATTTGCAATTGCTTCGGTAGTGGGTGCATGCGAGGAGACTGATGTAGTAACAACTTCTATTGATTCAAATGAGTCATTTGTTGAGATGCTTAGCAGCAGTACCTCGGTTGTTGATGTGTGCACTGATGATAGCGCATATGTTGTTTATTATGAGGTGAGTGATGTAGAGACAATGTCATGTTATAGTACAGATCAACACAGTGGCGAGGCTCACTTTGTGGACAATCCTCTGTTTGAGATGGATGCAACATTGTCTTATGACAATTGACTTTTTGAGGTTGATGTTGATCACTCACCTGAGTGGAGTTGGGAGCAGTTTACACCATTTGCTGACACAGTTCAATTTCCTATAGCAGCAATAGGTGATGTCCCTATGTCCACAGATTATGTTGAGGCTGTGGTTACATCCATTGCAGTTACAAGTGCCGTTGATACAACTAGGATGAGTGCATCTGTTTAGAGTAGTGCAAAACCACATGTTGCACCAGTTTCTCCTATGGCTACGTCTATTGCCAGGGTTTTTGGTGGTGGGTCAGATGAAAGAGGTTATATTCAAAACTATGACAGTCAACACTGGACTGAGGTTGGAGCTTTTTATCATGGCTGCATAGGGAGTACTCATCACTACTTTTCTGGTCCACACACAGAGAGTATGATGATGTATCAGTGTGGATTAGGTTTGAGGTTATACCATCCTTTGTGGGTGGGTATATGCCACCTGCAGCAGATGGGATTAGTGGTTGCAAGTTGGATTGCTGGCGGAAACAACACATCCATGGTATCCTAGCTGAGGATGGAGATAGTGGCTGTGATATAGACGCATTTGGATGTTCTTATCTCCACTATACAGATGGATGTGAGTTCAGTGTCTTTTGGGACCCGAGTGATGTCAAGATTAGTACAGTAGTTCGGGTGGGTCTCATAGATTGGCTTCACCACTTTGGACATAGTGAAGTTGAGTTCAGAGTCAAGCAATAGAAGTCAGAGGATAGTCTTCCTGGAAGGCTTCTACTTAGACTTTGGGATCCTTCCAGTGTATCGGGATTCTAGACAGAGCTCACAGAGGAGTTTTGGGGTGTGTACATGGTGCTGACTACATATGGTTTTACTTTTGACCTTCATGTGCATGACCCCTTTCAGATGCACAATTTAGTTGCGCATGGGCTGGACATCGTGTATGACAGCTTACCATGCGCAGTTTCAGGAAGCAAGCTTTGTCAGCCTTCTGAGTTGCTTCCCTATGAAATATTCACTCTTGGGACATCTATTGTTGGATTTGATTCAGTTTGGCAGGTTCAATCAGTTGTAATGGTGATGGTGTTGTCTTTACAGGAGTTTGGTGATGACAAGAACATTACACATTTCTATCTGTGGGATCCGGGTGGACTATTGTGTTGCATTGGTATCTGGCGATTGCTTGGGGACAAGCAATCTTGGGGAGGGAGGACTGTAATGTCCCCATTCTGAGTGAGCATTTGAATTATTAGATTTAGCCTATCACTGGGTCCTTGTAGGCTAATGTTGGTGACTAGAGGGCCCTGATGTGGGTTTTGGCCTGTTTTGAGGGACTTACTATTTATAGTAAGTCAATAGTTGGTTTCGATGAGCTTAGGTGAATTAGAGGTATTAAATGATGCTCTTAGCTTTTATTTTTGGCTTTTGGTTTGGGCTCCAAGATTCTTGGAGGGAGAGTCTATTTTTAGAAAGTCACTCCGTCAAGTTCATTCATCGCCTTTCATCATCAAGATCACGCTTGTGCTGTCAGATTTCGATTTTGATGCTTCTTCAGTCATTTTCACAAGACGGATGAATTTTGATTATTATTTAATCAAATTGGCTAGGGTTGCTATTTTTATTGGGATTGTCTATTGGGCGCCTTGGTGTTATAGCTAATTGGAACCGGGTTGAGTAGTTTTAAATCTTGAGCTCATAAAACAGGGACCCTATGTATCAAAATAACATTATTTTAATCAAAGGGTCATTTTCAGCATTAAAGTGAAGGGAAATATAATAGTTTATTATATTTCAAATGTGCAACCATAAAGTGAGTGGCTTTTAAGTGAAAAGTGTATTGAAGAAGCCTTTGTTTTCTTTAATGCTTATAAAATGAAGCTTTGAGGATTTTTGAAAATCATCTATCATTATTATGCATCTTTGACAAAAAATCGAAATTGGGAGAAGTTTTCAAGGGTTTGGTTCTGCATAAGAAGAAATGATGAATTTCTTCGAAATCCTTCCTACACTTTGAGTTGGATTCAATGCCAATGAATTGTGTTCAAGTTCTTCATGCAGTGATACATATGGAGTCCATACAACAATACAAGGAAGCTGTGATTTTATACAAGGAAGTTGCGAATTAATTGAGGGAAGCTGTAATTTGATTCAAGGGGTTTGTGTTTCAAATAAGAGGTGTGTGAATTGTTTTGGGTGGCTTCTGTTCATCATTGAATTCATACATTGCTATGCAAGAGACGTCCAATGCAAAAGAGCCCATGAATTAATGTTGGCGTTCCATTCTTTGGTGGCTGCAATTCATTGAGGCTGTGTCTCATTTTTCTTTGTGGATGCGTATCAAATCATAAGAGCTGCGATTCATTCCTAGCAGCTGTGTCATTTCCTAAGGTGCCAATTCTCATTTAAATTTATGCAATGTTATTTGAATATTTGAAAGCTTTTGAATCGAATCAAAGTAAATTTTGGAGATAGAAATTACTTGTGTCTGAGATCATTTTATATATTTAAAAAATACAAAAAAATTATATATGTTCAAAAAACAAAACAATTTAAAAAAAAAACAAGTCTTCAGCATTGAGCTAATAGGGCTCTTTACAGCCTCCAAGCTTGAGGGTCTATGTTTTCAAACTTGTTGAAAGCTGAAGCTTCAAAATTCTCCAAGAGAACAATAATCAAATCATAAACCAAACATAATCCAAATGAACTTCTCTTCGTTCTTTTTAAGAGCATCCTATGACCCTTCGTTTTCCAACTCTTGTCTTTTCGTTTTCTTTCTCTTTTGTCCCTTTTCAAACCTCTTTTAATAATAAAATGACTTTTTATCAATTTGCATTAAACTCCAATAAAGTCATTTTTAATATTTTGTGAAGTTGGCATTTAATTTTCTAACGTCCCCAAAAAGGGACATTACAATCCTCCCTCCGTAGAGATTGTTTGTCCTTAAGCAATCATGAATCTGCATACCAATACCAGGATCCCATATTAATCTACAAGCTTCTCTATAGCACATTCTGGAATATCTGAAGTCAAAACATGCCACATTGTGAAAAAAAAAGTTTGGTTGCAAATCATTCATCAATAAGATCCCTAGATCCCAAGACAATCTGGAAAACGTTGCTTCACCAATCCACTGCACCACTTTGAGAATAACATCACTTTACCTCAAGCTGTGAAGCACCCCATCACAATCCATGAAAAAAAGAGCATCGAACTTGTCCACACCTGGATCCCAAACCAATCTATCCGTTCGATCATGGGAGTAGAAACATGTCTATCATTCTACCCTCTTCTTGTAACAGCTATCTGAATAAGTAGCTCACCAAGAAGATGCCAAAAACAACTCCAATATGCACAAAAATCAACTCATTAGGCCCCCAAATGTCGCTGCTATAACCCAGACCAGCAATAAGAATGATAATGATGTTGCCATTGTGCCTTTGTACTAGAAAGTTAATCATCTCATAGGGGATATCCCTCAAGTAAAAATGTCTCCACAAATCTCCATCAATAACTGTTGTAGACCATGTCGAATTTGAAAATACAATAGGAGGCCAAGAAGGACAACCACTAATAACTGAAGTATGGATGAAGATAAAATCACCAACCAATAAATAAACAGCTGCCATGTCATAAGAATTCAGTGAAAAATCTAAAGGTGAGTTGTAGCTGTCCTCATTATTCATCAAAAACAACTCAGGAATTTCTGATTCACAAGTGCCATCAATCAAACCAACATCTCCACCAATGAAATGATCGCCATCAAGTGAAATTTCAAAACTAGCAACACTTCGCTTATCATCATCCTCATGTGAAAAGGTTGTTACCTCATGATATTGTAAAGGCATACTACTGCTGTTGTAAAAATCAGAATTCTTGTGGTCCCCTTGTGCCAAACTTCTCCCCTCACAACCACAACTTCTTTTAACCTTGGAAGACCCTTGATCATTTTTGTCTCATGGCTGAAACTACTTTGAAATCTACCCATGGGATCAGTTATAGCAACTCTTCCATTGCTGCATAATGGAGCATCATAGATACATTGTTCATCAAAATTCTTGAGTGACTTCTTGCTGGTCCTTTTAATCTTCTTTAACTTAATGTGTCTCATTTGAATAGAGAATGGTGGAAATACTATGCTTACTTTCATTTTCACCAAGGGTATTGATTCCTTCAACAATTTGTATGATCTCCTTGGTTTTGGAATCAAGTCCTACTTCCTTGGGAGTAGTTTCTATACAAGTCTGATTTTCAGTCTTGTATAATGAGTAGCGAGTCACGCTCAACTGCAAACAAAGCTCATCCACCTCTCTTTCCTTGTCTTCTTCAAATCTGATAGCAAGATCCCTATCCATTAACAATTGCAAGTAGTGTGATTTCGTTCTTTCAAATGCTTCCTTGATGGTGTGTAATTGAGAACTAGTAACACCAAATTCAATTCCTTTTTGCCTCTCATCAAATTGAGTTTTCCAAAGAAGATCTTCAATGTATTTGTGAGAATACTTGTACAACCCTCTCCTTCGCGACCAATAATCTATTCATCATGTTGGCATTATGCTTAGTTGTCATCATTGGCAAACATCAAACACATCGGTCTTTAAGTTAGAGCAACAATGGTGAACCAGTAGTTGTCCCAGTTGACAACCATCAAACTTGCTAAGTAACCAATGTACCTCACCAGTGACAATAATACCGGTCTTGGCCAATCGGTCTAGTAGGAAACCACAAGAGATAGATGACTCAACCGGTAGAACACCGGTTCACACTCAAAAGTATAAGATCTACCCGTCCGTCCGTGTTTTTATAATCCGATCCGGTTTTTGCAAAGCATTTTGGGATGAACTGAAGCTTTGAATGCGAGCGTTTTGGAATGAACTGGAGTTTTGTATGCGAGCGTTTTGGGATGAACTAGAGTTCTGCATGCGAGATTTTTGGAATGCCTTCTAGAACAACGGCGTTTTGGAAGAGTTACAACTTGCGCTATAGTTCTATGTGGTAATGTGAAGATCATTATATATATGGGTCATCGTGCATTAGTAGTGTGGTTGTTGGAGAAATCAAGTGCAAAGAGATAAAGAAGAGCACAAGAACCGAGTCTTCTAAGAAGGGATACAATCACCAAGAATGAAAGACAGATTGAACAGCCAATCAGAGCGAAGAATAGAACAGGTATGATCTGATCGACAGACAAAGTGTCTAAAGAAGATCTTTTTTCTTATTGGGTAAAGCTTATAAAAATCCCTTTATCAAGGTGAACCCTAATAGGCTCCATTGTATAAATCCCTTCACTGGGTGACATCTTGATTAATGTTCTTAAGTCCTCTGGTGAGGCGACTCCTAACAAGGTCAAGATCTTAATTGATTTATATCAGATCCCTTCACAGGGTAGCACTCTAACAAGTGTTGTTGTAAGCCTTTAACAGGGCAACTTTATTACTGCAGTAGTGAAGATTGTGGGTTTTGTCCCACTGTGGTTTTCTCCCTCTAACTGAGGGTTTCCACGTATAAATCTTGTGTTAGCTTTTGTCTGTGATTTTTGTTCAAGTTACTCTAACATGCATTACATTTACATAATCACACAATAGCTGTTTTTAGATTCATGGGATAAGAATTCAAATTGTTGAATTGATTGATTCACCTCCCTCTCAGACACCGGTTAGGATTAACACATCAAATCTTTCAAAGCTAAAGTCTTTGTTCAAATTCATCTAGAGTACCTGAGATATCATACATTTCATTTTCTGATTTGTTTGCAACTGTAAGGACATTATCTTCATCACTCTCTGTTGTCTCTCTAGAAAATCCCATTCACTCTTCATGTAGCACAAATGGGCCAGCATTATGATCATATATGGATTCATCAAAGGAGTTCTCTCCTTCACTAGTTTTGTCAATAGTAATCAACAAATTACCAATTAAGAGTTTAGTATACCTCTCATCTGTAGCAATTGATTCTTCCATAATATCATCCTCAACTGGTTGGAAATTGTCATCCTGTTTGTATTCAACATGCCCGCAAACAGGTGTATTTTTTTCAACTTGCTCCACATGAATCAAGATTCCAGTGGCTTTGTCCTTATCACTATCTAGCTGCAATAGATCTCTTCCTAAATAATACCACAAACATGTTCAAGTGTCTAGGCCTCTTGACATGAAATGCTCTTCCCTCATTTGGTTCTTACTCTTTGTTGGAGATCCTGAACCCTGTAATCCCATTGAATCTATTTCTTCTTCAGCTCGTTGTTGTTTGTACTTCTCAATTTTTGGCTCACATTGTTTTAGCACCTTGTTGACCAACTCATAAACAATTTTAAAAGCATCTTGTTCTTGCCTTGAAATTGCTAACATATGCATAAGAGGCTGAAAATGAGCATCACTCTTGTTTATTGACATAACAATAATAGTTTCCATAGCTGCAATAACATCTGCATTGCACTCTTTCCCAATTGCGCTTAAGAAATATTGAAACATGGCGTGCATTAAGCCATTCAGTCCCATGTCAAGTATAAGATTATTCAATCTGATTGTTGCAAATGTTTTTAGTATGGCAACCCTTGATGAGAAATGACGACTTTTGATGTTACCAAGATATTGGAAGCTATCAATAATTAACTGAAGTACCTCCTTCATTATGCCTTCTTCGTAAGGTTCTTGAGGTGCCAAGATTCTGGTGACACCATCAATTAAAAAGTAACCAGCAGTCTTATCTCACTATCTGAATGCTTCAGCCACTTGTGTTGATTCAACGCAGTCACCATAGGAACAAGAGTAATCTGCACCAAATCAGAGGGTGATTGCTCTATAATGGTCAAACACCCTTTCAATTGGATCAAGGTGATGAGAGGTTTTTCTCTTGTTTGTAACTCCATCCCAAACTTGCTACCTATCTCATAGAGTACTTTAGTGAAACTGTCATCTAATGCCATTTTTAAATCTGATGCCACTGTAAAGAACTACCCCAAATCTGACTACTGAAGAGAATGCTGTCTGAAGAATACAGAGCGAATTTTCTGAATGTGATGCCGCCACTATAAGAGGCTACCCCAGTTATTCACTAACTTCTATGCTTATATGTCCTAGAGTGAGGATTTTGTTTTTTTTTTCAATATATTTTCAATTTCCAACATGAAATTGATTTTGAACTATTTTCAATGCTAATATTAAATGATTGAAAACTCAGACTAAAAAATATTGATAGATCTTGAACAGTAAATTGACTTGAGCTGCCTAACAGTTGCCCAATTTTCTCATATTTTTCCTTGTAAATTTCTTCGCATCAAGATAGACTTGGTAATAGGGCATACCAATTGGAATAAATTTAAGAATGCTGTTCTGTTATTATATCAAACTCAATCCTTTTTAACACATTGGTTTATTATAGGGAATTACAGAGATTGATTGCACTTGGTAGTAGCACGGGAAATTCTGGAAATACTCAGCAGTATTTCCATTGGAATTTCCCCTCTCAATTTTATTCCAAATGCTTCTAATTTGATGACCAACTGTCACTGTAGTACTTTTCCGAGTTGCATTTTGTGTTCTGGTTTGTTGGGTTTAACATTCAACTCATTGGTTCGATATCCTCTTGAATATCTGCTCTGGAAAAAAAAAAAACTCTTGCTTATTGCAACTGCACCTCCAATTATAACTTCCGCCGAAGATGATCGAGCTTGCAACTGACCAATGTAGTAATAGCTGTCTAAAAACAAATTGGATATATAGCAGTCTTCGATGCTTTCACCGGCTCTCTCCGTTGGTTACCACAATCACTTCTCAGTCCCCTTCTGTACAACGGCAAAAAAACTTGTGTATAGATGCCAGGTAGTATCTTCTACTAACATTCACAGGTGCCTCTCCATGCTGAATAGCCTATTGCAAGAGCTTTAGTAACTCCAGTTGAGACCAACTTGCCCAGAGATAATTAATCCTATATAAAGTCTCAGGTTACGATAATGTCTGAGCATATAGGAGAATTGCTCTAATACGAACTAACAAGATGCATACGTAATTGAACTTCTCCAGAACTAAATTCAAAATTTGCAGAAAGGTGTTCTTGAAACCATGCCTGAAAACTCCCATCTCAATTATTCATTCCATTTTTTTATACCACTGTAATATTCCCTGTAGGAATCTTGTTTCAATCTTCACTTTTGTGTACTTGACATACATTGGTAAAGGTCTGCAAAGATTGTTTATCACAACTCACAATCCTCCTCACAGTTGTTTGATAGTGCACAGCAGAAGAGTAGTCCCAACAAGCTTCTTCAACAAAGGTAATAGAAATATTATCATCTATAGGTCTTATACAAATTCTGAGCAGCACACAGAAATGAATAAAAGGGACAATATCATCGTTTCCTTAATACAGAATTACTTCATTTGCATTTGCCTGTATTGTTCAACTTCAACTCGGTACAACGCCCATTGATGAGTCTTCGCAGTCTATACTGAGGATGCGAATATGACCAGACTTGACTGCTGTTACCCCCTAAATGGGATATGATCAATCTTTTCCCCGTCGGTACTCCACGTGCCTTTCCTTCCAACAACAAGGGTTGAGCCACGACCATGCAGGAGTGAGCGTTTATTTATTTGAAATGTTCTCGTAACGGTTTGACAATGATATATCTTGTTTGAAGCCTTAGTCAAGACGACATTAATTAACAAGAAGCCCTCGAAGAATTATTCAACCCTGGTTAACAACATCCACGCAAGAGACTGCAAACTCTAAAGTCTTCATGCCAGAATTGATCATGGTAGTACTCAGGCAGAAAAGAGAACAAAGAACTTAGCAACATATTAATTGCCCATCTACAGAATGTTATATCAGCTCCGCTCGAACATTAATCGCCCATAAACTTATAATGTTTGGCTAATAATTATTGACGACAACTGTCAAATTATATTAATGGACTATGGTTGTGAAATAATAATCCCCACGGCACTTTAGTATATGATTCATTCACGAGTGTATAAAATTTTAATTGCAAACTTTTGCATAAAATCGGGAGTGACCACTCACTTAGCCTTCCACGATAATAATCAATTCCGTTGCTTACGATTAAAACTCCAACCTTAGGAAATGAAAGGCCCGATATGAAATGATAGCTCATAAATACTTGCCCGAGGCTTTGGCCATAATAGGTTGCTGAAAATATTTAGCTCCTCGTATCCAGCCAGAAGCGCAAATATCAATTGATTATAATGTTCCAATATGAGCCCGATAGCAAATATTAATTTCTCAGAGTTTTAAACTTCAATGGGACCCACCTATATTTTATCGGCACTTTGGAAATATTAAAGCTCATTAATTAATGAATTGTATTCCCCTCACTCCTACGGGAAAAACATTCTTCAGAGATTGCAATTGACATTAGTGAAGAGCTTCAACATCGTGTGCTGAAGGAATCAGAGTTCCGTGCCTAGAGTGCTTGTGCGGGATTGAGAAAGCTGGAGTTTCAGACGGCTTGGTCCTTTGTTTATTTTGTTTAGAAGGTTAAAATAAACCGTTGAAACTCTTTGGTGATTTGTGGTTTGAAATACCTTCTTAATAATTGTTTGTTGCCGGAAAATACATTGAATATCAAATGGAGAAATTCCTCTTTAAGCACGATAAGGGGTAGCTCTTTACAGAGGCAGAGCCATTCTGTGTTGCTGGAAGGGATTTTTTTGGCAAAGATTACTTGGTTGTTTTGACATTGACTTGACAACAATCCGGTCCATTGATGCATAGTGAGGATTTTGGGCAGATTCGGGATTCTTTCAAATGATGCTGTTATTTCCTGGGCATTGGCATACGCATTTCAGAATTGCATATGTATTGTAGAGGTTGTTGTGTAATATCTATACGCACAACTTCTTCGAAAAAACTGGTTAATGGATCGTTGAAGCAATAAATCTACATTCACATTTTGATACTTGCACAATTATAAGAAGCGAACTCTGTTAAACAACAACATGAAGAACTGTAGTAGCTTGTATGAAAATATGTGTTCAGTTGATGAAGGATAGTGGAAAAAGGTGCAATAAACTTGGTTCAAACAAGTCCTGCAAATAGAGAGTGAAATAGGAAAGATTTAAATAAAGAATTCTCAGACATAAAATGACATTAGATGACAGTTTGGCCAAGGTACTTTATGAGACAGGTAGCAATATGCGGTTGGAATCACAAACAAGGGAAAATGCTTTCATCACCTTGATCAATTGGAAGGATATTTGACCATTATAGAGGAATCACCCTCTGATTTGTTGCAGATTGCTCTTGTTCCTGCAGTGAGTGCGTTGAATCAACACAAGTGGCTGAAGCATTCAGATAGCGAGATAAGACTTCTGGTTACTTCTTGTTTGATGGAGGTCACAAAAATCTTAGCACCTCAAGAACCTTACGAAGAAGACATAATGGAGGTACTTCGGTTAATCGTTGATAGCTTCCAATATCTTGGGAACATCAAAAGTTGTCATTTCTCAAGAAGGGTTGCTATACTAGAAATATTTGCAGAAATCAGATTGAGTAATCTTATACTTGACATGGGACTGAATGGCTTAGTACACACCATGTTTCAATATTTCTTGGTCACAATTAGGGAAGAACACAATAAAGATGTTATTGCAGCCATGAAGACCATTTTAGTTATGACAATTAATGAGAGTGGTGCTCATTATCAGCCTCTTATGCATAAGTTGTTAGCAATTTCAAGACAAGAATAGGATGCTTCTAAAATTGCTTATGAGTTTGTCAACAAGATGCTCAAACAATGTGAGCCAAAAATTGAGAAGTAAAAACAAGAACAGGCTTAAGAATAATTAAATTCAATGGGATTACAAGTTTTAGGATCTCCAACAAAGAGTAAGAACCAAATAAGGGAAATGAAGATTTGTTTTTCATGTCAGGAGGCCTAGACACTTGAACATGATTGTGATATTGTTCAGGAAGAAGATCTATTGTAGCTAAACAGTGATAAGGAAAAAGCTATTGGAGTCTTGATTCATGGGGAGCAAGCTGAAATAAATGCACTTGATTGCGGGCATGTTGAAAACAAATATGATTATTTCCAACAAGCTAAGGATGACATTTTGGAAGGAAAATCAGTTGCTATGGGTGAGAGGTATACTACACTCTTAATTGGTAATTTGCCGATTACTATTGACAAAACTAGTGAAGAGAAGAACTCCTTTGAGAAATCCATGTGATCAAGATACTATTCCATTATTACTTCATGAAGAGTACATGACACCAGCTATAGTAGTAATTAAGTGTGGTGGTCATATTGCTCCCATAGTTGAGAACAAATCAGAAAATTTGATGTGTGACAACCCATGTTCCCTAGGTGAATGTGAACTAAATCCCTTAGCATTGCAAGATTTGAAGGACAGATTATTGGTCACAGAGGAGAGCGTTGTACAAGTGTTAACAAGGGCAGATGATTCTCACAAATTCATTGAAGATCTTATGTGGAAAACTCAAATTGATGAGAGGCAAAAAGTAATTGCATGTGGTGTTACTAGTTTTCAACTGCACACCATCAAAGAAGCATTTGAAAAGATGAATTGAGATTACTTGTAGCTATTAGTGGATAGGGATCTTGCTATGGAATTTGGGGAAAACAAGGAAAATGAGGTTGACGATCTTTGTCACCAAGTTAACATGGCTCATTTCTCTCTATACAAATCAGAAAATCAAATGCCTATATTATCTACAACCACAGATCAAGAAGTTGTTACAAGAGAGATGGAGATCAAACAAATAGCAGAGGGGATTGATGAACTCTTGAAGGAAGAAATGAGAGACAATGATATTAGCAATTTACATACTAGGGACATCCAAATAGTTGAGGAATTCCACAAAGAAGTATCTTGCAGCCTTGTGTCCCCATTTGAAGAAGGAACATTTGAGACACTACCACCTTTGAACACTTGGGAAAAGCATGCGAAAAGTCAAGATTTGGTGATAGATGAGGAGCCCAAAATTCTGATTCGGGACAGCAATAGCTCACCTTCTCACTCTTATAAATATGCAGCCTTTTCACCCGAAATAATTAATGGAGAAGAATCAACAAGTGTTGGTGCTCAAAGTGATAGTGAGGGCTATAGAATTTTCAATGAAGAAGTGTTTGTGAAGGTTGAAGACATGACACAAGGGTACCATAGGAATTCTGATTTTTACAACAGCTATTATGTGCCTTCACAACATCATGAGGTAACAATTTCTTCACATGACGATGAAGTTAAGCCAAGTGATACTAGTTCTGAAATTTTATTTGATGGTGATCAATTGGTGGAGATGTTGGTTTGATTGATGACACTAGTAGTGAATTAGAAATTCCAGAGTTGTCTTTGATGAATAATGAAGACAACTACAACTCATCTCTAGATTTGCAACTGAATTCTTATGATATGGAAGCTGTTTATTTATTGGTTGGTGATTTTATCTTCATCCATACTTCAGTTATTAGTGGCTGTCCTTCTTGGTCTTCTATTGCATTTTCAGATTTGGCATGGTCTACAATGGTTATCGAGTTGCATGGAGATTTGGGGAGACATTTTACTTGAGGGGTATCCCATATGAGATGATTATCTGTCTAGCATAGAGGCACAATGACAACACCGTTATCATTCTTATTGCTGACCTGGGTTATAACAGCGACATTCAGTGTTCTAATGAGTTGATTTTCGTGCATATTGGAGTTGATTTTGACATCTTTTGTGTGGACTACTTATTCAAGTGGCTGCTACATGATGGTGGTATAATGATAGACATCTATTTCTACTCCCATGATTGGATGGACAGATTGGTTTGGGACCCAGATGTTTGCAGGAATGGTGCTCTATTTTCATGGATCGTGACGAGTTACTTCACAGCTTAAGGCAAAGTGTTGTTATTCTCAGTGTGGGGCAGCGGATTGGTGAAGCAACGTTTTTCAGTTTGTCTTGGGTTCCGGGGATCTTATTGATGAATGAGTTGCATCTGAACATTTTGCTTCACAATGTGACATGTTTTGACCTCAGATATTCTAGAATTTGCTATACAGAAGCTTGCGGATTAATATGGGACCCTGGTATTGGTATGCAAATTCATGATTGCTTGATGACAAGCAATCTCTAAGGAGTGAGGACTGCAATGTCTCTTTTTGGGGACAATAGAAAATTAAATGCCAACTTCACAAAATATTAAAAATGACTTTATTGGACTTAATGCAAATTAATAAAAGTCATTTTAATATTTAAAGAGGTTTGAAAAGGGGACAAAAAGGAAGATGACGAAAAGACAGGAGTTGGAAAACGAAGAGTCATAGAGTTTCTCTTTAAAAGAACAAAGAGAAGCTCATTTGTATTATGCTTGGTTTTGTGATTTGATTACTATTCTCTTAGAGAATTTGGAAGTTTTAGCTTTCAGCAGGTTTGAGGACAGAAACCCTTGAGCTTGGAGGCAGTGGACGGAAACCCATTGTCCGTGAGAGATGTCATACAAGTGTCTCACTTATGCTTAAAATTCCTTATTTCTAGTTATCCAATTTGATTGTAATTTATGTGTTTATGATTGGATTTGTTTTTGTTCTGCTGAAGATTTATATGCAATATTATTTTAGTATCTATATTTCAGCTGGGTATTTGTAATTTTGTTGGATAAATTGCAAATCAATTGCATGCAAATCTGTTGTTTAAATTTTTGTGGTATATTTTGAGAAATTTGGAGAAAGTATCTTTTCGGGTTATTACACTTCCAAATTCTCAAAGAGAATAATAATCAAAACATAAACTATACCCTCCTGAAATGAATCTAGCATTCTTCTTTTAAAGCTCAATGCAGTGACTCTTCAGTTTCTCTTGCCTATCTCTTTTTCTTCTTTCTTTTGTCCTTTCTAAAACCCCCTTTTAAAATTAAAATGACTTTTATTAATTTTCATTAAGCTCCAAATAAGTCATTTTAATATTTTATGAAGTTGTCATTTGATTTTCTAATGTCCCCCTCAAAAAGGGACATTACAATTTTGTGGACTATACAAGGGTGTGAGAAGGATAGGAAAGATTGCCTTAGAATTGAAGTTGCTAGAGCATGGCAAGATCCACAATGTATTCCGTGTTTGGTGCCTCAAAAGGGCACTTAGACAGTGTGTAACCCCTCTTGATCTTCTAGCATGGGATGAAGAAGGAAAATTTGTATTAGTATCTGAGGGTATTTTGGATGTTAGGAAGAGAAGATCGAGGAGTAGAAGCATTAAGGAATAGTTGGTTTGATGAAAGGGATACCACATGGGAAGGAGAAATGATTCTTCAACATCCAAATCTGCAATTGCTGGAGGACAAACAACTTTGAGAAGAGAGGATTGTAGCATCCCCTTCATAGGCATAAGTGTGAGGTGAGGACCCTTAGCCTATTTTTGAAACTTGTCGGCTAATTGGGCATATGAGAAGGGAGGAATTAATTATTTTTATGAAGTTGAACATTTTATGTCAAAGTGACTTAGTTGGGGCTAAAAAGAAAACTAAAATTATAAAGTCACTTTTTTGGAGAAATAAAATATAATTTCTTGAATGTTCGAAAAGACAGTATAAAGGGAATTGTAATGGGGAAATTCACATCTTTTGGTAATTTAATTACCTATTGTGAAGTTTGGACATTTTGTTAAGTTGAAACCGTAAGACTAAGGGAAAATTGGTTTTAGAAAAGGATTTCTTCCTAGGCAATGTTGATTGGATCGACACACTTCATGGTTACTGTAGAGCTTTAGCAATAGGATTTACAGAATTAATAAATATTTGATATTGAAGAATCCTTTAGGTACTTTGTTTTGGTCTTTTTTCTAGTTGAATAATTCTGAAAATATATGTACAGGAAATATTTTTGAATATAGGAGAAAATTCCAAATAGGAGAAAGTTCCTAGAAGTGTGATGTCATAAAAGGGTATAACACCATATGCTACCTTAGCTGCCACCTTCTAGAAACTGCTGTATTTTATGAAAAGAGGCCATTGGATTTTTTAAAAGCATATCACTCATCTTTGGAGGAATTTGTATTCTATTAGGATTACACACTTAGCCATCCAGCCTTTTTGGAGCATTTGAAGGGGTTTAAAAAGGCAGTCCATATAAGGAGAAAGTGGGATGTTGGAAGATCTTTTTGAAAGATTCATATTACATTTAGGACTATTTTTTTCCTCCCCAGCCACTTGAAGGTGTTTAAAGGTTTAAAACAAAAATAAGCATCACCACCTTGTGATGATTACATGAGGTGTTGAGGATGTGCATTGGCTATTAAAAGACAATGAAGGAAGCTGCAGAAGTTTGGGGACTGTGGGATTCTTACTGTACATCAACCGCTGCTTTCTGAATCTGTAAGCGGAGTGGACAATCAGAACTCTGTTGTCAAAAGTAAAACTATTAGGGAGCTGTGATACGCATTAGAAAGACTGTAGAAAATTAATATCCCTTACCAGTCTGAGAGAAAAAAGGGAATTTATGAAATATAGGCAGCACAGAAACGAGTAAGGGCTCATATAGTATTATTATAAAAAAGAAACAGGTGATTTGCAATTAAGTTTACCTATTATCAAGGTATTTGTTCAATTATCCATTCAGGAGTAGGTCAGAAATTATACTCAGTTGTTTGTGATAATATTAAGTACAAATCAATTGTATTCAGCTCTGAAATGAATATTTGAATAAATATTGTAATGCTTTATGAGTAGTATTAATTGTGTATTGGTAATTGTTATATTCATTTGCAAGCACACAGATATTTTGACTTTTGTGTATTGGAATTCCATTCAACAGCTATCAATAGGAAAAAACAAAACGAAAAAACTGAGCCTGCCTAGTAAGGAAAATTGGGCTGCAATATCTTTTCTTTCTAATGATAATAATGAGTTTATCACAAAAAAATTGTAATAGAGAAGAAAAACAGGGGTCATGGAAACAATCCATTCACATTGGCACTCCTGTCATTAAATAAATGGATATATATTTATTTATTTATTCAAATAGCTGTTGATGTCTTGTTTGGAGGCCAATAGTTTCTTCCCATCTTGCCTATGTGCTAGCACTTTGTGTAATGGTTTTCCTTTATTTATATATTTTTCTGCTTGAAAGTTATCATGTAAATACAACATAAAGAAGCATGCACTAAGCTTTGTAAGATTCTGTTCTATAACTTCTATTATTCCACACGGTTCATACACATTTAGAAGAGAATTATGGTAATCTTCTTCGATCACTTTGAAGAGGATGCCGGTGAACTTTAATTATGCAAATGATAATATAAATACAATCTTTGGGATTTTATAATGCTTTTTCTAATACATGATTTATATTTAAGAATTTATTTCTATTGTAAGGGGTTTTTAATAACTTATGTTTGTTCTCTATCAAGGCACTGGTAAAATAAGGGATCAAACTCCAAATAGTTTTACACTAGTGGAACAAAAGGGTTCAGTTTTCACAAGGTAAAGGTGAAATGTTACTAGTTGATTTGTATTCCTTTTGAATAAAAGATATCATTTTCTGAATTTATATTTGCCTTTGTTACCCAAGATTTCTTAAGGTCATGCGATATTCCTATTTTCCTATATATTGACTATCCTTACTAAACAAAGATTATGTACGGAAGAAAAGGAAAAGGGAGCTCTTTTCTTTTTTATTTGCAAATTGGTTCCCTTATCCTTGTACAATTAAAATAAAAATAATTATCAGTGTAATAGTGAGAAATCTGAGCTATCTAATTTAAAAGTATAGGTTGTATATCTCGACCTTATATTTCTGTTGAGAATTTTACATATTTTTTAATAAGTTTTTTATCTTTGAGATTGGATCTGTCGATATTGTATTCCTTATGGAGAAGGAAAATGTAAACCCATCCATTATATTTAATTTTTAAGCCCCAATAGAGGTCTAATAATTCTTTTGAAGTTAATTACAGGATCAATTATAGGTTTAGTTGAGTTCAACTTCAACCACATGTTAACATCATCATGACATGCTAGCATTTTTATTTGTCCTCTCGAAAATAACTTAAACTAGAACACCATGTGACAAAAATGCTCTCTTCAAATTTGCAAGGTGAATTCCTTAATCTAAACAATATACAAGGTGCTAATTATTCACTGCTGTAATATACAACCCTGTTTTTCCTTTGTTTTTGTTTGTTTGTTTGTTTTGTAATGGTTTTGAAATGATAAACAAAGTGCAGATAATAAAGTAGCTTGCAGCAAGTTAACAACTCAGAAAACTGACAAAGCTCAGAAATATATGAAGCTTAAAATTCTATTTTTGTTTCTGATTTGAAAATAGATGTTTTGCCAAAAGTAGGAGCAACTCAAATCATTAAATAGCATGACATATTGTTGATGGGTGTTTTGTGACACTTGCCAAAATATAATAAAAATCCAAGTATTTTATTCTCTCTTGAACAAGAAAACCTCAAATGCTAAACTATGTGATCAAATAAGGCAACCCCAAGATTTACAATGTGAACATGTGACTTTATGATGAATATAAACTTAGTGAAATGATGTGATTTATCATTTTTCTGGTAATCACAAGGGGACTTACACAATTGTTCCTAGATTTTATCAAATTCTTTTCCCTTAAACAACAAATAATTTTGCAATGAGGCTCTTCAACTAATCCTAATAAATTTTTTTTGAAATAAAATGCAAAAAGAAATGGGTTTAGGAATTTGATCTACTTCTAACAATGCAAGAAACTATTTCCAACTTAGTGAAACCAACCCAAGCTTTGCTTCACCATGAGGAAACAACTACGCAAAGATGATGCAATCTCCCAAGAGTATGCAAATAATTTTCAAATCACCTATCACATTAACAAAATAAAATGTGAATCAATGAGCATAAAACAATTGAAGCTAAGCTTTCAAAATGAGTTCAGACTAACCATACATTGAAATTTGCAATCAACAAACTACAAATGGTATGATCATAATGGTTTCACCATGAATCAACAACAATATCTTCCATTCAACTATTTAACTCAATGTAAACAAATCTAAACTAATGAGTAGGAAATCATTCTAACATCCCAAAACAACACAAGTTCTCATCAAGTTTTAATGAGTTTGTAGTTATTCTAGCAGTATTTTGGCGACAATTTCACAAGTCTCCCTTACAAATGAAATGAGTAAGCCTTTATATAGGGCTTTCAATTACAAACCAAGGGCCGAGATTGATTCTAAATCAACAACCAAGATAATTCAAAGGAAATCCCAAGTGAGTAGTTACAACTACCACCTTCATACATTTCATGTCATCCAATGAGGAAATTACAAGTCCTTAAGTAAAATCCTTTTGAGAATGAACCAATGAAAATTATCATAGCCTTAATAGCACAATTTACAAGTACACATATCCACTTGTTAATGAGTCAGGTTCAGTGGATCTGGACTTGTTGACCTTGAATTATATGATTGGTTAGAGATGAGTAGGCACCACTTCAACTTGCATATCTTGTAAACTTCATCATAAAGAAGTCCTTTTTAACTTTGATTAACTCTTTTGAAAAAGAGTCTTTTTCCGAGACAAGGAAAGCATTTGCAGTTGGATTTCGGTGTTAGAGCCAGCTAGGCTCTTTACACTCCAAGTGGACATCTTTACTAAATTTCTTGCAGCCATTTGTGATTTCTTGACTTGTACTCTTGAGAAAATGATGTAATAAGAGGGGTTGTTAGAGTAAATAGCTATGCACCCTCAAGTTTTGTGGATGAGGACAATAGGGGCTGATGAAACTTGTTTTCGATACAGTGGTACTTTTCTGCCATTTTTTAAGGGATACCTTTTAAAAATCGGGAAAATTTTTAAAATTTAAAGAAATTTCAAATATTCATAACATTGATAATAAATTCATCACATAAGTTATAGAAGCTTTATACATACCATTGGACTTGAATTGAGATTTCAAATGAGAATTAACAAACAAATCAATAAAATTTAAATGCTTTCATTGTCAGTGTGCATACATATTATAATAGAATTATTAGATAATGCCAAAAGGCCGGAGCGGATGTTTCCTAAGTGTCCTTGAGTCTCTGAAACATCCCCTACATTAAATGTGGGTACTAGGGCAGAGGATGTTTCCCTGGGGAGCAGTGATAATAGATATTATAACAGTGTATGTATTCATTACTAATAATAATTACCCATTATTATTAATATAAGGTGGTTGGTCTACTATTTTCACTGCATATATTGCATGCTCCCTCCAATAATAATTTTGTCACCCCTTCTCCTAATTTTATTTGCACAAATCTGATAATAATTTCATTGTAATTTCTCTTTTATTATTTTATACACGTTAATGACATTATAAAACTTTGAGTATATTTATAACCTTTATTACAGGTATGTCTATGCATCTTCTCATATTTTTTCGGGTTTTGACCTATCATTTAATTCCAATTGCCTACCTCATTTACCACATAGAATTGGTAGATGATTTCATGGGAAGTGCTTAAGAATTTGTTCTTATTAGATTGTTTCTCTATTTTTAGTATTAGGCATTTGGACAAATTTCATCGTAGTAGGTTCTTTCTTGAGATTATATGGGCCTTATAATCAATGCAAACACCTTCATTTAAGAAGTTGGGTGTCACTTCTTTAACTTTTATAAATACTTTTTCTGTGGTTTTAAATCTGCAACATGCATGACTACCTTAGATACATTTTTTCTTGCATGAATTGACTCCTGGAAGCCTTTAATCTGGTAGTAGGCCATGAAAGTTTTAGGTTAAGATTTTGTGATAGTTCAAAATAATTCTTGATAGATATCCACTAATTCAGGTCTGAAACGATGTTATTTACATTCACAAATATGTAGTTATAAGTAGATAATTATCCAAAGTTGTTTGATTTCATTCCTAGTTCATTTATGCAGGATTGATGATCTAGGGTTTAACCTTCCTGCAACACAAATGAAAGCATCTTCACAAGGTGCTCAGTGTCTATTTGGTAATATAAAGACTTCATTTTTATAAGATTATTATTTTTATTCTTTGTATATTTCATTATTGATGCCTCTAAATTTTTAGTATTGATTGTTTTAGCTATGCAAGAGTTTCTCATCTTCTAAGAATTCCATATACATTGGTTTATTATTGTTTACATTAAATATAAAAACAAAGTGTAATGTAGGGAAACGAGTGTTCACTAGCTTATGCATGCAAAGTAGGAACTAGGCCTATTTCCACTTTGATTACTTTAAGGAGAGTGGATCCACTTGGCTCAACCTCAAATTTGTTTGAAAAGGATTGGGCACAAGGTGGATCCAACATTCCTTGTTTGAGTTGAAAATAACTATGGAAAAATATAAGTTGAATGCTAGATCTAGGGCTAAAGATGAGAAATTGAGAGTATTTTACATGCACAGTGTTGGCTAAAAATTTTGTAAGCCGCTAAGACTACACCTTACAAAATTGTAACTTTAAGCAATGGTATAGTGAGATAAATCTCTCCTCTCAGCAATAGGGGAGGCTCCCTTCTTACCGCAGGTGGCTTCAATAGGATTTCAACTAAAATTAAATAAAGCGGCAATTCTTCCAATCTTTTCCTCCTTTTTAGGAAAGATTCACAAGCAATGACAACTTCCTAATTCTACAAAGATTTCCTAATGCTACAATAATATTGGTGACTCAGTAGTTCATGTAAGAACAACTCCTAAGGCAGCAGTTATAATTATATTTGGTAGATTAAGACAAGGGCCCAAAGTCTCTTTGGATTAATCCTATTTGAAGAATAACAAGAACTAATAGTGAGGCTCAAAGTCTCTCACTAATAATTTTGAAATTAAAAGAAAACACTCAAAGTTGAAGCCCAAAGTGTTCAACTTCTAGCATTTGCAGCCACTATTAAATTATAGAAATCCTCCTCCTGTAGCTCAAAGTCTCTCAAAAGGCGAACTGAAACTACGATGATTTATACAAGTTAAACCATAAAGTGAACTCAAGCACGATTAGACAATGCAACATAAGAAAACATCATTCAATCACAAGAATTGCAACACAAAGTTTGGAAAATCTTGCTTCTTTCATTCACTTTGAAAATTTGCACTATGAAACACAAAGTTTTCACCACACAAACTTCTCAAGCATAACTTTCTTGCCTAAAACAAAAGATAGATATTTACAATGAGCTCCCTCCTTTATATAGGAAAATAGGAGAGAAAAGAGGAAACTCTCAACTACTTTGATTTATTCAACAACTAACTCATTAACTACCTTTGACTTATTCAATGCTACAAGGCTTAAAGAACTTGCAACATGATTACATGACACTGGTATATAGGAATATGTTTTCCTTTATTTACAATCTTTACATGCACTACATGCAATTTGTCAATCACATGCTAACAAAACAGAGAAAAAATGTGTTCCAGACACTTAGGAATCAGCTTCAGAGGGTATTTACATAAGTCTCAAACTTACGAAGAGACTCATGTATAACAGCTAGATCAGGTGTGCCTGTATGCTAAGCAATTGCAGTTACCTTGCGCAGAACATGTGACATCGTATAGCTGGTCACTTGACTCTGGAGCTGATTTAAGGACATTTTGTATTCCATGAAATGGTCAAGAATATTGAGATTGAAATCATTTGCACCAAGCTGTAGGCGAATTGTCTCTTTTCCCACAGCTTATCATTTCTCTGTGTAAGTTGTGCAACGACATCCTAAGCATCTTGTTGACAACCCAAACGTGTTTTCTTACCAAGCTCTACTCTTGTGAATTTATAGTCAGAAAGCTGCCTCTCCTCTGTAGGTTTATCAATCAAGGGCTCGACAATCTCGGCGTACTTGTTTTCATATAATAAGCATATGAATGCAGTTCTTATATAGACATGCTTAGTCTATTCATTTAAGGTAAGTCACATAAACAAATTAATATAGATCTTAGGTTTTATGAAAAATAATCTGCGTGTGTTTGTGTGGAATTTTCCATATATGAACCCTCTGTGTTCTATCTAAATATTTCTTGCACCAATAAGCCTACTAGGGATGACTGAATTGACTAAAATATGGTTTTTTGTCATTGTTTTTGCCCATAATTGAAGCATGTGACTTTATTATTTATTCTGATTAAAATAGATGTTCTAATTTATGTATTGTCCCACTTCTAACTAGTTTTTATGTATATTTCATAGGATGGGAGGATGGAAATCACAAAATGGACATATTTTCAGAAAAATGTAGTACATCTGAGTTATTTACACCACCAACTGGGTCCCAAGAAAAAGAAAAAAGTCCCATTAATGAGAGAGAGTTTCAAGAAATTTCCAATATGTTATCTTGGGATGGATCTTCTCAAACAAGTAGTTCTTTCACAGACTTCATACCTTTACAAACTAATTCATGCACATTGTATGATAATTGCTTGAGAAATTTTAGTTTTCCTAATGCAAGGTAATATTCAATTCTGATAATATTCATAATCATTAATTGTTCCCCATGCAAACAAATACTGAAAATGAAGTTTCCTTCTCTTAACTTCTTTCTTTGTAGTTGTGATATGGATGAGATTTCCAACACGATTGGCAAAAAAGATGTTTCTTGTATGTTGTATGATGATTGCTTGAGACACTCTAGTTTTCCTAATGCAAGGTAATATTCAAGTCTGATAATATTCATAATCTTTAACTGTTCCCCATACAAACAAATACTGAGAATGAAGTTTCCTTCTCTTCACTCTTTCTTTGTAGGTCTGTTATGGAAGAGATTTCCAACACGTTCAGCGAAGAAGACAATTCTTGTATGTTTTGGGTTGTGAGTTGGTATTCTCATGAATTGAAAATAGTTTTGAAAAGAACTTTCTTGCTTTAGGAAACATGTATTCACATTTATTTATGAAGTGTAAAATTGTACACATTGTTACCTATTAAATCTGGATTTCATTTCCTCGTGGGGTGTCATTAAAATGAAAAGTTGAGATGGTCAATGAACTCATCTATTCAAACTAAGTCTACAGTACAATTTCACACCATCTAGTTCAACACCCTCCTCAAAGGAATACAATGAACTTTGTGAGGAGGGGCATTAATTTTCTTCTCTTATAGCTGTATTAAACAACAAGCTTACCAAGATCTCAGTTAAATTATTTTCTCTTTAGTCAACCACCACTATACTAAAGCCTCATTTTACGCTCAAGTTCAAACTAAGTTGAATCATCATTAAAATATAAAAAGAGTTTGACCATGGTGATTCATGATATGGCTATATATCTGTACTTTAAGTAATTTAGGATTGGTTATGCTTCCATTTGAATAACTTCATGCATGCAAAAAACAAGAATGGCATTCCAGGAATGACAATTTTTCTTAGAAAATTTTCTATTCAATTACCTGTGTGTGAATGCCTACATGATTAAACCTATTTAACCTATATAAATGTATATTTTATTTAACATGTCAATATGTTGATCCTATTTAAGCACTGTGATTAATGTAAGCATGTGTCCTACATACAAGCTACATTCGTTGTTCTGCAACCAATTAATGGTATTATGTATTTATTTGTAATCTATTACATCTAATAGTGCAATGGTTCAATATACATTACGCTAACATATATTCTAACCATAGTACAATGTTATTGTTATCAACTAGGTATGCACCCTTGTTGAGTTACCAACTCAACTACTTGTTGAAACATGCATTCCTACATTGTGGGTAAATTATGGTGAGAATGAACCTCCAGAGCAGGTTGTTCCTCTTTAGTAGTTCACCTAATTTACTTACCTACTGATTTTGCTGAAAAAAGAGGAAAGTAAAAGCTTAAAGTGTGACTAAAACTATGTTAGTGATGCGCTGAATTGGTTTTAAGAACCTATATTTCTGTTTAATACACACAATCACTCAATGCACAAGATAATCCTTACACAACTCAGGTTTGGCATACTTACGCATCAATACTTCTTAGGAAAGGTGAAGTTATTTCAGTATTAGAAGGAAAAATCAGATTTTCTCACAACTAGAAAGCTGTTCAAACCAATGACATAACATACAACCTGTTTTATAAAACATGTTTTTTCTTTTCACAAGGAGTTAATAAATGAGACACACTTAGAGAATTTGCTTGAAATCACAGGAAATACATCAATCATTCATGTTTGCACACAAAGAAGCCGATTAGAGAATTGGGTAGCATCTCTGCAAACCATTGACATCAAAGCCTCAATAATATCAAATTTAAGATCGGCTTGAGTATCTTCTCAGAAGAGTTCCCTTCAATCCAAGGTTAACAAGGTCAAATTTGCACACTTCCCAACTCAATATCATTTGTAGACAAGGTGTTCACATTCTAGATCCTTGATTTGAATAAGGCAATTTTAATCAGTTTTCAGTTTGAGATAGAAATTCAATTGGTACACATTTATGTGCTGGATTTGTTTTCTTTCTATTGTTGTTTGACTTGGGATATTTTAGTGGTATTAGAGCCTTGACGTTGCCAACCTACTAGGTTGATGATTTGTGAGTGGTGAAGAAGCAGCATTGCAATGTCCCCACTTTTTGGTTCTCTTGTTTGTAGTGCAGCTAGTGCTAGTCTTTTGTGTTGGTGTCAACAGGATCAAAAGGATACTTTGATGTCACTAGTGTGTTCAGATGGATTAATGCAGATGAATGACACTTTTTTAGAGTGATTTCTGATAACTTTTCCTAAACTTACTATTTTTAGTAACTATTCGACTGGACACCGTTGGTTAGTTGGGAGTTTAGTTGACTTTCTATTTTTTAGTAGTTACTATTTATAGTAACCATTATTTTTGGCAATTGGTTATAGCTTCAGCCTCCTCTCAGCTTCAACATGCAACATCTTTAAAAAGCTTTAGCATGCAACATCTTCAATTTTAGGACTTTTGGGGAGAATTTCTATTTTTAGCATATTACTATTTTTAGTAAATGCTATATTTGATAGGCCCTCGTCATAGTTCCCCCCAGCTTTAGAGAGTGGTATCTTGAGTTTAATTAATTAATTTTATTATTTTTTTGATCGATTAATTAATTAATTTAATTATTAAATAAAAGGGGCCCAAGTAATAAAATAATAAATAAAGTATGTTGGCCCGTTTGTATCCCTTCGGGAAACTTCCTGGAGCCCTCTATAAGGTCATGTTGGCATTGTAGGAAGCAGTCGTGGATTTTATGTTTCTTATGTATTTGCGATTCCAGTTGGAATTCGGCATTGTTTGCAATTTTGAAGGTGCAAGACCCTCCCTAGTTTGTCGTTGGAGATATCGCTTCAGATATTTCACTTTGTTTTTCATTGTCAAATTTGTGAAGTGTTCTTGGGGAGACAAAATTGTGCATCTGGATATAATTTGAGAATATAAATCTCCAATTGATAACATTTCATTTCCTATGGTTCTCTTATGCCCTAATCTAGGATCTATTGTGTTACCTTCGATTATAATAATAGTCATTCTTATTTTTGAATAGATCGAGTATAATATTCATTCGTCAGGTACCAAGTGTCGAATTGCAGTGTATGGCGTGCGATAGTGTTGACTGGTATGGTGGTAGTGTCGACTAGTACGATGGTAGTGCCAACTAGTATGGTGGCAGTGTGTTGACTGCTACGGTGGTAGTGTGCCACCAGTACGGTGAAAGTGTGTAGGCAGTGTGTTGACTGGTACGGTGGAAGTGTACCATCCAGTATGGTGAAAGTGTTTGTATGGTTGGGGTGTGCCTTCGGTATATGATTACATCACATTTTGTCTTATTTTAGCATATTATTATTTATAGTAAATGCTATTTAGGGTAACTGGTTGCACTCTAAGCCTTTTCTCAGCTTCTAACTGTAGCTTCTTCAGTTTCAGATTTCCTAAGGCTAAGAAATATTATTCTATTATTTCACTTAAATATTGTATAAAGTGACTTTATGATTTAAGTGAAATATTAAAAGAGCTAAAGTTTATTATTTTATTATTGAAGTTGTACTAATTTCACGTTGCCGTAATATTTCATTGAAACTCTACAAAATAGAGTTTTGGCTCTTATTCTTCTTATGTTGAAGTTGATATCTAATGTTATGCTGCTAGAATGATTTTGGAGTTCATGTTTTGACTGATTGAAAAGTGGTGATTCAAAACTAAGGTTTTCTTTCACAAATTTGAACAATGAAGCATAGGTGAAATATTTGAAGTGATATCTCCAACGGTAGACTAGGGTGGTGGTTAACGACCGAAATTGCAATTACAAACTAGGGAGGATCTTGCACCTCTGAAAATGTAAACAAAAGATCCAATTCCAACTTGGAATGGCAAATACAACAAGAGAAGAAATAGATGATTGATTGATAATCATCACAATGCCTAACTTACCCCTTATAAAGACCTCCAAAAAGAGTCTAGAACATTACAATAGGCCAGGATGACATTTCTTTAGTGTTTTATTGTTATTTTATTATTTTGGCCCTTTTATTTAATAATTAAATTAATTAATTAATTAAGTCCTTATCGTTAAATTTTAGGACCACTTAATTAATTGAGTTAATTTCAAATAATTGGGGACTTTACAGTCCCCCCGACCCAAAGATTTCTTGCCCTCAATGTGATGTCCCCTTTCCGAAAATAGAAACGGCTAAATCAATAAGTTTTAGGCTAATCAACTTATTTCCTGACTTGTTTATTCCACCATAGCACACACATCAAGGATCATAGCTAGCAAATAAGAACATCGATATCACGAGAAGTGTCTACTGGGCCTCACGTCACCATACAAGAGCTTATACATGTAATTGGAGACTCAACTATGGTATTCTTATCGATTATTTGTCGTATCGAAGATGAAGGGAACAAACATATCGTTTGACAATGCTAATGATCATGCAACGCCTCTATTTGGAAACATATGATGTGAGTGATCCCTTAGGATATAAAGAACAATGCTTGAAACATGATGAGGAATGTTGTTGATTTTTCTATTATTCATAAGGAGTTGGACTGGATTTATATATTGGGCAATACAAGGTGTTGAGAAAAGGAGGTTGTACCTTTGGTTCCATAATTAACAACGATTGTATTTATCAACAAAACTCTGTTGTCAAGAAAGGCCGTAATTAGCTTCAAGGCCAGCCATACAATTGTGAATTCCTGGAATATACTTTGGAGTCAGCAAGCGAGCTTAAAGCTACCGTAAGGGAATTATATATATTCATAACAATAGAAGAACTCATACCCAGAGATCACTCCTAGTGATGATTCTAATACACTCCTTTATCGTTGTCCATACGCAAACTGAAGATTAACACAAGAAGTGTGATCTGTTTTGAGAATATGTTTTGTTTCAAAGAGAATAGACACACAAAATGATGTGATTCCATAAGATATGTTTGTTACGCCCAAAAAGTTTAATTGAGTAATAGTTATAAACAAAGATGTGGGGCTCTCTTATGAAGGGAGGCGACTTTATGAGACTTAAAGACACAAATTGATATGAAGTATTGTGTATTAAGGGTAGAATGGAGAGGAGGAATATGGATTAGAATTAAAACATCTGATTAGAGCAACAAAGGGATAATAATAAGAATATTAGATACAATGCAGTTAATATATATTATTGAAACAGCCATCCTCATCATGAAAGGATGAAGAGGGAAGAATATTTTCTTTTATATACTGAGCCTTAAAAATCATTAGATAGAGAAGGCATTGAATAAGAGATGATATACCAGGGATATCACGAAGACAACTAGCAGATAAAAGGAGAGATATTTTGATAAAGAAATCTAGGGATTGCAGACTGAAGATCCATTCACCTAATAGAAGTCTATTCCATCAGAAAATATATTCATTCAAGGATTGAACAAAAGCAAGGAAAGGATATACAAATAACAGTTTTGTATACATTGATTTGGAAATATATATACATCAGCATCAAATAGAGGAAGAATAAAAAATATAGATACTTAAATATCTATTTGGATATTGATCAGGCAAAGACCAATAAGAAAGAAAGATTTTGGGGTTGAGTGTAATGTTCCCGACTCCCGGAGGCATTTATCTCCCGGAGGCAAATTCTGTATCTCCCGGAGGTGTGTGCAAGGAGCAACAATGGCATACGGTAACAAGCCGTACGGTGGGGAGTGAAGTAGGCCGTGCCGGTGGAATGAGCAGGCCTTATGGTCGTATGGGGTGGCAAGTTGAATGGATTTTGAGGTGCAGATGCAATTACAGTATCCTCCGTCCTTCGGTTGTAATAAAATATACTTCTTGTGAATCAGAATACTCACAAACCACAAGATGTTTTGCCAGAAGAATGTTTATTGAATTAATTGATAAAGCCTCAGATTTGCTAGATCCGATACAAGCAAAACAAGCAGGTTAGGGTGAGGGTTGAATCCCACCAAAACTGCGGAATACCAAATAGGGAGGGTCTTTCACCTCCGAAATGGCGAAGAGTAGAATCCCAACAGGAATTCACAAACATAAATAAAATATCAAATCTCAATATATGAAAACTATCCTACACGCCGAGCATAAATACCTGTCGGGGAAAACTCCCGAGAGTGCACAAAAGAGCCGACGGCGTCAACTAAAACTATGCCAAAAGAAATAATGGGCCCGAGATAAGCTAAATCAATCGGGACCCACATATACAATAGTTTTAATAGTCATTTAATGACGGGAACATTACAGTCCTCCTGTCCTGAAAATTGCTTGTCCTCAAGCAATTGTAATGCCAGGTGCTGAAGAATGTGTTCACTTTCCCACGTGGCGTCGTCCAGCGGCAAGTGCTTCCAACGTACCAAGTATTCCTTCAGGGTACGGTTTCGCAGAGTCTTCTCCCGTACATCAATGATCTTCGCCGGTTCCAAAAGGAGCTGTCGCGGAAGGTCTGTGGTTACCATAATATTCTGCCCGACAGCTTTCTTTAGGCAGGAGACATGAAAGACATTGTGGATGCGGCTTCCTTTTGGCAGTTCAAGTTCATAAGCAACCTCACCAATACGGTGCGTCACACGATAAGGACCATAGAAATGAGGCTTCAGCTTTTCCTTTCCTGTTGCTTTCAATGATGATTGCCTGTAGGGTTGGAGCCTTAGGTATACTAAGTCGCCAACCTCAAAACTTCTCTCTATCCTATGTCTGTCAGCATAAATCTTCTGTTGATTCTGAGCATTTTGTAAGTTCTCTTTTAAGACCTTGAGAATGTCTTGCCCTTCCTGAAGCCAGTCCTTTGCCCTCGGTGCGTAGCTGTCACCCAGAACCCTGTCAATAAATGAGAGTGGCTCGTATCCGTACAGTGCTTTGAAGGGTGCCATCCCAATAGACATATGATAAGTTGTGTTGTAGCAATATTCTCCCAGATGCAACCATTTGACCCATGCCCGTTGCTGTGCTGAAACGTAGTTTCGGAGGTAGCCTGCTATCCATTTGTTCACGATTTTCGTCTACCCGTCCGTCTGCGGATGGTAGCTGGTACTGGGTGCCAATTCTGTCCCTGCCAACCGAAACAACTCTGTCTAGAAAATGCTGATGAAACGTCCATCTCGGTCACTGACAATGTTTTGGGGTAACCCATGTAGACGAAAAACTTCTCTGAAAAATAAGTCTGCCACTTGTGCGGCCTGGTAGTCTGAGGAGATGGCGAAGAAGTGTGCATACTTTGTTAGCCTATCAACAACAACAAAGATACAGTCCTTCCCATTTACCTTCGGAAGTCCGGTGATGAAGTCCATGGAGATGCCATCCCACTTCTGTTCTGGTATGGGCAGAGGTTGTAGTAATCCGGCGGGTAAGGTGTGTTCGGCTTTGTTTTGCTGGCATACTTCACATTCCCGCACGTACTGTAACACATCATCTTTAAGTCCCTTCCATGTGAACCTCTCCCTGACCTGTCTGTAGGTCTTGAGAAAACCCGGGTGTTTGGCTAATGGCGAAGCATGTACCTCTCTCAAAATTTTCTGCTTAATTTTGGACTCGGGCACTAGATATGTCCGGTCCTTATAGTAAATGATGTCATCCACCACCTTGTATTGATCATCCTGAATGTCTCCGTCCATTAACTTACATGCAAATGGGTTTTTAGAATATTCCACAAGTAAGTGAGCCTTCCAGTCAGCTGATATTTGTGACAACATACAGGTGGCCGGCTTCCTTGACAGAGCATCCGCAACCACATTGTTTTTCCCTTTCACATACTCAATATCAAAATTGAAGGCCTGGATCTTACTTACCCATTTCTGTTGCCTCTCGTTCAGATCCCGTTGCTCCAAGAAATATTTTAAGCTGTTATGGTTGGTACGGACGGTGAACTTGGCACCCACCAGATATTGCTGAAACTTAGTCAGGGCGTGCACAATGGCCAACATTTCTTTGTCGTAGATGGAGTATAGGCGCTCAGTCTGTGTAAGCTTCCGACTTTTGTAGGCTATCGGGTGTCTTTCCTGCATCAGGACTGCGCCGATGCCTTCTCCCGACGCATCACATTCCAGAATGAATGGTCGAGTGAAATCAGGTAGAGCGAGGACGGGGCACGTGCTCATTATTTCTTTCAACCTTTCAAAAGTGTGTTGTGCCCTTTCATTCCATTGGAAGGATCCCTTCTTAGTCAAATCTGTTAGTGGTGCACTCAGCTGAGAAAATTCTTTTACAAATCTTCTGTAATAACTGCATAATCCAAAGAAACCTTGCAACTCGGAGAGTGATTTTGGAGTTGGCTAGTCGAGTATAGCTTGAATCTTCTCATGGTGGACTTGTACTCCTTGATTACTGACCACATGACTCAGGTATAAAATTTCTGTCATCCCAAATTCACATTTGGATTTCTTGGCAAACAAGGACTGAGCCTCCATGATCCCAAGGATGTCATCCAACAGTCTCAGATGTTCTTCCCAGGTTTTACTGTAAATCAGGAGATCATCAAAAAATATCAGCAAGTACTTATGCAATTGTTTGTTGAAGATGCGATTCATGCATGATTGGAAAGTGGCTGGTGTGTTCGTTAATCCGAAGGGCATGACCAGGAACTCATAATGCCCGTAGTGACAACGGAAAGCTGTTTTCTCCACATCTTCCCGCATGCGAATCTGATGGTATCCGGAATGGAGATCTATTTTAGAGAAATAAACGGCACCGTGTAACTCGTCTAGCAATTCATCTATCCTGGGAATCGGATACCTGTTTTTGATTGTCTTCTTGTTCAGTGCGCGGTAGTCCACACACATACGCATCATTCCATCCTTTTTGACGAGCACCACCGAAGATGCGAAGGGATTGGTGCTGGGTCTGATCCAACCTTTGTCAAGCAATTCCTAAATTGTTTTTTCAATCTCATCTTTTAGCCTCTGAGGGTGGTGGTATGGTACCGTGATTACTGGTTTGGCACCAGCCTCCAACTCAATGGTGTGTTCGAACCCTCGGTGTGGTGGTATGCCTGGCAGTATGTTAGCGAAGACCTGGTGGTACTTATCCAATACCCTCTGAAGTTCTTCTTGTTGGTCCGTTCTTTGTCTCTGTATGGGTTCTGTCGAGGCAAAACAGTGTGCGGCCCAAACCACATTGTCGTGTCGGAAGATAGCCTCCATTCACTGTGCTGAAATTTCCTTCGGCCCTCCATTTGACATCCCTCTCAGCACAACCTTCTTCCCATTTACCTTGAAGGAGAACTCCATTCGCTTGAAACTCTGTGTGTATTCATCCAACGTTTCCATCCACTGAATGCCCAGAATGACTTCCATGTCGTCCAGATCCACCACGAAGAAATTGTCTGTTACTGTGTGGTTACCCATGGTGATGCTTAGTTTCGGAACCAAATGCGTACATCTCAACAAATTTCCTCCCGCCACTTTGACATCAAATCCCTGGTGTGCCTCCGTACACAGGTTCCGTCGGCTTACTAGTGAGGAGTTGATGAAGTTGAGGGTGGCTCCACTGTCAAGCATAACCACGACCCGTTGTCCTTGGAGGGTACCCCAGACTCGGAACACCGTGCACCTCGGAGTTCCAGCCAAGGTAGCAATGGCACCTCCCCTTTTGAACAGTGTGGCAAGTCTTTCCCCTCGATTGATGTTTTCCTCCCCCGAACCTTGTTGTTCGGCTGCCTCCACCTTGGGTTCTTGTTCTTCTTCTCCGTCAGACGAAACCTCAATGTAATGAATTTTTCCTTTGCCGAGGCATTGATGTCCCGGAACCCACGGTTCTTTGCAGTTGAAACAGAGTTTCTTCCTTCTGAGTTCTTGCCTGGATTCTTCATCCAACGGGGGCCTCTTGGGCGGAGGTCTGCTGTCTTTCTCCCGTGGAGCGAGAGGTGGTCTGGACTGGGAGTGATATTTGGTTGACGAAGATGAAGATGTCACCATGTCGCGTGCCTTCTTAATTGCCTCCGTGAGCATGACGGGGTTGAACCCTTTCACCCACCCTTTCAAGGGTTTGTCTAGTCCATCCATGAACAGTACTACCAACCGTCTCTCTAAAAGATCAGTGACCAAGACAGACAATCTTTGAAATTCTGTTATGTAACCATCGACTGTGCCAGATTGCTTTAACTGAGCCAATTCTTTGAAGTTCAGTTCTGGATCCTTTCCATCGAAACGATCTATCAGCCTCTCGGTGAATTCAACGTAGGAACTTATTTGGTCGTGGCTGAGGGTAACCATGCCATGATGCCACCATTCGTGAGCTATTCCTTCAAGGTGTAGTGCTGCAAATTTGATGGCCTCATCTTCTGGCATAGGGTTGAGCTGGAAATATGTGTCTGCTTTCTGCACCCACGCTCGAGCTGTGATAGCTCCAGACCCATCAAAGGAGGATAAATTGACTTTGCCCATTTTCCGTCTCAGATCGTCATTATAGTGGCCATGCTTGTTTCCACCCGAATACCTCATTCTGAGTTCAGCATAATCTTTCTAGGATATATCTCCTTCCATATTTGCATTTCTCCAATCATCCCGAAGTTGATCTTGTACATCTTGGAAGTTTGGTTGTTCTCCCCGCCGTTCTTCGGTCCGTGAGGGAAAAGTTGGCATTGAGGGTTGAGAGCGCGCGGGTTGATGATTTGTTCGTCTGGAGACAAAGTTGTCGCTTTGTTCTGCGGATATCTTGCTTTCGGCCAATTTTTGTAGAGTCTCTTCCATGAGGCATTGAGTGTCATTTATCTGTACCTGATTCTTAGTGAGCTCTCTCAGAAGAGTCATGACTTCGGCCGTAGGATCTTGAGGATCGCCCATTCTTCCGACCGAGTGAGATTTGCTCCTTTTCCTTGAGTAAACTTTCATTCAATACCTACAAGCTGGTAGAATCACTAGCTCTGATACCACTGTAATGTTCTTGACTCCTGGAGGCGTTTATCTCCCGGAGGCAATTTCTGTATCTCCCGGAGGCATTTATCTCCCGGAGGCAAATTCTGTATCTCCTGGAGGCATTTTATCTCCCGGAGGCAAATTCTGTATCTCTCGGAGGTGTGTGCAAGGAGCAACAATGGCGTACGGTAACAGGCCGTATGGTGGGGAGTGAAGCAGGCCGTGCGGGTGGAATGAGCAGGCCGTACGGATGGGATGAGTAGGCCGTATGGTCGTACGGGGTGGCAAGTGGCAAGTTGAATGGATTTCGAGGTGCAGATGCAATTACAGTATCCTCCATCCTTCGGTTGTAATAAAATATACTTCCCGTGAATCAGAATACTCACAAACCACAAGATGTTTTGCCAGAAGAATGTTTATTGAATTAATTGATAAAGCCTCGGATTTGCCAGATCCGATACAAGCAGAACAAGCAGAATAGGGTGAGGGTTGAATCCCACCAAAACTGCGGAATACCAAATAGGGAGGGTCTTTCACCTCCGAAATGGCGAAGAGCAGAATCCCAACAGGAATTCGCAAACATAAATAAAATATCAAATCTCAATATATGAAAACTATCCTACACGCCGAGCATAAATTCCCGTCGGGGAAAACTCCCGAGAGTGCACAAAAGAGCCGATGGCGTCAACTAAAACTATGCCAAAAGAAATAATGGGCCCGAGATAAGCTAAATCAATCGGGACCCACATATACAATAGTTTTAATAGTCATTTAATGACGGGAACATTACATTGAGAGCATCAGAGGAATCATGGGATAAGAAGAAAGTGGAGAAAAAATTTCAAAGAGATCATAAACAGAAATAAAGTTTGCAAAACAATGTGAACTCGAATAGTAATCAGCGATAGATATATTTATATAGACAAACATATATTTGATATCAGCATAACTCTATATAAAGAGTTTGATATCAACATTATAGACACGAATGTTTTCTTATAGTTGGTAAGGTTATCAAATACATCTGATATGGATCATATAAGCATGATAAAGAATTATCTCATACTTAAACAATTATTATATCTGTATTCTATTTAAGAGATCCTTATGTAATCTACTACATTTATATATACATAAACTATGTATATATCGGATAATGGAAATGAAATCACAATTATATTTATATATAATATAAATATCAGAAAGAGGAGTCGGTCAGCAACCATTGACTTATAAGAAGGCATGAAGATTTGATATTTTATTATAACCTTAAACTCTGAAAGGCTCAATTGAAGAGTGAAGATCAAAATATGAAAGCATACATTTCTGATATGTAAATCAAGAAGAGCTTCATGACCAACTGTATATCCTTAGAGACTTCAATCAGACAAAGCAGAGAAGTTGCAAAGCCTTTAGTAGGCAGACCTATACAAAGTAATTATATGATCTTAAAGAATATATCAGGAATAGTACATATTAGTAGAACAGTAATCAATCTTATTGTCCAAGGCATTTGGAGATTTGGATAATCATTGCAACAATTGTTGCCATTGCATTAATAATAAGGAAGTTGATATTTGCAATAAGTTGAAGTTGACATTTGTACATTGTTACTATCCAAATTCTTTTAAGAGAATGAGATTTAGTCTCTTGCAATTGAATTTAAAGAAATCATACCCAAATCCCATAGGACGGGACAAGGGGACATTACACTCAAGCAATCCGTAATCAAAAGACCACCGTCTAACAAGTTCCAGGATCTCAAACCAATCGCAGACGCCGACAACCATATCTGTTGGAATCTTGATGCCGCATCATGACTGTGATTACCACCTTCTCAACCCTTTTGAATGTAGGCGAAAAAAAGGGTCTCCATCGAGATTCCGCTGCTCCAATCTGATATAAACGATGTCATGTACGGAGCTAGGAAGCAACTCGTCATGTTCCCATTAAATCCAATCGTCAAACATATTGATGGCTATCAAACTAATCAGAAACCAGCTATAGAGCTTGCTCATTCAAAGGATCATTGATAGAGTCTACATCTCCATGAAGATCATCGACCATTGTTGGCTTGGAAAACTTTGTGCAATCATCACCCTCACCTTGGACATTACAGTCACCTTTTAATTAAACTATTTAACTAAATAAAATAATTAATTAAATGTAACTGTAAGTCATCCAAAATTGTCTTTTTTTAGACAACTTAATATAATTAATTAGCTAATTGTTCCCTTATCATATCCCAATTAGCCTAGGGAATTAGGATAGGCTAAGGGTCTTTTCTGGTCACTTACATGTGCTAAGGGGACATTACATTCATTCACATCAATATCTGGGTTTTGTATCCAAACAATTTAATTCACTCAAAACTTTGCAAACTTGACAACAAGAGTTGTTTCATGGCCATTTAATTTCTCTATAAATAGAGTAAAGCCTCTATTCTATAAGATATTCCAAACTCTCGCATCTTGTCTTATGTTGTTGCAGCTTATGGGCTCAATCCTATTTCTATCTCCCCCATCATTTCGAACTACCCCACACAATCTGCAAACTAGTATTTGTAGGAAACTTCTCCCTCAAACTCTCTAGAAACAAAGTACTAGCCAACAAAGAGAACTAATGACAAATGATTTGAGCTTTCTCCCTTCACATCATGTGAACTTTAATTATGGCTAATATCATCAGCCAATAACTTAGCCAAACAATCCAGAAAATTATTAGGAGACCGTGTTGAAGTCCATGAGCAACACCCCAATTTGCTAAAAAACTGCCACCTTATTGGCTTCACTAAAAATATGGACGATTTTAAGTTTTTAACATTAGAAAAACCTAAATTGTTGAATCGGGTATGGGAAAAGGAATGGGTACGTGTGTATGAAACATTCACATGGCATAAATTTGTTCGGGGGTTGGGTATGTTTTCGGTACGTTCATACAAAAAAAAACATTATATACATTCGAATACTCTAACCATTGAGAGGGGAGGTGAATTAGTGGTCTATAACACTAGAATCCCTTTTACAAAAGAAAACATAATGCTCAAGCAATAAAATAAAACATGTATCTGTTCAAAACATAACTCTAAGTCACCATAAAGCATATATCAAACTACAAGACAGAAGAATCAAGTATGTACACCATAACAATAAGATATGAGTGGACAACACTTGAAGGGTAGAAAAACCACTCTAAAAATAAACTCTATTAAGCCTCACTAGAAATCTCATTGATCACAATTTCAGGGCACCAACCCTAGGAACACCAATCCCTTACAAATTTAGAAGCTTCAACTTCAAGGAGCACCTGCTCCTCTATGAGTACAATGTAAAGAAGAACAATTCATATGCAGGCGGTTACTCTGTTTCACATCATAACATTGAACACACTGTTTTTCCCATTCTTGCAAAATCTAACATTAACAATCTTCTCCATTTATGCACTGATAACACTGAACACAACTTTGTCATACATCCTCCTATTTCTGCAAATAGTCTTCAAATGAGTTTTTCAGACAAATTTATCAAAACTTTTATCAGTCCCTTCTTTCTGTATTTGTAAATCCATTCTATGCAATTTGCAGTATAAAGATATTACCATTTTGTTACAGTCCTTTTGACCTGCAAGAGAATCATATTATTTTTTTTATTCATTCAACAACAACCAAGACCAAGATTTTTCCATTACTTATAATCTTCAATGAGCAGTTGGAACAGCAGTTGACTGTGGAATTGAACAGGCAATTGCCTGACAATCTTCTATTTCAACAACTGAATGTTGGCATTTAAAATTTGGAAACTAACATATTACCCGCATGAATAAAAGAGTAAACATCAACATTTATAATCACCATAAAATAATACTAACTCCTTTGCTTTCTTATGATACTTAAGTAGTAGTTTGGTATTCAAGAATTAATCAGCATGTCCATGCTTACAAAGGATCAAATAAAGACCTTAGACATGATATTAAAAATCATGTGAATGACTAATAAGATTAACAATCGGTATAATGTTGTTTTATAGTAACATTTGAAGTTCCTGTTGTTAATCTATTAGTATTTAATTTCCTGTCACTAGTCTGTTTGTATTGAAGTTCTTGTCACTCGGTTGACAAGATGTAAAGTTTACACTGCAAGTTCTTAATCATTGAATCCTCACTACTTCCTTAGTATGAGAATTTCAATGGAATATAACTCTGATACAAGCAATGCATATTTTCAATGATCAAACTCATATATGCAAATGATATACTTCGTCATCCAGAAAACCAACTTTCATTGCTACTGTTGATATCTATGCATAAACCCAACACTTAAACATGTTGCTGCATTGAAGTGCATTGAAATCAAACTCTCCTTCATGAACACATACAACATACACCTTTCTTGCATCTATGTCAAGCATCATCTTTGTTGACATATCATCTCAGTTGACATCAATGACAAACCAGTGCCAGCAAAGTCCCCCTTTGGCATTGATGTCAACATACCAGTAATTGAACCTTTACTCCCCCTGTCTAAATGCATTGTTATTTGCATACTGATCTGCATGATTTTAAGTTTCATCATACATTGCATTGTCACAAGATTTTCATATCTGCACTAAATGCTGCTAAAACATCCGCACTTCTTGTGATACACTGATCAGATATTGTTAAATCCAATGCCATATTAGCATCAACTTGTAAGAAACTGTGCTAATTCTGATCTGTTTTTTTCAAATTTGGATGTTTGACATTTTGTCAAACACTTGTTACACAACTCAGTGTTATTTGATATCTGATCATAGTTTATGTTTTTTGGTTTTATAACCAATGCCAAAACAGATAGAAATGCATAGAAAATGAATATTATGCCATCCACTATCAACAACCTTCATATTTCATGGAAACATTGTTGCCCTCACAATATTTTAAGAGAGAACATAAATATAATGAAATAACAGTAATTGCAGATATAACATATATGCATATTACAAATCAATAATGATTATATCTGACCTTATTTTCTGAATCAAACTCAGAATAGTGTTGTTACATATTTCCGTACATCTATTTGGGATAGATTTCAGCCTATCTTAGCCAACACAAGTATATGGCTAGAAACAAAAGGTCTTAAGTGCATCAAAATCAAGCAAGGGAAGGACTTTGATCTTACTGGTCCAGTTGGGCTAAGGTCAGGAATCAGGGGAAAAGCTAAGGATAGTCCTTCCGCATCAGAAGTTAAAGTAATTCGAAAGCTCACAATTAAAGGAGGCAAAGCCACAATCAAAATGCCCAAGGAAGTTGTTGCAGCAGAAAAGGAAGTAGTAGAACCTGAGAGGATTCATCTAATAGACAGTGAAGATGAGCTGCAAGAGGATGTCACTCCTGAGGTGTCTCATTCTAAAGCCATAGAGGTGATTCCTGTAGTACTGGAATCAACAATAGCACTTCATGAGACTCCCACATCTCCTGACAAATCATCACCCGTATTTGGTGAGGCTCCTGAGTCTCCTCTAGATACTGATGTGGATTCCTTCTCCACAGTGTACGTTCCTATAGTGGATCCTCTAGTAAACACATTCCTCAGTTGCTCCGGCATTCACTTTAGAAGAGCATTTTGGCACCTTGGAGAATGTGTTTGATGCTTATTCTTCTTTCACCAACATATCAGATATGACTCTCCTTGATACTTCAATTGCATAGTTTGAGCATTTCATGGGTGAAGCTTCACGTGGTAATCAGGCGCCTGTGGATGTTCAAACTGAAACTCCATCCATAGTCATGATAGTTGTACAGTCAGATTCAGAATCTACTATGGCTACTACTTCTACATCTTAGGGTGTTTCTTTCACTTTACCTCTGTGGCTTAGCTCCATTACTTAGAAAAGAAAGAAGTAGGAAGCTCCTCTAGAGGAGTTTGATTTTAAACAACTCAACAAGGTGAATCCTCCTAGGAGTAAAAAGGCAAAAAAAGTTTTAAAGGTTCCAGTTGATTAGGATAATGTCAAGTATGTTGAATTTGCTGAGCCTTTGATAGACAAACCACAAGAACTTTAGGCTTTTGATTGCAAGTTGGAGTTACAAGGTGTGCAAGTGATCATAGATGCATTCTAAGTACTAAGGCATGCTAGGAAGGATGTCATTAAGTTGAACGAACTCCTCACATCTTTTAATCAACTGTTGAAAGTTTTGGATGAAGATTTGAGCATCTGGAAGAGGATGCCTCATGTTGATCTAATTTGTAGTGTCCCCTTTTTAGCCAATGGAAGAGGACGAGTTGTTAGCCCATTGTTGCGACCCTCACAGACTAATGTTTTGGATAGGGGGTCTCAGTTGGTTGAGGCAGTGGCTATTTTACCACTCCAGTGATTGGGAATGTTCAGGGTTGCTCTTTGTTTGAGTCAGATTGGCATACTTACTATTTATAGTAAGTTACTATTTTGTGAAAGTCAGGGTTACTATTTTGAGTAGGGCACCTAAACAGTTGGTAGTAGCATGGAGTTGTGGGGTCATCGATAGAGCTTCCAGTTTGGGACTTACTATTTATAGTAAGTCAATTTATGGTACACTATTTTTGGTAGGGCACTTTGGCATCTGAGTCAGGGAGTGAACAACTGAATTTGGAGTGAGTTCTTCAAAGGAATTAATAAGCTTGTTATTTGTTTGATAATTGTTAATTAAGTTACGCTTAATTAATAATTAATTAAAAGCTTATTCTAAGTGTGACAAGTGCATTTAATTATTATTTTAATGAGTTGACTTTGGGTGCCTAAGTGTTGGTGGGAAAAATAATATTATATTATATTTCAAATGTTTCAAAAGCTTTGGCATCAAAAGAAAATATATTTTGAAATTATGTGGCATGTAACGTTGAAGCTTCATGGGTGATTTTCCTTTGGAAAATTATAAAAGCCTTAGCAAGAGGAAATCGAACCATCCTTATGCATTGTGAATTTGGTGAATGTGAAGTCAAGGGTTTGCAAAATTTCCATAGCCTAGAGAATTGGTAATTCTCTGAGACTTTTGCTCTTTGAATTGGTAAACAATTGCCAGTGAATTGTGCTAGAGGGTGGTCTCATTCATAGCCATCAATGTTCTGAAGCAATGATCAAATTTGAGGTTTGATGCCATGATTTGTCTACAAATTTATTAACAATATGAAGGGTGTGAGGAAATAAGCCAAACAAAAGCATTTAAGGCTTGCGATTTCTTCCCAGGTGAATGCCATGCAAGAAATAGGAGTCACGTGTGTCTTCCAACATGCCACGTGAGACTGTAGAGAGGTGACGTTGATCATAGAGACCAGCGTTTGGAGTTGATTGTTGAATTTCGAGTTGTGTGGCTGTATAGAATTAGAGAGCAATCATTGAGGCTTGCATTCAACATCGGAACATTTGGATTTGCAGTGATCTCCCAGGTTCTCTTAATTTTGCAAATAAGATAAATTGTCTCTTAGCTCTGATTGTAATTAGTCTATAATCCTTTCCTAGTTTGAAATAAGAGGTTAATGGTGCTTGGTAAATAGTCTATTTCTTTTCCCAGCATTGTGCTTCCTTTTTATTTTCAAAAAAAGTTAAAAAGCATATATCTTGTAAAACTCAAATGAAATACAAAATTCACAAAACAAAACATTTTAGCAGCTTGAGACAGAGTTAGAACCACAGAGAGTTCTTACATAAATGCTTTATGCGAGTAGGGAGTTGTTTCCTCTCAGGAAATGTACTTGGAGTATTTTGTTGAACAATTTGCATGCAATCTGTCCTTCTTACTCCTTTGAGTTTTTAAAATGACTTACATACAAATTTTTTTATGTGCTTCAAAGTTTAGAAAAGAATGACATTATATTGGAAACCAACTCCTTTTAGTAGTTGACACTAAGTAGAAACATTACTTGTTCATACATTAACTACTGGAAAATAATGATATTGCATTCCAAGACTAGAGTGAATACAGTTCACACAGTACAACATACATCTAACTTTTCTTGGCAGTAACAACAAGAAAGCCTACCAAAACTCGTTGCCAAATAGTTCTTAACAGACTAGACAGCTCTACAGACATCACCAACAACACTCACGCCCAACTGGAGCTCTAGTGCGTCCTTTATTTCTAACACTTGTTTGGCTTTGATGCAGTCCAAGGAAGGAGAAATCCCCAAAGGAGATGTCCAGCCTTTCAACTAGAGATTACACAATGGAAATGACAAAACCAAGCAATAATCAACACTAGCAAGTAAGGAATAATGTTCTTCAATTATCATCAAGTTGCCTTGCAAATCTAGATTACAAATCTTCAACATACATGCCACATTACTAAGGACATAAGCCTTATTCCTGATCTTCGCTATCAGATATAATGGATCTCCTCATTACCAGTATGCTACTCTTCCCCCTTTTCCTAAACAAGAACTACTACCCTACTTAGATACAAGATCACTAGCCACAAGTCGGCTTATTTGATCAACAATCTCCAAGATAAAGGAAAAGTATTACAACATATAGGTCAAAACCTAAATCCATAAGAACACCTCCAAATAGATAGATCATGAAATGTGAACACACAAGGAGGTTGACCATATGTATAAGAACATAGAACGATGCACCATGAAGCTTCACATAAGGGGAATCTCCATCACAAGCCGAAAGCCCCCAACCTGACCATTATCACAAGAAAGCAATATAGGACCGGACCAATCATAAGATAACTTCATCTAGAAACATCCAATCGAGCTGCAAAGCTAAACATAGGATCTTCATGATTCCTAGATCACAACATAAGGATTGCATAAGATAACGAGCCATCTAGAATGATTGCTACCGAAACATGGAAAACTACCCAACTAGAACAAAACAACAAACAACAAACAACTGAAAGGAAATATTTTTGGGTGATGCAAGATAGTCAATGACCCAAGGATGCCAGACACCCTAGGTGAATAGAAGATGTTCCATAAGAGGAACTTATGTACATCTGACAGGATTCAAGACATAAACCCTCTGCACATTCTTAACCCACATGTCCTCATCTGCAAAGGTACATATTTGCAAATGGTTGTGTCGTCTATCCAAATGCACAAAACCATAAGTATACCATCCTTCATCAGGTACTGCTCTACTATTGCTTCCACAACCACTTCTCTAATTATCCAACTCACACCAATTGCTTCTTCTTTTGTCGCTCCTACAATTAGCAATTAATGTTTGCTTCCTCCTCTGCTGCTTGACTCCACCTCTGTTATCATTCAGCAACTCCCTTCTTTCCGATCCACTCACAAGATCCTATTTCTCATCTAATACCACTTCGGTAGCCTGCAGGTGCAACACTATCCATTCGTCATCGGCCTTCATCTCCATTGATTTTGGTTCATTCATCAGATCCTTCAGTAACTGAACAACCTCAAAAATCCTCTCAACCACCTGCTGCAAATCTAACACCTTCTGATCCAAAGCAGTCTGATCTCCTAAGGTTAAGTCCTCATTACACTTAGGTTCTTAGCTTTCCTTCTCTCCTTCAAGGGAATTAAAGTGAACTTCCTGCCATCCTTCATTATAGACACAACACTCCTTCGACAATCATGAATAGCTCCAACATCATACTACCATGATCTTCCTAACAAAATATGGCAAGCACTCATGTTAACCACATCACACAATGCCTCATCTTGGTATGGTCCAATGTTGAACTTAACCCAACACTGTTCTTTCACTTCCACCATATGGTCATCCTGAAACCAACTTATCCCATATGGACAAGGGTGTTTAAGTCTCCTTGACCCAAGCTTTTGTACCATCAGCTCTGATACAAGGTTTTTAGTACTACCACTGTCCATTATCACTTTGCAACATTTGTCTTTTGATTTACAAACTGTTCAGAACAATTGCCTTCTCTGCACAAGCTCTAGTTCCTTCGTATTCAACATAACTCTTCTGAACATCAAAGATTCTCCCATCTCAGGTGCAACCTCTCTTTCAAGAGGTTCATCTTTAGCTTGCTCCTCATGTGCCACTAGGTTATGTTTTCCTTTCCCTTTGCTAGAACCAACCGAACATTGAAAAGCTCTATGTCCAATATTCCCACTTTTGAAACAAGTACCTTTGAATTCTCTGTTGCCACTGCTTCCTCCATGAATCTTCTGATCGGGTTCCTCTTCAATAACAAGCTTATCCTTTCTCTTATCACCAACCAATTTATCCCTTACCCTAGGTGTAATTTGTTTTCTCTTCAACTTATCTTCTGCCTCCAAGGCATATTGATAAGCATCCTCAATTGTACTAATCCTCAACATACTTAACTCGTCTTGAAGGTTAAGTCTCAAGCCATTAACATACCTAGCCACCTTCTCCTTAGATGATTCACAGTGTCCAAATCTGATTGTCATCTTGTAGAACTCTTCGGTGTAGTCCTTAACTATCAAATCCTTTTACTTTAGATTCTGCAGTTTCTTAAACAATTCCAATTCATAATCCTGTGTTATGAACTTGGCCTTAAGTCTAGAAATCATAACTCTCTACCTAGTGATCTTAGGTTTTCCATTATCTTCCCTATCTTTCTACAACTATTTCCACCGTAAGGCACCATGACACTTCAACTTAGTCTGTGCTAGCCTAACCCTCTGTAGATCCTTGACATCGTCAAGCTCAAAGTAATACTCTAGTTCATTAATCCAATCTATCAATTCCTTAGGATGTAATGAACCAACAAAACAAGAAACATCCAGTCTATGACTCTTACCCATTTGTGCCATAGTTCTCAATAACTTTTCTTCATCTGCAGGGATCTCAATGTAATGTCCCCGTTATTAAATAAATAAAATAAACTTTGTAATTTGGGGTTCCAATTGATTTTTGCATCTCGGGCCCATTTTTATTTTAGCGTAGGTGTTAGTTGTGCCGTGTCGGCTAAATTTTGTACACCCTCGGGAGTTGTCCGATGGGTATTTAAGAACAACTGTAGGTAGTTATTTGGCATGCATGTTGAATTATTACTTTGTATTGCAAATTCCAGTTGGAGTTCTGGTGTGTGCCATTTTGGAAGTGAAAGACCTTCCCTATTTGGCCTGTTGTAGTTTCGGTGGGATTCAACCCTCACCCTACTCTGCTTTGTTTTGCTTGTATTGGATCTGGCAAATCCGAAGTACTTAATTATTCATAATATAACCTCCTGGCAATTGTTCCATATCTGGTACTTCATTGTTTTGTGCATCTATTAACATTTGGTGAATTGCTAAGTAATTGCGTTGTAGCGAAGAAACAAACCCAAGGGGCAAACATAGCACGTACGGACTTCCAGACCACTGTAGGGATTGCCCGGTCTAACTGTAGGGACTTCTAGACCATCATAGGGGCTGCCAAGTTCAACTGTAGGGACTGCTAGACCACCGTAGGGACTACCAGGTTCCACCGTAGGGACTGCCAGACCACCGTAGGGACTCCCAGGTCTAACCGTAGGGACTTCCAAACCACCGTAGGGGCTGCCAAGTTCAACTGTAGGGACTGCTAGACCACTGTAGGGACTACTAGGTTCCACCGTAGGGACTGCTAGACCACTGTACGGGCTCATGCCAGGTCTAACCATACGGACTAGTCACACCGTACGGCCTTCAATCTTCGTCTGTTGCCGAGGAAATTGGATCAGGGGTGCCATGGGTACATTACAGTGGCATCAGAGTTGGTGATTCTGCCAGCTTGTGGGTTGTGAATGCAAGTATATACTAGGAAAAGAAGAAGATATCATTCGGTTGATAAAATGGCAGATCAACAGGATCTTTCCGCTCAAGTCATGGCATTGTTGAGAGAGCTCACCAAAAGCCAAGTGCAGATCACTGACACTCAGCGACTCATGGAGGAGACATTACGAAAATTGGCTGAAGGCAAAGCATCCACAGAGCAAAATGGGAAAAGTGACAATTCTGTTTCAAGTAGGGCAAACTCCGAACCAACACGCTCTTGACCGTCAATGCCCACTTTCCCTCCTCGAACGGAAGCACAACACAGAGAACAACCAACATTCCAAGATATGAAAGATCAACTTCGGGAGGACTGGAAGAATGCAAATTTGGAAGGGGATATAACCTACAAGGATTACATAGATCTGAGAATGAGATATTTAGGTTGCAACAATCGGGGTGGCTACTATAACGACGACCTTAGGAGAAAGATTGGTAAAGTTAATTTGTCAACTTTTGATGGTTTTGGTTCCACCACAGCTAGGGCATTGGTGCCTAAGGCCGACACCTGTTTCTAACTCAACCCTATGCCGAAGGATGAAGCTATAAAATTTGCGGCCCTACATCTGGAAGGGTTAGCTCATGAATGGTGGCATCATGGCATGGTCACTTTGGGCCATGACCAGATAACTTCCTATGCTGATTTCATTGAGAGATTAATGAATCATTTTGATGGAAGAGATCCAGAGCTTAATTTCAAAGATTTGGCTCAACTGAAACAAATGGGTACAGTGGACAGTTTCATTACAAAATTTCAAAGATTATCAGTCCTGGTAATAGATATTTCGTAGAGACGATTAATCGTGTTATTCATGGATGGGTTCGCAGAACCTTTGAGAGGTTGGGTGAAGGGATTCAATCCAATCACACTCACGGAGGTAATCAAGAAGGCACGCGACATGTCAACATCTTCCTCTTCCTCCAAGAGTTATGCACAGTCCAAACCACCCCTTATTCCAAAAGAAAAAGACAACAGACCTCCGCCAAATAGACCTTTACTGGATGAAGCTACCCGACCGGAGCTAAGGTGGAGGAAGCTGTGCTTCAATTGTAGGGAGCCATGGGAACCTGGACATCATTGCTTAGGCAAGGGAAAAATCCACTATATTGAAGTAATATCAGATGATGAAGAGGAAGAACACGCACCGAAAGCTGAGGAAGACGAGCAATCAGCCGTCCGAGAGGTTAACCTAAACCGTGTGGAAAGAATTGCCACATTGTTGAAAAGAGGCAGGTCCATTGCTGCTTTAGCCGGAACTCCAAGATGCACTATCTTCCGGGTATGGGGTACTCTCCAGGGACAGAGGGTTGTGGTCATACTAGACAGCGGGGCTACCCTCAACTTCATCAACTCCTCGCTGGTCAAACGAAGGGGTTTACAAATGGAGGCACACCAAGGATTCAACGTCAAGGTGGCAAGAGGAAACATTTTGTCTTGCACCCATCTAGTCCCACAGTTGAGCATTACTATGGGTAACCACACGGTGAGAAATGACTTCTTCGTAGTTGATTTGGACGACATGGAGGTCATCCTCGGCATTCAATGGATGGAAACCTTGGATGAATACACACAGAGTTTCAAACAGATGGAATTTTAATTTGAGGTGGATGGCAAGAAGGTTGTTTTGAGGGGAATGTTGAATGGAGGACCGAGGGAAATTTCTTCCTGACGGATGGAGGCCATCCTTAGGCACGACGATGGGGTCTGGGCCGCACACTGTTTTATCTCATCATAACCTATACATGGACAGCCTACCTTCTATCAGGATGAGGAACTTCAGAGTGTGTTGGATAAGCATCATTTGGTCTTTGCTGACATACCACTAGGCGTACCACCGCTGGTGCCAAACCTGTCATCACCACACCGTACTGTCATCCTAAAAAGTTGAAGGATGAGATTGAAAAGACAATACAGGAACTTCTCGACAAGGGATGGATCAGGCCCATTTCCAGCCCTTTTGCATCATTCATTGTACTGGTCAAGAAGGACGGAACTTTGAGGATGTGCGTGGACTACCATGCATTAAATAAAAAAACCATCAAGAACAGGTACCCTGTTGGCATTAAGAGATGGTAATCGGTAAGCTTGCTACCGGTACATGGCAATTAAGTATTGTCATTGATTGGCAAAAGAGAAAAGAGAAAAGAGATGTTTTGTCATCTCAATCTAAGGTCTAAAGATCTAAGGAGATTTGTATGTAAAGAGAACCGGTGACACTGTATGCAAGAAAAGAAGAAAAGCAGAGAGCAACGAGTCACTAAGCAAAGTGCATCAACAATCGAATAAAGGATACAACCAAGGGAAGAATTCAATTGAGGTGCGGGATACAACCGGTGTCAACAACGCAACCGAGGAAAAGGTGCAACCGGTAAGTAAAGGAAGGAAATGTGATAGGTCAAAGTTCTTACCTGTTCACCACAAGAGCATGCATCCAACCGATCAAGTGAAGACTTCGATATGATACAAAGAACTGGGGAAGTCACAGTCAACTATCTATTTGACCAACTTTTTGATCGGGATTTATTGCACTAAATCCGGATAACATTGAGTTATCATGGTGATCGGTTCGAGGCGCGTTTAAAGGTTTTAAAGCCGAAGTCTATGGATTTAAAACAAGGAGTTATCTATTGTGAAGGAAAGGTGCTTGACACGCATCTATTGTTTTTCCTCACAAAGCAGAGCAAGAGCATGCATCAGATGTTTCCTCAGTGAACTAATACTTCACCGAGTGATGTATTCGAAAGGGATCTGTAATTAGGTCATGCATGAGAGGCACAATTAGGGCAAGAACTCTATATATTCTTCTGCTTGTTGAGAATATAGGTTGCCTTCATTCTGCCGAAGAAAAGAGTGAACCTGTACGCTTGAGAAGCTAGGGTGAATAGAAAAGAAAAGAAGAGAGAGAAGAGAGTGCAGAGAAGCACAACAACAAAGGAGAACACACCTGCGACTATCGGTGATGCTTCTTAGTTAAGCATAATAGAGATCTTATCAGGCTATACAAAGCCATTTGTAAAAGTTCAATCTTTCTATTGTTTTCTAACAATTACAATAGTTAAATCCTAGTATTTGGGTGGACTCTGTAAGGAGCCTGACTGACTCTCAATTGGAAACTTGTTCTTTCTCAATTTATTTTACAATTTAAGAGAAATTCTAAATATTCATAATTTATTTGCAGATTCTAGAATAAAAACATAGTAGTAAATTCTCTATATTTTCTCAACAATAACCATTTAATCCACCAACAAATTACAACTCATCTCAATTTTCAGCATGCATTGACTATAATAAATAACAGCAAATTTAATGTAGTTCTTTGCTTGAGGAAAACAATACTTAACAAGATTATCGAAAGTGCAGAATTTAAAAGAACAACACCTTGTAACAAATCAGATCCCAATGTGCTAATTTCTGAAACGTCAGCCATCTGTTATTGACGCCACACCCAAAGAAAGAACATCAGCCCCCATTCGGTTTCCTCTGTTGTATTGACGTTGATCAAGAGGACTGCTCTTTATCACGTGCCAACCTTAGATCAAATTGCAGGCCCTTGCATTCACGCACAACACTGGATTGGTATGGCTCAGCCTCAGTTCTGTACAGCAGCAAAGAATTTCGTACAGCTCCTCAGAACAGTTCGGCAACTTGATTGGTTTCAAGCTTCTAGTAATTTCGGTAAACCCTTTAGCAATTTTGAAATCAAATCCAAATGATGGATCACAGTATCTCCACAATAGAATTCAAAACCCCAGCATGAAAGCAATTCGAAATCTTTAAGAGAAAATTGATTTTCTTGCAGATGAAAGCTTCATACAAACCCAGTATACATCAGCACTGGAATAAAATTCAGAATCAGAACTATAGCTGCAAAATTCACCATCAACCTATAATGGCTCAAATTGCCACAAGAGGAATTAGTCCTCAAAACCCCTGTCGGCTTGTCTCTCTCACAACTTCAATCAAAATAATAATTCAACAATGGATGATTTTCCTTTCACAAAGCATTGCTTTTATAATTCAAAAGTGTCTTCTCTCACACACTTTTCACTTAAAACACTTTTTATACTTTGGCACATATTGAATAATATAATTTATTAATTCATTTGACTCCGAAAACAGCCTTTTCACCAATATCATGAAAATATGACACGCAAGGTCCCAGTTTCTTGTGCCCAAGATTTAAAACTTTTCATCTTGGTTCCAACGAGCTATAACACTAAGGTATCCAACATATAATACCTACAAAAATGGCAACCTTAGCAAATTTAATTAAATAATAATAATAAGCCACCCGTCTTGCGAAAACAACTGAAGAAGCATCCGAATCGAAATCTATTTGCACAGGATTGATCTAGATGATGAAAGATGATGAATGAACTTCACAGGGTGACTTACTAAAAATAAATGCTCTTTCCAAGATTCTTGGAGCCCAAACCGAAAGCCAGAAATGAAAACCGAGAGCATCATTCAACTCCTCTAACTCATCTGAGCTCATCGGAACTATCCATTGACTTACTATAAATAGTAAGTTCACACCAATGACCCTCTAAACACCTCGCCAGACCACGAAGATCAAAATAATGACTTGGCACCATTAGATCAATGAACTACAAAAAATGGGGACATTATAGTCCTCCCTCCCCAAGATTGCTTGTGCCCAAGCAATCACCGGAACAAGAAACATCACAATCCACCTGGATCCCACAGAAAAAAGTATACCGTGCCACTGACATCAATTGTAGGCTCCTGTAACATCACCCAAAATACAAATCGGATAACTCTCCCACATAACTTCATAAGACTGCTCCTAATGATCTTTATGAGATTTTTGAAGCTAGATGGAAAGCTTCAATGGACAGGGAAAAAGAGCTGAGGATTTGAGCTCTGCTGGAGGTTTAGAACCATCTCACTCTGGACAAGGCCACTCAGCAAGCCGAATTGAACAAGAAAAATTTCTTTACAAAGAGGAGGATCGATCAAATGCTTATTGGTGAAACCGAAAAGGTTCACAAAGAAGGTGTCTACTTGGACAAAACTTCTTCAAAACCAATGACAGGCAGAAGAATCAAGTCAAAAGTCCATAGTTCCACCGGTCCTTGATGCCGGTAAAGGAAAAGGAGTGCTTGGAGCTGATGCACCAGTCAAAGAAAGGAATCCTACAAAACCGGTAATTGTAGACATCACTGATGACAAAGGCAGTGATCCAGCTTGTCAGACTGTTCTTATCTCTCCAGAGAAAGGTAAAATTCGAACAATGATTGTAGATGAAATAGTTGATGAGGTGATAGATTTTGGAGTAATAGATAATGCCGCTAAATGGTATAGCTTGATAGGAGAAGAGGATAAATAGTCAGTTATAATAGCCATAGTGGAAACTTCTATGGACTACAAAAGAACTCAAATGGACTATAGGGCCAAGTTTCCCCCAGAATTAAATTCTAAGCTACAAACCAAATGGAGAACCGGTCTAGGCACCAACACTAGAATCAATAAGGAGACGTTGTCTAAGGTGAGACCTGGTCTCAGTGAAGAGAGCATCAAGCTTCTACTAGAAGAAGCATCAATGAACTTGGATACTAAGTGTAGAGTTGTCAAGATTCTCAACGGATATGAAAATGAAGTCTATAAGGAGACTTTAGATTTTTGGCAGCAGTATGATTTCAATGCTCTTGAAAGGAAAGGTCCACAAGATCAAACTCAAACAGTACAAGCACCACCGGTTCAATTCACTCCTCGTGAAGAACCTACAACAAGGAGAAGAGTCATACTGAACAGTTCACATCCGGTGAACAGGTAAATTTAGGAGAGTCATCAATCAAGATGACCACTGACAACACAATAGGTGTTGAGGAAGAAATTGTTGTGGGTGACTTGCATACAGCCGAAGAGCAGCACCAGGAAGAAGCCCCATCGGAAGAGCAAATTCCACAAGAGGAAGATGCTCAACCAGAAGTTGAAGTACAACTAGAGGCGGAAGTACAGAATGATGAAGAGGTTCCAACAGAAGAAAACCTACTAGAAGAAGTTCAACTGGAAAATATAGCATTACTAGAACAAAGAGTTCAACTGGAAGAAGAACATGAGATACCTGCAGCAGAGCAACCGGTCCACGAACCAATCCAAAATGTACACGCAAATATCCTTATCTCCTCCTCATCTAAAAGAAAGTTATCATTTGCTGAGGACATAGAAGCCAAAAGGAGCAAGGCTATCGATACTATGGTTGACATCAGCAAAATGTCAACAAGATAGCTAAAGGAGCTGACCAAAAGGAAACAGGACATGGTCCTGACCTCTGTCAAGAATATTTTGTGCAACTTCATACCTGATGCTGACATAGATGAAGATGAACCTGTTATAGATCAGCTGGAAGTATTGGCACAAGCAATCGGTGATGACTTGACAGATCTAGAGACTGTAGCAATAGATCATTATGAAAAGAAGAGAATAGAGATTCTCCACAAACAAGTTGAAGATATAAAGGCAAATGTGTCAACCAACTTAAGAGTTCTTCAACAACAGCTTCAAGTGGCAGGAAGTTTGATGACAAGAACTTCAAATTTTGACATATTCTTGCAAGATCTGACAGATAAGTTAGCAAAGACTTCAGAAGATATGGGAGCATTGTCTTCTCAGTTCGACATCAAGAATAAGTCTGCAACAAACTTCAGTAGAGAAATGACAAGTCTTGCTCTTATTCTAAGAAAAACTACTGAAGATAAGACTAAGAGAATACAAGACATCATTGGATTTCAATTGCTTCTGGCCCCCACATTTGATGCAATGCAATAAACTACATCATCGACAGAGAATTTGATCAAAGAACCAGACTACAAAACTGTGGAGGACATGAAGAACATTATTGTCTCTCTAAAAGCAACACAGAAGAACATTGAACATGTAACCAGTCAATGGGCACCGTTTCTTCATTTTGCAAAGAACATATACAAGGATATCTTAACAAAGCTACAAATGTAAAATATTAAGTGAAGCACAACCCCTTGTCCTATGGAGGCAAAAAGGGGAAGAAGTATAAGCAGAAGAAGAGAGAGATCAGAATAGGGGAAGCATCAGCACAGGGCAAGCAACAGTCAAGGGGAAGTCTGCAAACAGAAGAGCTAAAGCACTTGCACAGGGGAAGTCTGGAACAGGGGAAGTGTGCCACCAAAACAAAAAAAGAGAAAGGAAAAAGAAAAGAAAGAGAAGTCTACAGGACAAGGAATAAAATGTGATAAGTTAGTATGGTTTTGCCACCAATGACAAAGAGGAAGATTGTTAGCAATTTAAGTTGTCATTAGTGTAGATTAGTTGCAAACACCATTTCCACTGGTAGTTCACTCACATTATTTTTAATGGCACCGGTAGACTAGAAATAGAGTGTATGCACCAGTAGATTAAACAGAGGTAATACACCGATAGATCGAACATAGTACATTGTACCGGTCTTGTATTACATACAGGGATGGACCGGGTAGAAGATTAATACCGGTCAAACTACATAAAGATCCGCACCGGATTATGCAGAGCAATTTTAGTTAAAACCGGAATATGCGGAGCATCCACCATTTAGAAATGAAGTTAGCTTTTTAACAGGAGTTAGTTTTATTTCTACGCAGATGTTTCAAGGTAAACTCCAAATCAGAACGCAAAGCTTTACTGATAGTTGCATGATTTAATGTTGAGTTTACAGCCTGGCGGTTCTCTGAATTAAGGGTTTCATTGAGATGAACTTTTGTATAAATACAGGTCATAGGACACAAGAAAAAAAGTTGTTGAAAGTTGTTAAAAAGAGAGAGCAAAGAAGAGAGAGATTATAGTCACCAGAGATGAAAGGCAAAGAGGAAGAAAAGATTCAACAGCTAGGCAAACCGGGGAAGAGATCAACAGGTATGATCTAATCAGACAATTAGTGTCAATTAAGATCATTGCTTTTATAAGGTGTGAAAGCATATTGAAATCCCTCAATCAGGGTGAATCCTAATTGGTTCTTTGTAAAAATTCTTTAATTGGGTAACATCTTTGTTGATGTTGAAAGTCCTCTAAAAAGGAAACTCCTAACAGAGTTAAAGATCTTAACCGATCTTCTATCAAATCCCTTAATTGGGTAGCACCTTCACAAGTGCTTTGTAAGCTCCTAACAAGGCATCTTTATTTCTGCAGAAGTGAAGTTGTGAGCTTTGTCTCACCTTGGTTTTTTCCTTCTAACCAAGGGTTTCTACGTATACATGATGTGTTTGTTAGCAATTTAAGTTGTCATTAGTGTACATTCACAAAAACCATGCACCGGTCAAGGCTCATTGGTCACTCACGACCAGGAACACACCGGTAGACAAGGAACAGAGCATATGCACCGGTAGATAAAGAAAAGTGAACACACCGGTAGACCAATCTAAGTACACAGTACCGGTCTCAGTGTGCATAAACAGTTGCACCGGGTATAAGGTTACACTAGTCTAAACTGCCTAAATATCCGCACTGGATTATGCGGAATAGTTTGAGATAACACTGGATTAAACGGGACATCCAACGCTCAGAAGTGGAGTTAGTTTTTTAATAGGAGTCAGCTTTATTTTTACGGATGTTTCGCAAGGTAAACTCCAGATCATAATGCATAGCTTTTTGCTAATTGCATGATTTATGGCTAAGTTTACAGCTTGGCAGCTCTATGAGTCAAGAGGGTCACTCTTGTATAAATATAGGTCATAGGATGCAAGATAAGTTGTTGTTGATAGTTGGTGATTACATAGAGCAAAGGAGATATATCTTTTGAGGAGTGCTATAGGCATAGAGGCGAAGAAAGAAAGAGAGATCAACAGCTAGACAAACCGGGGAAGAGATCAATAGGTATGATTTAATCAGACAATCAGTGTCACAATAGATCATTGCTTTTATAAGGTGTGAAAGCATATTGAAATCCCTCTATAAGAGTGGACCTAATCGGTTTGTTGTAAAATCCCCTAACAGGGTGACATCTTTGTTGATGTTCAAAGTCCTGTAACCAAGCAGCTCTTAATAGGGTTAAGATCTTAACCGATCTTTTGTAAAATCCCTTAACTAGGTAGCACTTTAACCAGTGCTTTGTAAGCTCTTAACAGGGCGCCTTCACTTTGCAGTAGTGAAGTTGTGAGCTCTGTCTCACCATGGTTTTTTCCTTCTAACCGAAGGTTTCCACGTATAAATACTTGTGTTAATTTGTGTGATTCTTTTATGCTTGCGAATGATTCTTTTATTATGCTTATCAGTAAGGGATAATTAAAGAAGAAAAGAATTATAGTACTAAGATTATTTTCTGATTCACCCCCCCCCCCTCTCAGTAATCGGTTTAGTAGTATCAATTGGTATCAGAGCCTAAATTCTCTATACTACCAAGTCTAACAGCTTGAGAGAAAGATCATGGAGGTTTACTGGTATCAGAAACAGCCAGAGGAAGCCAACGACATTATTGCCTCTCTGGAGAATAGACTGAGGAGATCACTTGCAAAGAGAAAGGAGTTGGCTCTACAGTTGAATGAAAGCAATGAAACCATTGATGAACTCTCTGGGCAAAGTGGATCCGATGAAGCTAAGGAGGCATTCTCTGAACTCATCGAAAAGTATCAGATCTTGACCGATCAGATCTCTAACCTTAAGAGGGAACAAGAGGACAATGCCCTGAGGATGACTGAACTAATTGAGAAAAAGAGAAAAGCTGAAGATGAAAGGAACTCAGCCGTCAAGTCCTTGATAGCCTTTGAGAAAGCAAGAGATCGGGCAGTAGAATTTGTAGGGGTGAATGAACTTATCATTCTACAAGTTCAAGAGGATATGCAAAGTGTCACCCAAGAAAATGCCCACATGCAGAAAGGCTGGCATGACAGGAATGAGGCATGCAAAAGATTGTCACTAGAATTGTATCAACTAAAGGAGCAGATGAAAGAACTTGAAGATAGAAATGAAATCCTGAGAAGATACAATGAAAGCTCGGTCAAGCTTGATGAGCAACTTAAAGCTCGGTCAAGCTTGATGAGCAACTTAAAGCTCAAAGAAAGCATAAAGATCAAACCAGTCTTGGATTCACCAGTGAAGTCACCAAAGAGAATGGTGAGTCATCTTGTGCAAAGTCAAGCAAGAAGGACAAGGAAAAGACGTTAGCACAAAAAGGTAAGAAAACCTCTAACATATCTTGTAAGCATTGTGAAAAACCGGGTCATAAAACTAATGACTGCAAAAATGCACCGGTAAGAACCAACAACAATTACTGTTGTAAAAATGGCCACAAGACCAATGATTGTTGGGTCAGCCCCATATCTGTGTCCAATAGAAGTAGGGGAAGCTTCAAGGTTACTGCTATGCATGCAACAAGTTTGGACACAAGGCTGAGGAATGCAGATCAAAGACAATGGCATTCAGATCCCCAAAACAAGTATTCACCAAGAGAAACAAGAACCGGAGTACAGCCAACTGTACAAACTGTGGAATACAGTCACAATGGCTCTTGGGACAAGTCACCCAATGCAAGAAGTGTGAACCCATGGAAGGCAACTGGGATAGTCTTCTATCACTACAACAAAGTTGGACACCAAGCCAAAGAGTGCAGGAACCGATTATCCAATAAGAAGAAGGAATTGGTCAAACCAGAAGAGAAAATCAACAATTAAGAAAAGACTGAGAAAACAATCAGACAAATTTTGTCCAAAAAGGAGTCAAAAAGTTCCACTGAAGAAGACAGAGGAAGGATCATCATCTGTTGATGGTGATATCTCTTCAATGAACTGAGCTGTAAAGGCGTAGAGGGAACCGGTAGATCCACTACTGTTCTCGGTATGACTAGTGAGAGTCGAACTCACTCAGTCTACAAGGACAACTGGTCAGGCAAGTTACAATCAACCGGTTGGGAAAAACGGAAAGAAAAGTTAGGCAAGGCATTTATTACTATAGCCGTTTAATGAATAGTTACTGTTTGATAATTACCGTTATGACCTAACCCTATAAAAGAAAGGAGGATTACTCACAAGTTTTTACTTTGCTTACTTTGTGATTTACGACTTCTTGTGCTAAGTATCATTCTCGCGCTTTGATCACTGAGAATCACTGTGTGCAATACCAATCTAAGCTACTTTTTGCAAGTTACCGGTTAGCAAGAATGGCCTCATCATCCGCTAACATAAAGTTGATCAGGGGAGATCAAGTAGATCGACTTGCATACGATATCGCGTCGATTCATAACAGGGAGAACTTCATGGCTGGGGTGCTCTCGTCTCTACCAAAAAGAGTCCTCTTCACCAAAGACGTCATGGCATTCATTCACGCCAAACAGGAAGAATTGGGTGAAACGAACATTCAAGGCGAATACTTGTCACTATGTGAAGAAGGGAAACTTCCTGATAAGTATGCCAAGCTAACATCATTTGGACTTATCAATGGAGTACGCTACCCGACCGTCTTCCAGGAAGATTTAATTCGACTGGTTCTCAATCGTCTTCATGAACCAAGTTTCTGGCTCACCAAAGGTGCATGCAATCCGATCACCAAAGACGATTTGCATAGAGTGACCAGATACAGCAACCGAGGGCAAGCTCTAACCCTAAGGACCATCTCCAATGCCGTCATCAATAAATTAACTAAGTCAAGACCTGATGGTCGACTTATGACCGTAAACGACATTAAGGATGATGGAGTCCGGTTTGTGTCTATCGTACTTGGCTACAAAGTTTATCAGTCAAGCAATTTAAACATCATATTGGGTGGTGCAATTCATGGCGCACATCGTATAATGCACGACAATGCCCAATACGACATCTGTACAATGCTCCAAAGCCAAATATTTGAAAATATGAAGAAGCTCGGAGTCGTGCGGAAGAAATCAATGAAGTACAGGACCCTACTGGTATGTCTCTACTTCTACTACTAACTTTTTCTTGGGAATTAGAAAAGTTGGATGGAAAACCGATAGACCGATTATGCATCAAATCAGTGAGATGGCCAATCAATTGGGAAACCAGTTAGGAAGTATGATGACTGAACACTTCGAAGAATTTCAATTAAAAATTCATGCAAGAGAAAGGGTGCCGTCAACTATTGTTGACCAGTACAAGGACGATGTATGCTTTCTGGTTACCACTGATAACTACATCATTTAAGCAGTGGAACCAAGAGAAGTATATGCTCTTGAGCGAGGGTATGAGATCACTGCCAAAATTGCTAAGGCATATGCTGATGCCCTAAGTAATGCAGATTTGGATCTCTCCGCAAATCAGTTCAGTACGTTTGCTGAGATTGCAGAGAATCTGAAGAAGAGGGCACCGATCAAAATTGTTTACACCAAAAGAACCCCCACACCAAAGAAGAAACCGTCAGCAGAGCAACCCAAGGCTCAAGGGAAGAAAGCAGAACTGGTACCAAGTACTCAAGAGACAGATAAAGAAGAGACAGAGACCGAGGAAACAGTTCCCCTGGTTAGAAGAAGAAAACCCACAACTGACGAATTTGTGGCAGGACTAAAGGAATTTGGTAATTTAGGCTCTGTTAGAGGAAGATATAAACTAGCCAATGATGAAGACATAAGAAAAATTGAAGAAGTGGTAGTATTCTGCCTTCAAAAATTCAATCTACATCCCAATGGACTTCACACAACTCTACTTGAAAATCTTCTACAAATTATTGAAGATTGGTGGAAGGCTTCAGAAGATAGAGAGGAGCTGAGGATACGAGCTCTTCTAGAGGTCTAGAACCACCTCACTCTAGAAGAAGCTAGAGAACAAGATGAACTTCATCAGCAAATCTTCTCAACAAAAAGGAGGATCGGTCTCATGCTTGTTGGACAAGCTGACAAAGTACATGATGGAGTAGTGATGTGGATTAAACTACTTCATATCCAGCAGGAAGCAGAGGAAGCTCATCAGAAGGCAACGGTTCAACAGGCAGTTGTCACCGGTAAAGGGAAAGGAGTGCTTGGAGAAGAAGCACCAGTAATAGTGGACATAACCAATGATAAGGGCAGCGAGCCAACAAACCCAACAGTTCTCATCTCTCCTAGCAAAGGTAACACTAAATCTATGCATGTTGATAATATTATTGATGAGGTAATGGACTTTGGAGAAGTAGACAATGCTGCAAAGTGGTACAGTGTACTAAATGAAGATGACAAACAAAAACTGATTGTAGCAATAGTGGAAACATTCATGGATTATCGTAGGACTCCAAGGGACTACAGGTCTAAGTTCCCACCAGAACTCAACCAAAGGCTAAAATTAAAATGGAGAACCGGTCTAGGTACAAACACAAAAATTATTAGGGAAACACTGTTAAAGGTTAGATTTGGACTCAGTGAGGACAGAATAAAGCTTCTATTAGAAGAAGCATCTATGAACCTAGATACAGCATATAGAGTTGCCGAGATAATAAACGGGTATGAGACTCAAGTCTATAAAGCAACTCTGGACTTTTGGCACAAGTATGACTTTAGTGCATTGGAAAAACTAGGCCTTCAGGATCAAACTACACAAATGCAATCATCACCGGTCAGATTAACACCTGGTGAAGAATCTTCTATGGGAAAAGAAAAAGTTCAAACAGAAGAGGTCACAGGTAGTGAACAAGTAAATGTTGAACAAGAAACAGAAATTGATATACCCATGGGTGAACTTCATACAACAGAGGAACAGAAATAGAAAGAAGCTCCATTGAAAGAACAAGAACAGGATGCTGAAGTCAATGAGCAACCGGAAGAAGAAGCTCAGACCAAGGAAGAACCACCTGCAGAGCAAGACCTACCAGAAGAAGAAGTTCAACCGGAGAACAGAGCTCATCAAGGAACTGAAGAGAACAAGGGACAAGAAGAAGAAATTCCAGTCCACACCGAGCAAGCTCACCTGAAGCACAAGCTAAGACAACAAGAACAAGGAGACGTACCAAGCTCCTCATCCAAGAGAAAGTTATCATTTGCCGAGGAGAATGAAGCTAAGAGGAGTAAAGTCACCGATACAGTGATTGGCATTAGCAAGATGTCAACTAAGCAGCTCAAAGAACTGACCAAAAGAAAACAGGACATGGTCCTGACTACTGTAAAGAACATTCTGTGCAACTTTGTCCCTGATGCTGACATAGATGACGATGAACCGGTCATCGATTAGGTAGAAGTTTTGGCACAGGCAATTGGTGAGGATCTCACAGATTCGAAAATAGTGGCAATCGACCACTATGAGAAGAAAAGAGTGGAGATACTCCACAAATAGGTTGAAGAAATCAAGGTGAATGTGGCAACCAACCTGAGAATTCTACAACAACAACTTCAAGAGGTAGGAAGTTTGATGAGTAGAACTTCAAACTTTGAAGTGTTTTTGCAAGATCTGTCAGAAAAGTCTGCAAAGGCCTTAGAGGAGATTAAAGCCCTGTCCTCTCAGTTTGATGTTAAGAACAAAACTGCAACTTCCTACAGCAGAGAAATGACATGTTTAACTCTTACACTAAGAAAAATTGCTGAAGAAAAGAGTAAGAGAATCCAATATATTATTGGATTTCAGATGTTTTCGGCACCAACATTTGACATCATGAACCAATCAGCAAATTTTACAGAAGCTTTGGTCAATGAACCAGCCTACAAAACTGTGGAAGATATGGATAATATCATTGTCTCTCTAAAAGCAGCCCAAAAGGATATAGAATATGTAACCGGTCAGTGGGCACCATTCCTTCACTCTACTAAAACAATATATAAGGATATCTTCACCAAGCTTCAAATATGAAGAAAAGCATAACCCTTTGTCCTATGGAGGCAAAAGGGGGAAGAAGGTATAGAGGAAAGAGCAGAACAGAAAGAGCCAAACAGGAAGGTATAGAGGAAAGAGCAGAATAGGAAGAATGTAGTAGTCCAGCAGTCAGAAAGCACAGGACAGTGCAGAACATTCACTTGGAGCACTCAGACAGGGGAAGTCCGGAACAGGAAAAGTGTTCTACAGAAAAAGAACAAGGTATAAATTGTTACTAGATAGTGAGTATGGTTTGTGTATAGTTTTTCCACCAATAACAAAGGGGAAGATTGTTAGCAATTTAAGTTGTCATTAGTGTACATTCACAAACACCATGCACCGGTCAGGGCTCACTGGTCACTCATGACACTTAGAACACACCAGTAGACAAGGAATAGAGCGTATGCACCGGTAGATAAAGAAAAGTGAATACACCAGTAGACCAATCTAAGTACATAGTAACCGTCTCAGTGTGCATAAACAGTTGCACCGGGCATAAGGTTACACCGGTCTAAACTGTCTAAATATACGCACCGGATTATGCGGAACAGTTTGTGATAACATCGGATTAAACGGGACATCCACTGCTCAGAAGTGGAGTTAGCTTTATTTTTACGAATGTTTTGCAAGGTAAACTCCAGATCATAACGTATAGCTTTTTGCTAATTGCATGATTTATGGTTAAGTTTACATACTGGCGGTTCTATGAGTCAAGAGGGTCATTCTTGTATAAATATAGGTCATAGGACGCAAGATAAGTTGTTGTTGATAGTTGGTGATTGCATAGAGCAAAGGAGATATATCTTTTGAGGAGTGCTATAGGCACAGAGGCAAAGAAAGAAAGAGAGATCAACAGCTAGGCAAACCGGGGAAGAGATCAACAAGTATGATCTAATCAGACAATCAGTGTCACAATAGATCATTGCTTTTATAAGGTGTGAAAGCATATTGAAATCCCTTTATCAGGGTGGACCTAATCGGTTTGCTGTAAAATCCCCTAATAGGGTGACATCTTTGTTGATGTTCAAAGTCCTATAACCAAGCAGCTCTTAACAGGGTTAAGATCTTAAGCGAGCTTTTGTAAAATCCCTTAACCGGGTACCACGTTAACCAGTGCTTTGTAAGCTCCTAACAGGGTGCCTTCATTCTGCAGTAGTGAAGTTGTGAGCTTTGTCTCACCGTGGTTTTTTCCTTCTAACCGAAAGTTTCCACGTATAAATACTTGTGTTAATCTGTGTGATTCTTTTATGCTTGTGAATGATTATTTTATTATGCTTATCAGTAAGGGATAATTAAAGAAGAAAAGAATTACACTACTAAGATTATTTTTTGATTCAACCCCCCCTCCCCTCAGTAACTGGTTTAGTAGTATCAATGTTGATCTGTGTATTTCTATTTATGCTTGTGAATGATTGTTTACATTCTGCTTATCTTTGAAGAATAATTAAACAAGTGTTGAATTGTAATAGAAATTGTATTTACTGATTCACACCCCCTCTCAGTAACCAGTTAGAAATAACAATTGGTATCAGAGCCTAGTTCTCTAATAAATAAAGCTTAACCTCTTGAGAAAAAAATTATGGAGGGTTACAGGTATCAGAAACACCAACAACATCATTGCCTCTCTAGAGAATAGGCTGAGAAGATCACTTGCTAAAAGGAAGGAGCTGGCTCTGTAGTTGAGTGAGAGCAATGAAACTATTGATGAACTCTGTGGGTAGAGTGGATCTGATGAAGCTGAGGAGGCAGTCTCTAAGCTCATGGAGAGGAACCAGATCCTAACCGATCAGATCTCCAACCTTAAGAGGGAGCAAGAAGTTAATGCCCTAAGGATGACTGAACTGATTGAGAAAAAGAGGAAAGCTGAAGATGAAAGAAACACAACAGTCAAGTCATTAACAGTTTTTGAGAGAGCAAGAAACCTGGAAGAGGAAGCTGTAGGGGAAAATGATCTGGTCATTCTGCAACTTCAAGAAGACATGTGAATTGTCACTCAAGAAAACACCAATATGCAAAAAGGTTGGCATGATAGAGATGAAGCATGCAAAAGGCTGGCATTAGAGTTGTATCAACTGAAGGAACAAATGAAAGAACTTGAAGAAAGAAATGAAACCCTAAGAAGCTACAACGAGATCTCGGTCAAGCTTGATGAGCAACTCAAAGCTCAAAGAAAGCATAAAGATCCCACCGGCTTTGGATTCACCAGTAAAAACACCAAAGAGATTGGTGAGTCATCCGGAGCTAAGACAAGCAAGAAAGATAAGAAGAAGCCGCTGGCACAAAAAGGTAAGAAGACTTTTAACACCTCTTACAATCATTGTGGGAAACCGCGTCATAGAACAAATGACTGTAGGAATGCATCGGTAAAGCCAAACAACAGTTACTGCAAAAACTGTTGCAAGTATGGCCACAAGACCAATGAATGTTGGTCGAGCCACACAACTGTGTCCAGTGGAAGCAGGGGAAGCTTCAAGAGCTACTGCTACGCATGCAATAAGTTTGGACACAAAGCTGACGAATGCAGATCTCAAACAATGGCATTCAGATCCCCATCGAGACTGGTATTCCCCAAAAGAAACAAGAACTAGAGCACAACCAACTGTGCAAACTGTGGGATGCACAGTCACAATGACTCCTGGTGCAAATCACCCAACAATATAAGGGTGAATCCATGGAAGGCAACTGGGATAGTATGTTACTCTTGCAACAAAGTAGGACACCTAGCGAAACATTGCAGGAACCAGTCAATGAACACAAGGAGAAAATTGGTCAAACCGGTGGAGAAGACCTCATCCTCAAATGAGAAGAACAAGAAAGAAGAGAAGACCAAGAAAGCAGTCAGGCAGATTTGGTTCAAAAAGGAATCAAAGAGCTCCGCTGAGGAGAAGAAAGAGGAAAGATCATCATCGGCCAATGGTGATATCTCTTCAGCTAACTGAGCCTACAGGGCTTAGGGGGAACTGGTAGCTCATCTACCATTCCTAGTATGACAGGTGAGAAATCCACTCAATCAAGAAAAGTAACCGGATAGGTAAGAGTTGATTAACCGGGGTTTGGTCAACCAAAAAAGCCTGAATACCGATTGGCAAAAATGGAAAGAAAGGTTAGGTAAGGCAATAAATGCTGTAGCCGTTTAACAATAGTTACCGTTTGGTAATTACCGTTATGCCCTTACCCTATATAAAAAAAAGAGGATTACTCTTTCATTTTTACTTTGCGATTTTGTGATTAACAATTTTCATACTTGAGTAAAATTCTCGTGCTTTGATCATCAAAGATATTGTTTGTTAGAACCAATCAAGCTACTTTCAATCAACCGGTTGTTAGCAATGGCATCTTCATCATCCGTTGCCAAGTTGATCCAAGGAAATCAAATTGATCGACCTGTCCACGATATCATGCCAATTCAGAACAGGGCGAACGACATGAATGGTGCACTATCTTGCGTGCTTGAGGGTGTTCTCATGATAGATGACGTGACTGCCTTCATTCACGCTAAGTAGGAAGAATTGGGAGAGACATTCATCCAGAGCAAGTATCTCTCTGTGTGAGGATGGAAAGATTCTTGATAAATATGCGAATTTGGTGTCGTTCGGTCTCATCAACGGATTCAACTATCCAACTATCTTTCGACAAGATTGGATTCGACTGTGTTGAAATTGATAGCATCGTTCAGATAATTATTTATATATATTAATATATATATTTAGATAAATTAAATATATATTAATATATACAAGTATAGACATTCTTGAATTAAGTCTATCAATATATATTTCATATTATATATATATTAATATATATATAATTATAATTATACATATATTAATATATAGATTAATAAAACTAAGTTTTGGAATATTAAAATCAAATCGGTATTATCTTCTCCCGATAGTGATCGGGTTATATTTAATTATAACATTATGATACCCAATAGTCATTGGGTTAAATACATTCGTATTAACTGATAACTATCGGTATCCACTGCATTAATACCATATTGTTATTGCAGATCGCGGTCACTAAATACTACGAACAGTTGTAGTTTGATGAGCCGTGACTCATGGATCAAGCTAGGACTGTTCTCTATCATATATAACTGCAATGAGATGTTTAATCTTAGACACCGAATATGGATAGATTATTAAATATGAAGTGTCTGTGAGTCTCAATTAAAATAGAGATTCATTTCTAATTTGTAAGAAGTTTATTATAACTTCATAGACTGGTTCTCAGTTGTGTACATGATCCAAGGTTTTGGCTCCAAAAGGGTGGAGCTACACAAATCACCAGGGAGGATTTGCATTGAGTGACTGGGTATAGTCAGGAAGGGGAAGCATTAACCCTAAGGACGATCTCCAATGCGATCATCACTAAGTTGACAAAATCAAGATCCGATGGTCGACTTATGATAGTAAACAACACCGAGGATCAAGGGGTTCGGTTTGCATCAGCGGTGATAGGGTATAAAATCTACCAGTCTAGCAATCTGAACACCATACTAGGAGGAGCTATTCATGCGGCTCACCGGATAATGTATGACAACGCCAAGTACGATCTCTGCGGAATGCTTTGAGGGCAGATATTTGAAAATATGAAGAAGCTCGACATTGTCAAGAAGAAATCCATGAAGTATGGGACCCTACTGGTATGTCTCTACTTCTACTATCAAAATTTCTTCCCGGGAATCAGAAAGGTGACATGGGGAACCGATCGACCGGTCATGCATCAGATCAGTGAAATGGCCAATCAACTGGGAAACTAGTTAAGTAAAATAATGACTGATTACTTTAGTGAGAATGTTTCAGTTCTATGGCCTGAGATTTAGTGAAATCCTTGTCTAAGTAAATCTTAGTGGGAAGAGGAAAAAGCTTCCTCCTCATCCTAAGAACATGAAGCCTATATGCCATGGAAAGGAATCGGAGGAAAAGAGTGTCATTGTGGCCAACCCATGCTCTATCTATGGTGATATCGGAGATGCCGAGCTGATCACTGAGGAAGGAGTACATTGTTGCAACGGGGTCAGCAGAAGGAGAGAGTGAAAGGCCGCGAACACGTAAGTTGAGATCACGGGCCCGTGTAATACGCTCGTTCGCCAGCTTATCCTAAACGAGTTTCTCAATGCCAAAAAAGGGAACGAGATTGGTGTTTTTGCAAGTAGAAGCCCAAGATTTCAATTGTTGTTCGGTTTCTGTGATCAAAGAGGCTTGTTTGTTATCCAATTGTACCTGTTTATCCTTGATAACGCTGATTTCCAAAATCTGTTTGTTGTTAGAGTCTACTTGTTTCTTAATGACCGTTGTTTCAGATGTGAGAGTCGTTGAGAATTCATTAATGAGCTGCGAATTGGATTCAACGTGCTGTTTCAAACTGGACAGCGCCTCATTAAGGGACTGGACAGTGTCACGGAGGCATTGATTCTCAGCTTCAGGCTTGCTAATTCTATCGAAGAGATGCTGGTAAGTGATAGTCATCTGAGATGAGGCCTCCATTAAAACAGCTCATCACACAGAGCCAGCAAGCCCCAGTCACCTCCAAAAGTACGCGTACATGTCAACAACAGCCCATACACCAGTTCCACACACCACAAGCAAAGTGATGAAAATCTGTGATGTGTCAAATAGCCAGAAACACAGTGTAACGACCTGCAAATGAAAACCATACACCAGTTCCACACATCGCAAGCAAAGTGATGAAAATCTTTGATGTGTCGAACAACCTAGAAACACAGTGTAACAACCTACAAGCAAAAACAATGGAACAACTCCAGCTCGCAGAAGAAGAAGGGAACACACAGCCAGCAAATGAAGCAAGGTAAGCTTCACAGGTGTATCAACAACCAACACCGTCCCGCAGAAGAAGGGATCCCCAGTGAAGACAACACCAGTCAGCACGCGCACGCGGAAGAGGAAGAATGAAAACAGATGCAAGAGAACACGGATGGACGGCAGGAGGCAAGGTGTGCGCAGAGGAAAACAAGCAGGAGGAGGTCGTGAGTAGAAGAGAAAAGGAGGCGCGGCCGAAAAGACTAGGCCCGTGCAAATGAAAAATGCGACCGAAGGTCACGGCAAAAGGTCACAGCCAACAGAAGGACGCCCATGACGAGAATGAAGAAGAAGAAGCATAGCGCAAAACGAAATAAACACACGCGAAACAAGCAGCTCGACGCTGGCCCAGCACATGCAACAAGCAAGTAGCAAGCAGCCACAACACGTCACGGGGTTAGACCAACTCACGCGGGAAGCGCGCGAGCATATCGCATTGGGAGGTCGTGCGGGAGGAACATTCATTTAATAAATCTGAAAATAGTGTAACTGATAACAAAATTTCTTTCAACCAAAGAGCTGTCCAAACTTGTATGCATGAGCTAGACCAAAATGACGGTACTGAAAACGCTGTTTTGAAGGACCAATCAGAAATTCTATTTCTAGATGAGGATTTTGGAGCATGTAATTTGAAAGATAAGCTAAAAGTCATGGAGGATACGGTTGTTGCAGCCTTAGTGCATTTTGATAATACCCATAAAAACATTGAAGAAATCATTTGGGAAGTTCAAATTGAGGAAAGGGAAAAGGGAATAGCGTGTGGAATTAATAGTACATACCTTCACACAATTAGAAAGGCATTGGAAAAGATGAAATCAGATTATTTGAAACTGCTCAAGGATAGGGATATTGCAATCAAGTTTGTAGATGATAAAGAGAACGAGGTAGATGAGCGTTGTCTTCAACTAAACATGACACATTACTCATTATACAAGGCTAAAAATCAGATTTCTATGGTAGCCATTCACAAAGAAGATGGACTTAATTCTAAAACCGAGGAGATCATACAAATTGTAGAAGGAATCAATACCCTTTGTGAAAAGGAAAGTAAGTGCTTTATAATCTGATCCGAATTTTGTGGAGCATTTTTCAGATGAAATGGAGTTAGCTTTATCTTTTGCGAATGTTTTGAGGTAAACTAAAGATCTATTTGCAAAATTTTTGATCAAGAGTTTTGTATGTGAGATTTTTGGAAGAGTTAGAGCTTGGCAGCCTTGTTTTGGTGTAATTATAATAAGATAATTTCTTATGAATACAGGTCATCATGCATGAGAAGAGATGTTATTGAAAATTAAGAGCGAAGAGCTAGCAGAGCAGAAGAGCAGAGTCTTCTGAGAAGGGATACAGTCACAAATAGTGAAAGAGAGAGAAAGATTCAGTAGCCAAGTAGAGGAAGGAGTGAATAGGTATGATCTGATCCACAGATAAAGTGTCAAAAGAAGATCATTTCTTTTATTGTGTGAAGCACATTTAAATCCCTTAATCAGGGTGAACCCTAACAGGTTCTGTTGTATAAATCCCTTCACCGGGTGACATCTTTGTTGATGTTGTTAAGTCCTTTGACAAGGCGACTCCTCACTGGGTCAAGATCTTAATAGATCTCTTTCAAATCTCTTTATCGGGTAGCACTCTAACCAGTGCTTTGTAAGCCTTTAACCGGACAACTTTATTGCTGCAGTACTGGAGTTTCATGGGTTCTGTCCCACCGTGGTTTTTTCCTTCTAACCGAGGGTTTCCACGTATATATCTTGTGTTGACTTGTGCATGTGATTTTTGTTTATGATTGTTCAAGCATTCTTTTATTTTCAGTATTAACAAGAATAATAAATAGAGGAAAGAATATAAGAAATTGAATTTACTGATTCACCCCCCTCTCAGTAACCGGTTAGGATTAATAGAGAAATTGCATTGTCCGTATAGTACGTGCATGGGCGGCTTGGAAGACAGACCTGTACAACCTCGAAGAGGACATGCACGACCTAGAAAATAATTTATATGGCCTTGTAGGAGATATGTACGGCTTTGAAGAGCACATGTACGGCTTGTGGGATGATCTGTACAACTGGTAGAAGTTCTACACAGGAGTATGCTTTTCCATGTCCCCTCCGGAGGTGTTGTACGGGTGTCATACCATAGGGTTGGAACTAGTTGGACATGTATGAGAAGGTGTTTCTGTATGCGGTTCTTTGTACCAAAAACTCCATGTCCATACGTCGAAGGGAATGGAGTGTGGAATGTGTGCATTGTTCATGTTGTCGTACAAAAGGCTTCTTGTGCTGTATGGATGGCTTGTGTGGTGTTTTCCTCTCCATCCTTCTTCGCTTGCCAATTTGCTTGCAACACTTCCAGTTTTCAATCTGGTTGGTTTTACTCGTACTTGTGCTTTATGTGCCAAGTTTTTATTTTGCCAAAAGCAACCATTCTATAGCCGAGAGTATGAATAAACCAATGGCCTCTTTATGGTCTTCATTATTTTGTGCTTTCCATTTGTCTTGTCAAATGTATTGTCTATAACTCTACAGGTTTCCATCAATTTGTCTCCACCCAGAGTTGTAGCATTTAGAAAATTACATGGCGAAAATATCTCATAGCCCTCCATTTGCCAGTGGAATAGTCCGTTGAGTGAATTGGTTTCATCTTCTAGGCAATTCCCTAACCTCAATACTCCATTGGGTTCCATCCCTCCTTCCTCATCATACTCCCCTTCATCAAATTCGGAGTTTTATGCCAAATCCTAGCTCACTGTTTGATTTCGGAGGTTGATGATATATTTCTTCCCTTCGCTCTCAATGTAAAGGGTGTTCTTCCAATTGTGGTTGGCCTTCATTGTGATGAGCCACCTTGTACCAAGGAGGAGGTATCCCTTCTTTTCCAAGGAGATGACGACAAAGTCAAGGAAGAATTGTTGGGTCCCAATAATTACTTTCTGGGCCATGAGTATCCCCATCGGTTTTATACCATGTTGGTTGGCACCTACCAAGTGGAAAGTTGGCGGCCAGAGCCTCAGTTTGCCAAGGGCCTTCCAAATCTCTTCTCAAAGCATATTTACTCCATACCCTCCATCCACAATAGTATTGGTGAGGGTAATGCCCATGATTTCCATTTCCACCATTGCTGGGGTCAGTCCCACATCTACTGCCAACAACATAGGGTCTGTGGTACTACTTGTGGAAGTATCTTTTCCAAGGCCTCTTCTTTTTGCCTTATTCATCCCCTAGTTGCTAACCTCTTGACCGCAATGTGTCTCACCAATGTTGGTGATTGCCACTTTCAGTTGTGGTAGTGTCTCCAATAGGTTTGCCACCTGTACTAGGATTGTCGCCTGTAACATTTGTTGTATGATGTTGGCTTTTGATGTTGACCGTATGGGAGTACCATGCATTCACCTGTGTTCTTCCTCCATTGCCAGTTCCATTTCCATTTTGGCTTCCGTCAACCTTTCTTTCTCCGTACGTGGATCGAGGTACGTGGCTTTTTTCATCTTGGACCTTGTGATTGCCAGGACCTCCTCGTTAGATCTTGTGATGTTTATCAAATTTACCCCCTTGCCTTTATGGAAGTCAGCATCCTCGTGGTTATCAAGACCACACCATTTGTAGAGCATGCTTCTGCCTCGTTGCCCGCTCTAACAACCTTGCACAAAGTGACCCCACTCATTACATCTGCGGCATTGTATCATGTATCGTCCCTTCGCATCATACTTGATGCGACTTCTTGGTGTGTTGTTGTTACTGTTATTTTTGCTTCCTCGTCCATTGTTACGGTACCCACCGGGCGAAGCATTATAATCCATTTCTTGTGGTGGTGTCGTAGGAAGAGTTGCTTGCTCTCCTTGGGTAAAGCGCACTTGTGTGCTCCTTACTTTTAGGTTGTACAAGCACTCCTTAATGGAGTGTCCTAGTACTTGGCAGATGTCACAAAATAGTTTCTTGGGATAGTTAGCCTTGGTGTGTCCTTCGTTCTTACACTCGGTACACCATAGCTCCTTGCCTTTGGCTTCCTTGGCAGTTTCCTTCTCTTCTCGCATTTCCTTCATCATCCTCATCATGTCCTTCTAAAGGGCCTATATCGTGTAGGACTCCCCTTCGCCCTCGCCATCCATACTACCATTATCACTAGTTTGTTTCTTTCCTTTCGATGTCTTGTTTTCACTTTCAATGTTCATTGCCCAGTTGTAGGCCTTTGCATACGAGGATGGCAGTACCACTTGTTAGAAATAGGAAATACTGAGAGGGGGAGTGAATCAGTATTTCACAAACTTTTACTTTTGCCCAATTATGGATATATGAAATTAACTTGTAGCTTGCATAAGAAACTAAACTAAAGAAACTGAACAATAAGCATAACAATAAAATGAATGAACTCATAACACGATGTTTGTTCTCGAGGAAACCTTGGCCAAGGGAAAACCTCGGTGGGGATGATACCCACAACTGATCCACTTATCAAAAGTATCTGGTTAAGGATATTGACTTTGTTAGGAATCTATTACATCTGTATAGTGTCTTTGTCCTAGTTAAAGGACTTTAGGCCTTGTTAGAAGCTCAACCCTATTAGGAGTTGCTATTACAAAACATAAATGTATGCAAGATGAGCTCACTGCCCAAACATGCAATATACAATGATAACTTCAGATACAAAAGGTAGAATACAAAAACCTTTTACTGCTGCTGAAAATATCTTCAATATTCTGATCTAGCTTTGTAGTCTCTTTGCATTGATATATCATATCAATACAATACTTGCTTATACCTTCGCATTACATACATTACTTGCTTTCTTACTTTCTTACTTTCTTACAACTTATAATTTCGCATTATTTCACTTCGCATTACATATTTCTTTCTTATATACAAGTTACTACAAAATAACCTTCCTGTCGGCTTACACTTCATTACACTTCTCAAAACATAAAGCGTTTCATGCTGCCTTAGGGTTAACATCTAGGATGTCGTACCTAATTACTTAAGTCATTATTTTGATAAACAAAATAATCCCTCAACTCCATATAATCAATTTATGATCGTTGCTCTGCTCTGGTCGGCTCAACATTGTCTCTGTAAAACATCGATATCTCTTTCCGTACATGTCGTACAGACTTGTGCTCTTAGATGTAGCTTCAATATACCTGAAATGATTTATGTTGAAGTGTTGTAATGTCCCCATTTTTTTGTAGGTCATTGATCTGATGGTGTCAGGTCATTATTGTGATCCTCGTGGTTTGGCGAGGTGTTTAGAGGGTCATTGGTGTGAACTTATTATTTATAGTAAGTCAATGGATAGTTCCGATGAGCTCAGATGAGTTGAATGATGCTCTCGGTTTTCATTTCTGGCTTCCAGTTTGGGCTCCAAGAATCTTGGAGAGAGCGTCTATTTTTAGTAAGTCACCCCGTCAAGTTCATTCATCATCTGGATCAATCCTGTGCAGACAGATTTCGATTCGGACGCTTCTTCAGTTGTTTTCGCAAGACGGGTGGTTTATTATTATTATTTAATTAAATTTGCTAAGGTTGCCATTTTTGTTGGTATTATATGCTGGATACCTTAGTGTTATAGCTCGTTCGAACCAGGATGAAAAATTTTAAATCTTGGGCACAAGAAACAAGGACCTTACGTGTCATAATTTCATGATATTGGTGAAAAGGCTTTTTTGAAGCCAAATGAATTAATAAATTATATTATTCAATATGTGCCTAAGTATAAAAAGTGTTTTAAGTGAAAAGTGTGTGGGAGAAGACACTTTTGAATTATAAAAGCAATGCTTTGTGAAAGGAAAATCATTCATTATTGATTTGATTTTTATGAAGTCTTTTGTTGAGAGCTTTCAACAAGGGTTTGAGGACTGATTCCTCTCTGTTGCACTTTGAATCATTCCTGTGGTGGTGAATTGTGCATTTGATTCTATTGAAGAAATTTTGATAATTCATGGCTGCAAATTAATGCTGATCTATATCAATTTGGTTCAAGAATAAATTGAATTCATTACTTCTACAGCTGGGTTCGATTTTCTCTTTTCTGGATGTCATTGCTAAGTAAGGGAGGCTAATGTATCTCCTTATGATTTCTACATTGACTGTACGGCTGCCTACCAATAAATACAGGTTGCATTAATTATTTTGGAAGCTGCATTTCAATTTTAAGGAGCCATGTTCTGATTTCAAACAACTGCGTGGAGTCGTTTCTTGCCTGCGAGTTCTTCCTAGGAGGCAGCGTTTTGATTCCTTGAGCTGTGAAATTCTTCCTAGGGCTGCGTGATAACACCTGGAGTTTATTCATCATTCAGCACACATACTTTGCTTGCTAGTTGCCATTTTTTTGATGGAAATAATTTTCAGAATTTGAATTTACAAATTCTTTGTACATTCATACCTGTGAGTTTAATTTATAAATGGATTATTTGAAATTTATGATATTATAATTGTGAAGAAATATCCAAGTTATATATTTTCCTTGATAAAATTTTGTGGAAGTGTTATATAACTATTTCAAAGAATTGAATTTCCTGGAGCCAAGAGCCAGTCAGGCTCTTACAGTGGTATCAGAGCATTTTTTCCTGCCATCCTATGGGGTCTGGAATCATTTATATTAAGAAGTATTTTAAAAGTGACCAGCACTTCCATTTTCCCTAGCTATGGATAAATACAGGAGGCCCAGTTCCGAAAGTCATCGTAGTAGTAAGGGGAATAGAGAGGAATTAAATGCTTTAGTAGAAAGTATGGAGAGACTTAGACTGCATCAGCAGAGATTGACAGAGAGTTTGTCGGATCGAGTTAGAGTAGACAGGGCAGCGAGATATATGGTCTCTGCCTTTAGAAGGCCGACATCGATTTTGCAGGGGAGAAGGCTGGAGGTTTCTCTGATAGTAGTCCATGATGCTGATGTTCCTACATCTAGTTCAGGACCTGCTATTCCCATCCGTAGTGCTGATGATGGATTTATTGCACAGGAGCCAGTGGATATTTCAGTGCCATTAGTTGATAGCAGCGCTGAGTATCACCAGGTTGAGGCTCCCAGAGCAGTCACTACGGATTGTACAAAGGCAATTGATGTTGTAGTTATCTCTGAGTGTTCAGATGCTTCCATGGAGGGAGTTATTATTGGAGATGTCTATGTCAGCTATAGTAGTGTTGCTCCAGTTCAGGAGGCAGTTGCTTCCTCAGATGGGATCGAGGCATGTACGGAGTCTCCCAGTGGTGAGGTTGGTGATCTGGGCATTACAGCAGGGTCAGTTGATGACAGTTTGTGCGCCAGCATGATTGGTGCACAGCCTGACGTTGAGTCATGTGTGCAGAGTCACGTGTCAGGAGTTGAGATTTCAGCAGGAGATGTGGGAGCTGATAGTATAGACACATTTGATGACACTTTTGAAGATGTTGTGAGTTGCATTGGAGATGACACCCCCTGTGAGTTGTTGGGTGATGATTGCGAGGAGCGTATGAGCTCTGACAACTCAGAGGTTTATGATAGCAGTTGTAGTGTGGGATCAGTACAAGAGACATTGGTTTTTTCCTGTGTTGAGGATGTGAGCATGGAGCTATCTGGTGATGACACTCGGGATGGGAGTGTTGCAGTTGATTTGGGTGACGTAGTTTCATGCTACAGTTTAGTTGATTCACATGACGACATTGAGTCGTGTATGCAGCCAAAGTTAGTAGAGTGGATGCAGATAGATGATGTGTATGCTAGCATTGCAGATATCTCCGATGCTGAGAGCGAGGATGATGAGTGTTGTAGTGTTTCTGGCTTTCTATATCTGACTTTGGGTGTAGATTCAGCATTGTCATATGGTGATGGTGAGTTCCAGGATTCTGTGTTACAGGGACTCACAGATGAGGACAGGGAAGCTTGTGAGTGGCAGGAGTTTGTTACAGCCAGGGCTTCCACTTCTGGAGAGGGGGTTACTTCGTCAGTGACTCATGTGGGTGTATCTCAGGATCTGGACTATCAGATAGTTGCAGAGGATGAGGGAGCTGGAGATTGTGATGAGTTAGATTTAGCAACAGCTTCCCCGGATTTAGAGGACGTGTCTGATGCCTATACTCAGTTTGTAGATGTGTACTCAAATGTAAGTACATAGAGAGAGGGTGATCTTGGGGGGAGTTTGTTGGATATAGCTTCCTCTCATAGTGTAGACAGTATGTTTGAGGTTGTTCATAGGAGGCCCGTTGTGCAGAGTCATCATGTGACTAGCCAGTTGCGAGTTGATGAGAGAGATATTACTTCTAGTCTCGAGCATTTTGATGTTGCTTGTCAGTTGTTGGCTGTTTATGGTTGCGGTGCTCCTATGACAAACGAACCCAGCGGTGGTTACCTTTCATTGACAGAGATTCATTCTTTGTGTGAGGCTGTCAAGATTTTGAGATAGAATTACTTACAGATGGTAGCCGACTGAGATCACCTAGTGGAGTGGGGAAGTATAGCTTATGAGGCATTGATGGATAGAGAGGAGGTGAGTGAACTTACCCAGGAGCTCACAGTGACTATTGAGGTTTTAGAGGACACTCAGCGAGCTCTTCAGGAGTCGCAGATTCAGTTAGAGGAGGTGACCGTGGAGTTGGAGCATTTACGGTCCACACCAGCCCCAGACCCAGTTCGATTGCACATTGAGGTGGTTGGTGGTGAGTTTTCTCTTACGGTTGGTGATGAGGAACATGATGATGTGGCAGACACACATGTTCAGGATATGGGAGCACTTGGTACAGATGAGGTAGGAGTACCAGTGGAGTCAAGCTCTCAGGTTGATTTGCTTCCTTTAGCTGGGAGTGAATCTATTTCATCATCTCACATAGTTGATCGCATGGGATAGTTGGTTGTGCCACATTTTCAGTGGGATCAGCTGTGGGTTGCGGGGAAGCAAGTTGACACTTCCACGTATAATTTTTACTGCATCGAGTCATTCATGGAGTATTTACTTGAGAGTGTAGATGCATGAGAGGATTCATACAGAGTGTCTGAGGGTACTCTCATCCGAGACTCTTGTGCTATTCGGAGGTTGGTAGGGAAGATTGTGGAGACTCTATCTACAATGCTTCCCCACACGGATTTCAAGGTTGGGTTCGTTGAGAGAGTTGCTCAGGGGCCCACCCAGCCTACAGTTATGCGGAGTCAGAGATTGGAGCCATCTCATGACCCCCAGTTTGGTAATGATGAGCTATTGATAGAGATTGGGGTTTTCGACCGACTGTACATGGTGGGGCATGTTCATCATTTGTTTTTTGACCCACAGGTAGAAGATTTCATCTCTCGCAAGGGGAGTTTGGCTCCTAGTCCTTATCATCCATTATGGGATGGGTTCTTGCCATCAGTAGTTGATGGGAGTTTTGGCTGCAAGTCAGTAATAGGTGATTTGTAGAGTTATGGTGACTGCAAAGATTATGCAGTGTGTGAATATCCGGGTCTTGGTACAGCTTTGTTTAGGGGTATTCATCGCTGTTGTGCAAATGGTCTACACACTCAATACAAGACAGTTGGGAGCACAGGGGGAGTTCAGTGTGTATGGGATCTGAGTCTCCCATACATCTTGGTTTTTGATGATCCTGAATTTCAGTTCTTTCGGGATCCGGGCAAAGACGGATTCAGTACAGGAGTTTGGGTGAGTGGTTGTTTTGGGTCTCTTTACAGAGTTATCCGATTTGTATTTTGGGTGATGTTACAGAAGCCTACAGTTGATATCAGTGGCACGGTATACTTTTTTTTGTGGGATCCAGGTGGATTGTGATGTTTCTTGTTCTGGTGATTGCTTGGGGACAAGCAATCTTGGGGAGGGAGGACTGTAATGTCCCCATTTTTTTGCAGGTCATTGATCTAATGGTGCCAGGTCATTATTGTGATCCTCGTGGTCTGGTGAGCTGTTTAGAGGGTCATTGGTGTGAACTTACTATTTATAGTAAGTCAATGGATAGTTTCGATGAGCTCAGATGAGTTAGAGGAGTTGAATGATGCTCTCGGTTTTCATTTCTGGCTTCCAGTTTGGGCCCCAAGAATCTTGGAGAGAGTGTCTATTTTTAGTAAGTCACCCCGTCAAGTTCATTCATCATCTTTCATCATCTGGATCAATTCTGTGTAGACAGATTTCGATTCGAACGCTTCTTCAGTTGTTTTCGCAAGATGAGTGGTTTATTATTATTATTTAATTAAATTTGCTAAGGTTGCTATTTTTGTTGGTATTATATGCTGGATACCTTAGTGTTATAGCTCGTTGGAACCAGGATGAAAAGTTTTAAATCTTGGGCACAAGAAATAGGGACCTTACGTGTCATAATTTTATGATATTGGTGAAAAGGCTTTTTTGGAGCCAAATGAATTAATAAATTATATTATCCAATATGTGCCTAAGTATAAAAAGTGTTTTAAGTGAAAAGTGTGTGGGAGAAGACACTTTTGAATTATAAAAGCAATGCTTTGTGAAAGGAAAAGCATTCATTATTGATTTGATTTTTATGAAGTCTTTTGTTGAGAGCTTTCAACAAGGGTTTGAGGATTGATTCCTCTCTGCTGCACTTTGAATCATTCCTGTGGTGGTGAATTGTGCATTTGATTCTACTGAAGAAATTCTGATAATTCATGGCTGCGAATTGATGCTGATGTATATCAATTTGGTTCAAGAATAAATTGAATTCATTACTTCTACAGCTGGGTTCAATTTTCTCTTATTTAGATGCCATTGCTAAGTAAGGGAGGCTAATGTATCTCCTTATGATTGCTGCATTGACTGTACGACTGCCTACCAATAAATACAGGCTGCATTAATTATTTTGGAAGCTGCATTTCAATTTCAGGGAGCCACGTTCTGATTTCAAACAGCTTCGTGGAGTCCTTTCTTGCCTACGAGTTCTTCCTAGGAGGCAGCGTTTTGATTCCTTGAGCTGTGAAATTCTTCCAAGGACTGCGTGATAACACCTGGAGTTTATTCATCATTCAGCACACATACTTTGCTTGCCAGCTGTCATTTTTTTGATGGAAATAATTTTCAGAATTTGAATTTAGAAATTCTTTGTACATTCATACTTGTGAGTTTAATTTATAAATGGATTATTTGAAATTTATGATATTATAATTGTGAAGAAATATCCAAGTTATATATTTTCCTTGATAAAATTTTGTGGAAGTGTTATCTATTTCAAAGAATTGAATTTCCTGGAGCCAAGAGTCAATCAGGCTCTTTACAAGTGTGCGTGCACTGAACGTGCTTTTGTGAACGTCGCTAGTCAAAACAGTCTCTATGTAGACAGATAAATACTGTTATACTTAAACAATTTCACGAGTTCTTATACAGAACTTCCTCCTCGAATCATGTTGTCTCAATACTGAATATATGTTGCCATAATGACAACATTATGATATCCTACTTAGCCAAATTGTCAACAATCTCCCCGTTTATCATTGGTGGCAACATATGGGAAAATTGGCTAGGTCCCAAAAACTTATCACAAAATTTCAAAAAAATGTACATACGGCCATTACATTGTTTTGCAAAGGATCTATGGATCATACATGTCTACTTATTTCGCCATAAGGATACTCCCCCTTAGATTATACTTCATACTATTCCGCATATCTATATCACAATTTTCTCATACTATACTACTCCCCGTTTGACAACAATGACAAAGGTGTCAATTATATGTATATGTATGTCAAAATTTTGATTTACTTTTTTTTCTTCAATATTGCAAGGCTGGAAGACTTGATACACAATCTGCAAAGTTCGCCTTCAGATTATCAATCTCTTTATCCCATGTCTTCTTGACTGAATTAGAAACGCTGAGTAATGCACATAGCCCATAGGATTTTATCTCAACTGCTTTAAGGTTTGAATATGGAAATTTACCATATGATGTCTTTGATAAAAGACATTCTTCCAGTTGATTCTCCACATTACTTATCTTCATGGTTAGGTGCTCTCTAAATAGAGAGAATATCTTCAATTTTCTTTCCTTCTCATTCTCAAAGTCTTATCTCATCATAAATTCTTCTTATTTTCTTCTCAATATCAGTAATCTTTATACTTGGATTTTGTAAATCATTCACTACGGCTTGCAACTCTGCTTCTTTGCTCAACTTTTCTGAAATCTTTGAGATGTGATTGTGTGACAATGCACATTGATTGTACAATGCTCTTCCTCTCTCTAAGCATCTCCTTAACTGTTTTATACACACATCCAGATTATCCAAATCATTTCTTATATTCTGACAAGTGACTTGAAATAATTGTGCATCATGAGCTGTTTGAGCTTTTACAGATGCAATGTCTGATAGGGTAATAAACTCACTGTCAAAAACTCTTATTACCTCTCTTGCTTTAGCTTGTGGATTAACTTCATTGACTTGGGTCGATATAATTCCTTGAAGCTTGCTGGTTACTTCAAGTAATGCTCCTTCTAAGCTCTTCACTTTCCTGTTCTTTCCAATAATTTTGTTTAGGGATGAGATCAACTCTATTTGATCATCATCATCAACTTCTGCTCCCAAATTTGCTAAAACTGATTCCATGGGTGATCTAGATAGGCTTGCTATTGTGCTCTTTTGTGGTGAAATTATTTTGATCTGCTCTTCTTGCACTGTTTTCTTCTCCTCTGCTATCTTATCCTGTGATTCTTCTTGCTTCTCTTCTCTTATTGTTTCTACTACTTCATCCTCCTTATTTACTGTTTCATTCTTTTGATCAATAGATTCTTTTAAATTGCCAACATTTTCTCCTTGATCTTCAAATGGGTTCTCTTCTCTGTCTATAGTAATGTTTGTGCCTTCTACATGCATAGATTCATCATCAATGTGGATGGAGGGTGGCAAAACTGGTGTTGCTTTTGTCTGTGGTTATGCTTCTGCTGTAGGTTCGGATTCACTGAGTATCTCTTCTGGTCCATAGGTCATTACCTTTACAACTGCTTCCTTAGTTTCTTTATTAATCTCCTCATAGTTTCCTCCCATAATCAGAGCTGTTCTTTTTCTCCTCAGATGGGTGCTAAGGTTTTTCATAATTTCTTTAAAGTGATCTTCATCTTTTATTTCACACAGTTTCCTCACAAATCTTTCTCTTATGCCTTTATCTTCTTCTGTTGCTCTCTTTTTCCTATTAACTAGCTTCTCATAAAGGTTATCCGATATCTTGTCCTTTATGTCCTCAAATTTCTTGTCAGCGAGAATCATATGTCTGACAACTACATTCTCAAGGTTCAATTTCTCAAAATTGTTATACATTTCATAGTTCTTGTTTAACTTAGTGAAATCTCCTTCATTAATGATTAAAGGATTCACTTTATCAATCCAAGGCTTCCACTGCTTCTTTTTGCTGCTGCTTGCCTCTTCATCTACTTGTGGCTTTTCTTGTGGAATCCTTATCCTTTTTATTGGAGAAAAGATAGTTTTATATCTCTTACCCGGTCCACTTGCCATCTCTTTTAATGTCTTAGTTGGTGTAGTAGAAGTGGATCTAGTAGATTTCCTTATTGCTGGCATATGTAACTCTACAATATCTTCATCAATATCCTGAATATCCTCAACAAGGGCTGTATGGGATGTCAAGGGTGGAACTGACAATACTTCCTTTTGTCCAATATCTCTAATAGTTGCTGTTGTTTGCTTCACAAAGTTGAACTCATGCTCGGTCATACCTATATCTTTTAGGATCTTTTTAATTGTGTTGTCAACTCTTTTCTTTGCTAATTTATGCACCTGTGATTGTTGTGCTATATTGAAGTTCTCTTCAAATGTTCCAAATCTAGGACTCTTGGAATCTAATTTGCATTTTAGTAATCTACATGCATATTCTTCAGCTTCTACTTCAGATATCTCATATTCAAGAGGATCTATAAATTATGTCCTTGGTTCTACTGCTTCAATGTAAGTGAAATCAGTGTCCACTAAGAAGCATATTTCATTCTTGTACTTCTCAACTACAAAGGATGGAATTCTTGATCTCTTTTTCATTTCATTCTGAAAGGTCTTGATAACCAGTGTGGCACTCTCATTTACTTTGTCAATAGGATGTCTGAGATATACATTGTTAATCCTATCCATTGAATTTCTGCCATCATTCCAATCAGCTCCTATAGTGTAAGGGAATCTCCTCAAAAGATGGAAAAACATATAAGTGATTAGGGATGAAAATCTAAATTGGGAATTCTTTGTTTTTCTTATCTTCTCAAGATTCTCAATCAATTGAATTCTCAGAATTTCACACATATCAACTTCAACTCTGTCAATGCACATAAGATAAGCTACTTGCACCATACTTGCTGCCATGTCATCTTCTCTAGAACTTGCACAGAATTTTGTGGTTAGAATCTTACACATATATCTCACATCATCTTGTTCAATCTTGCTAATAACTATGCCTCTTCCATTATAAGAAGACTTGGTGTTATCTAAGATTATTTTCTTTACATTCTTTTCATTCAAAGAAATTGCACCTTTCTTAGATAATCCTATTACCTCATGAATCAAATCAGTTGTTATATCTATTACTTTGTTATCCAACCAAAACTTTCCATCATGGATTCTGCTCAAAATGATCTTAGTCCATTTGTCATTCTGAAATTCAGAGTGAAATGTATACTTGATAATGTCCATTTGGCCTAAATGTTCATATCCTATTTGTATATCTTATCAAATTCCAAAGTCAAACTACTGTCTCCTACTGTCTCAAACTTGCATTTCAAATACCCTTTTACATCTTCTAAATGTAAAACTCCATTTGGAATGGTCGACAAAGCCAAACTAGGGTCTTCTTCAGAGGGTTCTATTGATTCCTTTTTCATCTTAGGTCTAGCAGTGTCTCTAATGTTGTGAACTAATGATGCATCCATGATTGTACTGAAAAGTAACTGGTTTAACAATTAATTCTTAGCAAAATACCTCGGAGCCACAATTTAGGGCTTTTGCGTAGATTTGGCGAAGAATGTCTCCAAATCTTGCAAACTGCTTTCAATCTCAACTAGCTAGCTCTCTATGTCTCTTGTAAACACTTGAATGATCAAATGATGTCAATAATCCGCTTTTTATCCTTCAAATCCTTCAAGACATTATCATCACATTAGTTTCTTAAGTGTATACATGCCAAAATTTGTTCCTAGTTACCTGCAAAACTTCTTTTGTTTCGTGTAATTGCATACCTGTTCCTAAATTCATGCACTCTTAACCAAATCTTCCTTATATCATATTCTAGCTCATATTAACTTTGCAAGGCTTAACTCAACTTCTAAACTCTATACTATTCTGATGCTTATTCTAATACATAATTCATGAAATTTGATGCTTAATTATTTTGAGATGAATTTGGAATTGATTCAAACTTACTCTCAAATACTTCACCTATCTGATTTCCTGGGATACTACGTGTGCTTGCTTGATCTGTAGCTTTGACAAACTCAACTTCTTCCAAGTTACTGCAATTTTCTTTCTGATTGTTGTTGGTGTTCATATTTCTCCTGGTGTAGTTTATATTTCTTCTAAGATTAGGATTTCTCACGTTGTTCATTCTACAATACCTCACTGTGTGACCCATGTTACTGTATATCTGACAAACTATTCCATTGTTTCCATATCTCGGTCCTTATTGATTGATTTGTGATCTGCAATTTTTGGCAATATGTCCAAAATTGTTGCATCTATAACAGACAACTCCGTTTCTTATGTTGTTCATTGCTCCAATAGGTCTATTAACTATAGGGTTAGTATTTCTAAATAATCTACTATTACCATTATCATTAGATCTAGGTTTCTTACAATCAATAGCTCTATGTCCAAAACCATGACAATTATAACAATAACCAGAGATAGGTTTGAATTGCTTACCTGTACAATCTCTTTTCATGTGTCCAAAAGAATTGCATGAAAAACATCTACCTTTGAATGCTCTTCGCATCTCTTTAGGTGGTTCATCTTGCTTAGGTGGATTAGGAACATTTTCAGATTTGTTAGACTCATCTAGTTTCTTTTCTTCTTTGTTCTCAGGTTGTTTCAGATCTGGTTCTTTGCATTCTTCAATCTTCTTTGGGAATTTATCTTCAAAGTATCCAAGACCAGTTTTGTCATAAGAGGGTTTCTGATAAGAAATCTATTCATCAATTTTTTCACTACTGGAATATAGTTTTGAAATTTCATCACAGTCCTTGACTTGACTTGTAGGTTCTTTCTTTGATTTCAGATCTTCTATCTTTTCTTTTAGTTTCTCAATGTAGTCTTTTGCATTATCATATTTGTCCTTCAGTGTGTCTCTTTATTCAATAAGAATATCAACCTATTCAAGAGCTTCATCAATATTTTTCTGCAATTGATCCATATCCATAGAGATCTTACTCAAGTTGTTAGGCCTTCTCCGAATAACTTTGTTTTGAGTAACTAAGCTCTGATACCAATTGTTAGAAATAGGAAATACTTAGAGGGGGGGGTGAATCAGTATTTCACAAACTTTTACTTTTTCCCAATTATGGATATATAAAATTAACTTGTAGCTTGCATAAGAAACTAAACAAAATAAATTGAACAATAAGCATAACAATAAAATGAATGAACTCATAACACCATGTTTTTTCTCGAGGAAAGCCCGGCCAAGGGAAAACCCTGGTGGGGATGATACCCACAACTGATCCACTAATCAGAAGTATCCGGTTAAGGATATTGACTCTGTTCGGAGTCTATTACATCCATATAGTGTCTTTGTCCTAGTTAAAGGACTTTAGGCCTTGTTAGAAGCCTCAACCCTATTAGGAGTTTCTATTACAAAACATAAATGTATGCAAGATGAGCTCACTGCCCAAACATGCAATATACAATGATAACTTTAGATACAAAAGGTAGAATACAAAAACCTTTTACTGCTGTTGAATATCTTCAATATTCTGATCTAGCTTTGTAGTCTCTTTGCATTGATATATCATATCAATACAATACTTGCTTATACCTTTGCATTACATACATTACTTGCTTTCTTACTTTCTTACTTTCTTACAACTTATAAGTTCACATTATTTCACTTCGCATTACCTATTTCTTTCTTATATACAAGTTATTACAAAATAACCTTCCTATCGGCTTACACTTCATTATACACTTCTCAAAACATAAAGTCGTTTCATGCTGCCTTAGGGTTAACATCTAGGATGATAGTCCCAACCGGCGGTGAGAGGGGAGGGGTGAATCAGCACTTCTAAAAACTCTTACTTCTTCTAAATCCGGTGAGATAAACTTACAACAGAAAGGCAAGCAGATTTAAGCAAACAGTAAGTAAACAATCACATAGTGACACCAGATTTATCACATGGAAACCCGGTTAGGGTGAAAACCACGGTGTGAGGAGACTTCACAAATTTTGTACTCTTCTGGAGTATGCCCTGTTAGGAGCCTTCCCAGTTAAAGGATAAAAGCGCACTTGTTAGATGCAACCCGGTCAAGAGATTTCTTACTTGTATACAAACCTCCCTTTTCAACCTTTTGATCTCCTTAATAGCACAACGTAGTTCACCCTCAAGAAAGACTTCATTCATTTCAGATTCACTATCTGTATCATGACTGTCTTTTTGATCTGCATGTAGATTTTCCACAGCCATAAACAAAACTTATTTATCAGCAGAGTCATTTGAGTCACCATCTGACACATCAATATATAGACTCTTTTTCTTCTTAGAGAAGAACTTTATTCTAGTATTGAATGACTTCTTGCCTTTCTTTTTACTGTTCTCTTCATCATCATTGAGATCATCATAAAGGCACTTGGCAGCAAAATGTCCTATCTTGCTACAATTGAAACATTTCAAAGGAAGTTTTCCTTTATACTTCCCTGACCCCTTTTCCAACTTTCTAGCAAGATGAGACTCTATGACATCTATATCCTCTGAGTCTGAAAGAAATTCTTTATCTTTTTGTAATGTCCCCTTTTTAGCTCACCATAGTTGGTGGTTTGGATTAGCCTATCAATGGCCTTGTAGGCTAAGTTAGTTGGTTAGAGGGTCTCGGTTGGTAGTTCAATGGGCCAATTCCCTTCCGGAGGTCAGAGGTGTTTAGGATTGCTCTTTGTTTGGGTCAATCTGGTACACTTACTATTTATAGTAAGTCATTTAGCCGACATTTCTATATTTGGCAGGGCACCTGGATCGGTCTCAGTTGCAATGATGACTCTTGGCATCTTTGTTGATCAGGTATTTAGGGATTTGCTAATTATAGCAAATCAAGGGTTGACAAAGGTGGACCCATACAATTTTTAGTAATGCAGTTGGATGCGTAGTGAGAACAATGGTGGACCTCTTGGTTCTGACAGAATCGAGAAATAATGAGTAGTTTTCGAGTTATGACATTTTAATTATTAATAAATTAATACTTTATTAATAATTAATTAAAAAGTGCACATCATTAAATGTTAGTTGACTTTATTATTAGAAGGGGATTATTTAATGATTATAAAGTCAAATTATAAAGTGCATATGAGGAATAATGTAAAGTGTCAATTTAAAGGGAGATATAGGTGATTATTAAAATATACTTTATATTATTTCATTGTGCACCAAATGGAGGGAAAAATTGGTTGCAACCTACCAGTGAATTGTGCAGCGATGGCTTCAACCAGAGGCCATGAAAGAGTTTATTGGTGATCGAAGTAGTGTGGTGAATTCATTGTTTAATCCCAGGAAATACATTGCAAGGGCCGGGATTTGTGTTCAGGCAAATCACAGCCATTAGTAAGGCCAGTGTTTGGTGTTTGAGAAGCTGCCACTCTTCGACAAACAGCGGCTACTATTTGGAGGCTGTGATTTAATTATTGGGGCAGCATTTCACAGGGATTAGGCACATCTGGAGTATAAGGTGCCTCAAATTAATGTTTCCCAGCCTTGGCATCAGATTTGAGAACATTTACAGAGAGCTGCGACATATATATTGGAGAGTTTTGGCATAACACATGGGCTGCATTTCATTACCAAGTTCTCTTTAATTCTGTAATAACATTTCAATATATCAGAATTGGTGTGTGTATGCATTATGAACACTTTGATTTAATTAAGGTTTGCATGCCAACTGTTTGGTTTAATGCCTATGACTCATGGTCAACAATTTCAGACTTTATATATGTTGCCTTTATGTTTTTTTATGACAGCGTAATGAAGTAATGTCCTTAATTTAGAATGACAAGTGTTTGACGGAATTACTTTGCAAAGTGTTCATGTTTTAAAACAAGATTTGGCACAAGAAAGATCAGAAAATTCAGTTCAGACTTTGCACGCCAACTGTTTGACGAAATGCATTTGACACAAATCTAAAAATACAAAGTAGAAACGCAAGGGATATTACACTGGTGAAGTTAGAACCTATTGGGTTTCTTACACTTTTTTCTCAGCCTTGAAAGTTGCCTCTTTATTTGAAGATGCCTCCTTTTGTGTTCTCATTTCATAAGCAGCAAGAGCACCATGTAAGTCATCCATAGAATATTTATTTATATCCGTCGCCTCTTCAATTGCAAATACTTTAGAATCATATTTAGATGGCAATGATCCTAAGGCCTTATTGACATCATCTATATCATCTATCTCTTCTCCTAGACCACAAAGAGCATTGACAATTTTTCCAACGTTAAGAAGGTAGTCTGCTATTTTTTCTTCCTTGTTTATTTTAAATCCTTCAAACCTTGATCTCAGATTTTGTATTTTGACTTGTTTTACTCTATCATTGCCATGATAGATATTCTTCAATTTATCCCAGATGTCCTCTAAAGATTTACAGTGCATAACGTTTGCAAAGACATCCTTGGACAAACCACGCATTATACCATGCTTTTCCCTAGCGACAGTTTCATATTCCTTCTTTCTAGCAGCATCAGTGGGTATGGTAGCAGGAACATTATAACCATTGACAACTAAACTCCATACATCAATTCCTAAAGAAACCAAATTGGTTTGCATTCTAACTTTGCAAAACACAGTCAGTGTCATAAACAGAGGTGCTTTTTCAACTGAAGACCCTTCCTGTGCCATGAAAACAAGTATTCCAATTCCAAGATCAACCTTAGGCTGTTAGACATTTACAAGGAATCCACTGCACTCATACCACTTGTTGAAATACTCTAACTACTGAGAGGGGGGGTGAATCAATGGTTTATAAGACTAGACTCCCTTGTACAAAAAGAAAACAAATTGCTCAAGCAATAAAATAAAACATGTATCTGTTCAAAACATAACTGTAAATCACCATAAAGCATGTATCAAACTACAAGACAGGAGAATCAAGTATGCACACCATAACACAAAGATATATGAGTTGAAAACCCTTGAAGGTTAGAAAAACCACTCCAAAAAATAAACTCTATTAAGTCTTACTGGCAATCTCACTTATTACAATTTCAGGGCACCAACCCTAGGAACACCAATCCCTTAAAAATTTAGAAGCACCAACTTCAAGGATTACCTATTCCTCAATGCAGTACAATATAAAGAAGAACAACTCGTATATAGAGAGTTACTCTATTTCACTTCATAACATTGAACACACTGTTTTTTCTGTTCCTGCAAAATCTAACATTAACAATCTTCTCCATTCATGCACTGATAACACTGAACACAACTTTGTCATACATCCTCCTATTTCTGCAAATAGTCTTCAATCGAGTTTCTCAAACAAATTTATCAAAACCTGTGTCAGTCCCTTCTTTCTGTATTTGTAAATCCATTTTATGCAATCTATAATATTAAGATATTACCATTCTGTTACTGTCCTTTCGATCTGCAGGATAATAGTATTTTTTTTTATTCATTCATCAGCAGCTAAGACCAAGATTTTTCCATTACTTATAATCTTTGATGAGAAGTTGGAACAACAGTTAATTGTGGAACTGAACAAGCAACTTCTTGTCAATCTTCTGTTTCAGCAACCGATCGTTGCCATTCAAAAATTGAAAAACTATCATATTACCCGCGCAAATAAGAGAGTAAACACTCATGTTTATAATCACCATAAAGTAATACTAAACACCTTTGCTTTCCTGTCAAACTTTAGTAGTCATTTGATATTCATGAATTAATCAGCATGTCCATGCATACAAAGGATTAAACAAAGACCTCATACATGATACTAAAAGTCATGTGAATGATTAATAAGATTAAATCGGTATAATGTTGTTTTATTGTAACATTTGAAGTTCATGTCGCTGGTCTGTCAGTATTTAATTTCTTGTCACTGGTCTATCTATATTGAAGTTCCTGTCGTTGGTTCTTGTCACTCTATTTACAAGATGTAAAGTTTACACTGCAAATTCGTAATCATCAAATCCTCACTAATTCCTCAGTATGAGAATTGCAATGGAATATAACTCTAATACAAGCAATGCATATTTTCAATGATCAAACTCATATATGCAACTGATATACTTTGTCATCATACAAACCACTTTCAATGCTACTCTTGATATCTATGCATCAACCCAACACTCAAACATGTTTCTGCATTGAAGCACATTTAAATCAAACTCTCCTTCATGAACACATACAACACACACCTTTCTTGCATCTCTGTCAAGCAACATCTCTTCTCACATATTATCTCAGTTGACATCAATGACAAACCAATGCCAACAATATATATATATATATATATATATATATATATATGCAGCTAAAAAAAATTAAGTTTAGAATGTCATATACCAATACATATGCTGAACAAAACCATTACAAATTTCAAATTTTGAAACATAACATTCTAATTTAAATTCAGGCTTCAATATCAAAGAGATCAAACTAGAATCTCATGATAGATAGGTTCAGAGTTCACTAATCAGCAGTGTAGGACTTAAGAATATCAAAAAGATCAATCTAGAATCACTAAATATTTTGGTATCTAAAAACACAAACTCCAGACGCACCCACAGGAGATTCGTTTCAGAATCCGATTCCAGTGCATTTTGTATCCAGAATTGCCTGAAAAATCCCACGATTCAGCAACTTAGAGAAAAAACTATCAAAAACAAATGAGATTTCTGCTTTTGTTATTTCATCTACCTGATTTGTTTTGTTCTTGAACTTGGCCTGGAGGGCTGTGACATGTTTAAACTTTACCATCTGATGTAACCGTGTTTTGATCAACGTCGAAAAGATGGCTACAATTAAACATTCCAAGAATAAAAGATACTTTCTAGAGTAGAACAAACTTATTTGTACATCTAAACTAGACGTCTATCCACGCTGTTTATGTTTGCTTTCATGTTCACTTTTTTTATGTGTAGCTTCTTTATTTATTGTATAAAATGTAGACTAGTTTGCATTGCATACAGCCTGCATGAACTTGTATTTAAGTATAGTATTCCGCAGCTTTTCTTGACAGTTTCTTTCCCAAGTTTTCGTAGAGATTTCAGAAAATTTTGACTTATGTACCTATAATCTCTATTGGCTTATAGTAGATTGGAGTACTATTACATTGGACAAAGAGCAGGAATTGAAAGGCAAGGGTTACAAATATAATAGAGAGGATATTCGAATGGCATCCATGAATTTTCCAGAAAAAATTTCATTAAATAATGTGCCATACGATAATGGATTGTGCAAAATGGCAAACCTGTGGAATAATGTGAATGGTATAGCTACTGATCTGGATTGTTCATCGTCAAGTACCTTCAACCCACATTTTACAGCAGATTTTGAAACAGAAAATGGTGGTGACATCTGGGATAGTTTCAGGTTCTAATTTCTAGATTGGACAATTTTTTGTGTAATGTTTTGCAGACATAATTTTAAATGCTCGACTCTGAGCTATTCTTTCTTCAATGTTATTCTATGCTTGACATGGTGAATTTCATGGATTTCAGCATTGATGAAAATCTTCCAACCAGCATAAAAAACAATTTGTGGCTGCATGACATTACTGGTTTGTGATGAAATAATCTAGTTTTCATGTTTGTTTTCAGTTTTAAATATTCTCTTATCTCCTTGTAACAATTTTCACCAGATCATGTTATTTTGATTCTCTTTGCAGTGCAAAGGAACTGGTCGCAATTTGACAACATCCCAAGGAATTTGGCTGACTTGGTATCTCTAAAAACAGATAATTATAGTGGGAAAGGCATTATTAATGATGGGTTGGAAATCAATGACTGCAGTAGAATATCACCATACTCGCCAAATTTCCGTGAGGAAAGGCTTTGTAAAATGCGAGATGATACTATTCTAGATCAGTTTGACATTGACAGTTCTAGGGCTATGTCTGGAGACTCCCAAACCAGTCCTTATCTGGAAGACGTTTCCGTTATGCTAAAAAAATCAGATTTAAGTATGATGAACAGTCATTCACAAACAAAACAGAAAGTCACCAGGAACATAATGAGTGAATTGATGAATGATAAAAGGGCTCCTATGATATCATCCTCATTTAACTCCAGATGCAGCTATGATGAAACTTTTCAATCAAATTTTCCCACCGCCTCAAAGCCTGCAAGCAAAAAAGCCAAGTCAATTGTCTTGGGAAAGATGGAGCTTGCAAAGGAAGGAAATAAAACCATTTCTTCTCCTCTCTATTTTTTAAGAAGGGAGGAAAAGATAAAGTATTTAGCAATTCCTCAAAATGAAGATCGAAGCAATTTTATTAAAAATTTGGACAATAGGCTCAAACTAAACACAATCTTTAGCAGCAAAAATGTAGAGAAAAAATTCAGTTCATCTGATCAAAATGAATATAATGACTCACAGAGATCTCAAGGTTCTGAAGAAAGGTCAATAGATTCTAGATACAAATCATGTAGCTTGCAGATAAAACCTTCATTTACATGTGTTAACACAATCTTTAGCAGAAAAAATGTAGAGGAAAATTTCAGTTCAGCTGATCAAGACAAATGTAAAGGCTCACGGAGAATGACATCTCAAGATTTTGATGAAGAACAATCAATAGATTCTAAACAAAAATCATGTAGCTTACAGATAGAATCTTCATTTACATGTGTTAATGGTCAAGCGATCATCCAGCCCATGGTAACTCAAAATCATATAGATGGAGTTCATCATCTGGAACTAGAAGTTCAAACCAAAGAAAAAGAAGCACAGAAGACCCATGTCTTCTATGAATACGAACACCTAACAATGTGTTCTAAAGAGCAACTCAATGCAAAGCCTGAAAGAGTGGAAGATTGTGAAAATCAAGGGTAAGTTCACTTAGACCTACAATATGATTGACCTTTCGAGATTCAGCTAGAATGATGTTTAAACTTTTATTTTCTACAAACGGCCTCAACTTTATAGTTCCAATATATATCTTTTGGCTTTTATATATGTTCTCTTTTGCCAGGCATTCCAAAGAAGGTTATCGATACAAGCAATCTCGCATTGATTTCTCAAGTTTGCCAGGTTTTTTCTCAATTGAACAGTCTGGGTTGTTTATAGCATTCCAAACTTGTATTTGACACTTTATATGCAATTATAGATACTTATAATTTTGTACCAGAGATGCGAGGTAGCCTCCATGATGCAAAAAAAATTGACAAAGCACTCGTATTTGTATTACACTTTTGCAGTGATGAATGGAAACAATATTGAGCCTCAAGGAGACAAGTCAATGATGGATGGTGCAGTTTCCATGGAGTACCAAGCCATGCTTGAGAGTTATGTTTTGCAACTTTGCTGCATGAATAAAGTATTACAACAAACAACGGATGTGGAAATCTGTAATAAAAGGAATTAAATCAAATGAACTTCAAACCTTTTCCATTTCATATTTCAGATTTATATCTTCCTTTGATTTGCCAAATATTCAGACCAGATTTTCTGTTGAAATATAATTCATGGTTGTAATAGTGTCAATGGAGGTCAATCTTATTGAAGGATTTCTTTTAAAACATTCTTTTTGTTCCATTATCCTTGTCAATGCACAATATTACTGTCTCCTATCTGGCAGATTGGCAGATTGTCAACTGTGAGCCATATGAGCTTTTAAGTCTCATAATTCAAATTCCTTTGGATATAAACTCATGCTAAAAGTACAACTTATGAAAAAAAAATGCTCGATAAACAATACTATTTTATTAATAGGGACAAACGCTTATATGATACAAGAAGTTATATGCAAAGAATCCATTCTGCCATCTTTTATTAAACATGAATATGAACCGTCAAAATAATTGTAGCATGAGATTTTATTTGGGATATAATCAATGTAACATAATGGATACATAATAGAAATTGAACATATCATAGAGATAGCATATTATATAATATATGTAGCTTTTAGCTCTAGCTGTTTTCTGTTCAGGTTAGCTTAATAATAGGCAAATCATTGTCTAAATCAGTCGTTTGTTACTTTTTTATTTTTATTATCAGGATGCCAGTTTTGTATTTAATTGCATTTTCCCAATGTCTTTGTACGACCTATCTGTAGCATTGAGTGTCAAAACTTATTGCTCTAATATCGTGTATGAGTTTTATCTAGGTTACCGGTTCAGGTTTGGGGACGGGTTCGGATATGAGAACCCGGTACATGGTTACGTGAAATTTTTTTCTGCATTTTGGTACGTATGGGTACACGTGTGTGTACAAAACAATAAGAGAAATATACAGAATTGTAAAACTAAATCATTTCATAGTATGATGCTTGATCATTGATCAATGCCAAATGCCAAAGATAAACATTAAAAACTTAAATACTTGATCATTGATCTATGTTCACAATTCTAATGAAAATCATTACATTGAATTATTGAATTACAAAATGAAAATGTAGTTCATGAAAGTTTGAAACATGATTCAATGTTCAATGTTCATCAATCATCATAGGGATTATCAAAATAATCATTTATGGGATTTTCAATAGCTGTAAGTAGATCATCATCATCACTGGAACCCAAACCGGTTCCACTAGCACTAGATGCACCATGTGCTATGTCATCGTCATCATCCACATCAACCATAGTGGCTCTAGCAAGATTCTAAATGGTTGCATCCAAGTCGGTAGACTCGGGTGCTACATCCCAAAGCTTCTCTGCCCCCTTCTTGTATTTTGGATCCTTACATGCCAAGAGGTGCAAATTGGTATGAATAAACATCAAGTCTTTAGCTATTTTTGTAGCCAACCGGTTACGTTTCATTGAGTGGATAAAGGAGTATGTACTCCAATTCTGCTCAGCGGCAGAAGACTTTGCAACTTGGAGAGAAAACCAACAAAATAAAAAATAAAAAATAAAAAATATAAGATAAATTCAAGAATTTTAAGTGTTAAATTCTACAATACAAGTGGCCCAAAAAAAAATTACAAATTTATTTGTAAGAGGATCTTAATTGCAATATGTTGGAGGTACATAAAATCTTGACCATGGAGGTACCAACATGTAATAGCATTCATTTTGCTTTGGTCTTTGACAACACAAGGGGAAAGATCTTTTCTTGAGATAAACAATCCAAATTCTTTCCTAACACTTGCCTCCACCTCTGGATCATTGAAGAATCTACTAAATGTCTTCTTGTACCCATTCACAACTTCAGAATCTCTATATGATGGCACTCTACGTGGAATAACAAGTACTTCTGCGCTATAGTACTTGAGAGATAGAGCATATGTTAGGAGGTGCAATGGTGTGGTCATCTTGATCCAACGATGAAGAACAATAGCTTCTACCCTTTGTAAAAGATGTCTTCAAGATCATTTTCTCTCATTTGTATTACTTGAGATATCAAATGATGTTCATGTAAGTTATCTTGATGTAAGTTATGTCAATTTAGATATCTCTCAATAAATAGGGATATCTCTCGAACATTGTGCCCATGATATGTCAATTTAGATATCTCTCTAACATTTTGTCCATGCTATCATAGACATCCCCCAAGCATGGTTCATTTGTATCAGCAAAGTGAAGCATTGACATGATAGGTTCGGTGAATTCCAATACATAATCCACACGAGCCCACCAATCATCATCCAGTATCAATTCTTTCACCTTTTGGACCCTTACTGAATTTGATTGCTTCCAAATACCCCATTGGTTGCTAATAATCATCTCTGCCAATGCCTCTTTCACCTTCTCAAGTCGTCTCAAAATGATTGTTTGAGATGCAAACCAAGTTTCAACCACCTAAGAACATGTTAATAGTAAGTTAATAAAACATTTAAAATATGTAAACAACACAAAAAAAATATTTTATTCAATTATGTAAATCATGACAAATTGATAAATGAAACTAAATAAATTTAATTTAAATAATTTCAATTTTGAAAAGTTTTTGAAAATTACTTGTGACATATGGTGGTTTGTCACAAACATATGAATCTCCTCAACCTCCTCATTTATTTCTTTCACCCATTCTATTTAGGTGCCAATTGTTTGTATCGCCAAATTGAGCGAGTGGACGGTGCATGGTGTCCAAAAGATGTGATCATATCTAGTCTCTAACAAAGTACTTGCAATAACTTTTGCATTGTCTGTAATTACTTAGACAACATTATCATGACTCACCGCCTCTATGGAATCAATGAGAATCTTGGAAATGAACTCTGCATCTTTCACTTACCCTTCATAGTCAACCACCCTAAAAAACATTGCCCCCATGGGGGACACAACAATACCATTGATCAATGGATGGTTTTTGCAATCTTTCCATCCTTCAGAAACAATAGACACTTTTTTGAACCCAAGAATCTCTAATTGGTTTTAATTGGGCCTCTATAGTTTTTCTCTCATTGTGCAATTAGGTGGTGCACGCATCTTCAAATCCAAGACCTATGTAACCAGAAGGTGCACTATTTATTGCCATCACCATCTCCCTCCAATATGGCAATCTTACCAAGTTGAATGGAAGACCATTCACAAAGAGGCAAGTCCAATGTACCTCTCTTGCAGGTGGAGATGTGTGGTTCTACATCTTCATCCTCCATAGAAGGCATAGGCAAGAAGGGAAATCTAAAGGATGTAACTGGTTGAGAGGGTGGTGTTATTTTTTTTTCCCGGAGCTATAACCACTTTGTTTCCCTTTTGCAACCAATTTGTCAACATCTTCTTATTCTTTATAAGTGTTGCTATTTGAATAGTTCACAACCCATTTTTATTTGGCCCTGAGCCCTCACATATTAATCCCTTTACCCCTAGGGCCCAAAAATTGAAGTTTGACTTGGTAATACGAGCTATTGTATTGTGCATTGCAAAAATTACATTTCCAAAGAAACCCCCCACCTTCAAGAAGTTGTGAAATTCTTGCAGTGTCTTCATAAAGGATACCCTTTATCAATTTTAAATTTTTGAGTTCCCTCCCCACCAAGCTTTGACTACTCATTGTTGCAATCTATAAAAAAAAATAGAAAAAAAAAACTTAAAAACTTCTTCACAAACTTGAAAAAAAATAAAACTCATCAAAAACTTGAAAAAATATATCAAAAAACTAAAGAGTATGGTTGAAATGCATACCTTAAACACTTAAATCTTCTTTGTGGAAGGACTTTGGCACTCCACAATCGATCTCCTTTGAATACAATCATCTCACTTCAAATTGGGAAGATGGAGAGAGAAAAATGAGAGAGCAAAAGTGAAATGAAAGTGTGTTTGGAAGCCTCGTATGGGGGTGTTTTAGGGTTAGAAGGAAAAATAATAATAATTTTTTTTTTTTTATAATGTTTGGCCCCACACTTTTTAAGTTGCATTGTGGGTACCCACAAGTGTGTTTGGGTTCCCACTAGGTGCTCATAGGTGCAAGCTGGGCGCACACAAGGTGCACGCCTAGCCCTGGGGTGCGCACTGGTTCGTGGGTGTGTGGACTCGGGTGCACCCACTGGGCACCTAGTCTGCACCCTCGGGCGCACTCAGACCCAATTCGAGGGTCCAAGGAGCGAACTTGGTAACTTGGAGTTTTATGTTATAGGCAAGTCTACTAAGAGAGTTGGATTCTAAAGTTGTCAAATCAAGAAGGGTGGTATTAAATTTAAGGTTGAAGTGGCGCTTCCAAATACCATAGTTGTCAATGGGATGACGAGTTCTCCAAGTGAAATCTATCTCTTATGACAATGAACTCATTATTCTTAATAATAGCTTTGAGAATTGTGGCATTAGCTGAAGTCAAATCTTTGTTGAAAGTATATCATATAGTCAATTAAGACTATGGAGACTAGTGATCTAAAAAATGTGAAGCATCTTTATAGATAACAAGTTTAGAAAATTGTGTCAACAGTTTTCGGTATAAAAAAAAAATTGCTTGCATGCATGGGTTTTCTATTTTTACCCATGGTTAGTGTTAGATTAGGTGAAAAACTAATCTCCCAAGAACACCTGCATGCATAACCCTATCACATGGAAGAAGCAAAGAATAGAAAGCAAGAAAATCATGGAGGCCAAAAAGCCAGAGACATCATATGCACATTCAAAAGAACAATATCTATTATGAACAATGCATTGAGTTGCTGAAAAATACAAAGAGGGAATCCTTATAAAAGGATACTGAAACCCTAAAGGAGAAAACCCTAAAGAATAATAAGAAGCCTAAGTCTAACTTAAGTGTAGAGAATAATAGACTAATAATTAAATAAATTAATTATTAGCTATAATATGACTACTCTAACAGTTAGTTGATATGCCTATTAATATTTGTGCATACATAAGGTTTGAGTAATATCTTTATTATTATATTGTGAATAGTAGAGTTTTTATGCAATTGTAGAAGGTTATTATTCAACTGATCTTTTTATTTGAACGAGTTTTCCTAGGTTAATATTGCATATTATGTGTTTTATTTTTTATTTTCTTCAAATTCAATATACACTATTTCTATTTTAAAAGTTTATTGAGATTTTTTTTCCCTTCAATTTGAAGGCAATCTAGAAATCTGCTCAAGAAATGATAGAAGGAGTGCAGTAACTCATAGGTCGCAGGTAGTAGGCAAAGGCATGCTGAGCTACAAAGGAAGTCGCGGTAGCTTCAACAATTGTATAGATTTTCGAAGAGGTGCAATTTTTATAAAAACCCCAATCTTTTCCATTGCCACCTTCATGCAAGCTCTCTTATCTTTCTTAGTTCATTTTGTGGTCATGGGCTCTAATCTCTCCAATTTTATGTCGTTCATTTTTTGTAGGATTATCCTATTAATCTTGGAGCCCCAAGGCTAATACAATGGTTAGGGAACTTATCTATAGTCTAGATGACCATGCAAGGAGTTTGTCCACACATTCCGATGTTTATTAGCCATACTTTCTATTTTTAGAAAGTTATAGGAGGAATGTCGAGAGGTCAGTGTATGGATTTTTACTTTTAGTTTTGCTCAGTATGTGCTTGGATATTATCATTTGACAGTTAATTATTCTAGAGGTTTATAATTAAAATAATATTATATAAAGTTAAATATAATGTTAACTTTAATGTTATTTTAATAAATTAAAAAGGGACTTTATGTGGATGTCTATCTCAGAATTAAATATAAAGTGATTAGTCCAGCTAGGTGCCCCTAAGTGCACCCCACACATAATATATTAAACGTTATAAACATTATGCAAAGTGTACAACACCAAATTCCTAACAATTACAAACATATAATAAAATATCAGTAAAAAATGACAATACGCATGCTCCCTGGTTTTATTTCCTAGAGTTTTTAAGAGAATTGTAAATGTAGCAAACAAGTTGGAGCTACCAAAGTTAATGAAAATGCATTTTTTCTTCCATGTTTCTTGTCTAAAAAGGCTATTGGATAAATAATTTAAACCTAGATAGAGTTATCAAACTTTGACAATGAGGGAAGAATTATTTTGGAACCCAAGGAAATCATTCAAATATGTACAATGAGATTGCAATTGAGACAATCCTTCAAATGTTGGGATATTGTGCAAATATGTGCTTTAAATATCACTATCACATATTTGAGAGATGTGTTGTCATTGATGTCAACATATTTCTTTGTTGTGATAGTGTTGCAAAAATGTTATAGGAATGTTCAGTGGAATTTTTGGTTTGGTACGGTTACTATATTGAAAATCTAATAATGTGAAGCTACAGATGTGTTGAGGTGTGTCTGTACTTGATCTATGTCAAGTTACAAAGGTTCGCAATGAGATTTGAGTTAGTTATGGTTGATTTATAAGAGACTTGTATGTTGTTGTTTTGGATGTGTTCAAGAAGAGACAAAGTGATAGTATTGAATTAGTGTGTATCAGTGTGATAGTATTTCGAGATGCGAAGGCTATGGCATTTTTAGGACTTGGATTTGTGTCTTTGACATGATTGGTTTGTCGATTTGAGAATCACAAGCTATGTTTTTGGAGTGACAATGTTTACTATTTATTGTTCCTGGTACACAGTGCAGAGATGATTATGAATTCTGAGACATAGGTGTTGCTAGTGTTGTTGAGATATTCAATGTTGCTTGTTGATGTCTTATGATTGTGTTCCATTCGTGTTGCTAGATTGCATTCATTGGCGTGATTAGTTTGGATTATTTTCTTGTGGCATGTTGGTGTTCTTATTGTTCTTGGACGACATGGTTGGTGTAACATGTTTTGATGGATTGTGGCGTAATTTATGGATTTGTTGTGTGTTCAGGGATGTTCTTATGGATCATTTCTATGTCTTAGCCAACATTCAATAGATCATTTTGTAATTTGAGCTATAATGATGTAATATTTTGTAATTTGAACTATAATGATGTAATATTTTGTAATTAGGTGTTTAGGTTGAGCTGACCTTGTTTATCTTTACAAGGTTGATGAAATGTATAAAAAGATGTAATATTCATTTGTAAGTGTGAAGGAATGTGAGAAGGTGTTGATGACTATGTGAAGAGGTATGAGTGGAATCTTGTAATGTCCCTCACATCATGCATTTTGTCACCACAAAATGTAGGTAACAGTATGAAACTTTTGAACTTAGTTTCGTATTTCTCTATGTTGATTCACTATTTAATTAGCCAATATTGATCGATCAATTGATCTCAATTTGTTTAGTGAGTTCTTTTCATGAAGGTTTTCGTCAAGTCTTTTTCATTTTGTCAGTTTCTCTTCCTTTACTTGATTTTTGAATCCTTCAGCGTCCTTTGGTATGTTTTTAGTTGCTTTTGGTCTTTTTGTTTCATTCAATCTCTTGCTTTCGATTTTCCTTTCGATTTGATCTATCTTAGGGTTTAATCGGACATGTCAATCAAAAGATATGGTCATATAAGTGCCCAAAAAGTGGACTCTCCGAGCAACTGCATATTTTAAAAAACTACATATTATTTTTTATAGTTGAGTTGCATTTTTTGAAAAATATAACATGAATTCAATTTATGTTATGTTTTTAAGTTATTTTATCACTTAAGTGATTATAGTGCACTGTATGTTATATTTTGATGTTGAGTTGCTTTTAAATATTTCACTTAAGTGACTTTATTACTTTATAGTTCTATTTTAATGTTGAGATTTACTTTATGTTTTAAATCAACATATGAGTCAATATTACTTTATAAAATAATGTTTGCACATTATATACTAATATATATAGTGTAAATAGTTATTTTGGACCCTTTAAGTGATATTACACTCAACATTTTAATTAGACATGTGCTAAATTGTCCACTTAAGTTTTGTATAGCAACAACATGTCTACAATCTCCTACTTTTCATGCAATTGCATCTCAAGAGTCCATTTTACATGTAAAAAACGCTAAGGCTTGTTATAAAATATGTCATTGCATATATGTAATCCCTCCTCAAGAGTCCTCTTTACATGTAAATGACTTTTTCATGTCTATTGCATGACATGTAAATGCCTCCCAAGAGTGCATTTTACACTTGGAGTTGCATTTAAGTGTTTTTATGTCAAAAATAAAAACATGTATATGCACTCCAAGAGTGCGTTGTGGTTGGGGGGTCACATTTGAGAAAAAATATGCCAAGACATGACATGTAAATGCCTCTCTAGAGTGCGTTTTTGGTTGGGACTTGCATTGAAGTGTTTTTATGTCAAAAATAAAACATGTTTATGCATCTCTAGAGTGTGTTTTGGTTTGGAAACATCATACAAGTTTTCAACAAGCCAAAACATGACATGTGCATGCACTCCAAGATTGTGTTTGGGCTGGGAGTTGCATTTAAAATGTTTACATGCCAAATACAAAGCATGTGTTTGCCTTTCAAGACCACGTTTTGACCAAGGGCATTATTCCACGCCAAAAACGTGACATGCATTTGCATCCCAAGGATGCGTTTTGGCTGGAAAACTTTGTTCAACTTCATTGCATGCTAAAACATCATATGCATTTGCATCTATAGAGTGTGTTTTACACTAAGAACATGTTTTCATCCCAAAACGTGACATGCTATTGCATCATTAGAATGTGTTTTGGTTGGAAGACTTTATTTAAGTCATTTACCTCTCAAAAATAAAGCATGTATATGCATCTTATAAGTTCATTTTTGGTTGGGAGTCTTCTTCAAAGGCATTTACATGAAAAATATTGCATGTATATGGACTTTTAAGTTGTATTTTTTGTTGGAGTCTCAACAAAGGGTTTCATTTACAAAATAAACAATGCATATGCATCTCTAGAGTACGTTTTTACTTCCATATGCATTCTTCATCCTTTCAAGAACAAGTTTTGTGCATTCTCAGCCCGAAACAACTCATGAATGGGCATCATTTGGATGCATTTGTCATAAAAAATACCCAGCAAGCTTGTTCTTGGTAAATCTTTGTGCATTGGAAGGATTTTGTAAGTTGTTTTTGATCAAATGCAAGTAAAAATGTGGCTTGTTATTGCATCTTGAGATCATTCTTTGCAACTTAGAAATGGTCAAAGGTTTTTGAATTGTTGGATGTAAATACACTTCAAGAATCCATTTTTGGAGAAGACAAACTCATTTCAATTTCTCTTTCTTCCATTTTTGGCTCATTGAGCTCCAAGTAAGTATATGTATTTGATTTTGTTTTTGTTTTTCTCTTATTTTTCCTACATTGTTGCATTTTATGGCTCCTTTGTATCCATTTGTTCAAATGCAACCCATGTATTATGCATTTTTGTGCTTAAATAAGTTGAAATCTTCACTTTGTCAATGCATAAAAATCACCCTACACTCAAAAACAAAATTGCATGTGAAGATTAGCTTCAAGTTTTTGACATGTTTGAGTCAATAGCAAGAGGTGTGTTTTGTGTTTTTGATGAAGGGTGCTCCCCTTAATACCGCAAACACACAACAGAAACAGAGAACAACAACAATTTGCAAGAATAGAAAATAGGCTTCTTATTATCTCCACAAATGTGGAATTACAAACTTTCAGAATTAAAATATGCAAAGCCACATGGGCATCTTCCTTACAATATTCAGAGGGACAAAGCCTCAAATGACTACCTAGAACTACTCTGAACTGCTCTGAACTACCTAAGACAACACTGCAACCTTCCTTATATAGGCAATTTTCCATTGCCTGGGAAGGTTCCAAAATTTTAACCAATAAGGCCGACCAAACTTAGAATTATTTTATTTTACAATTTATTACATCAAAGTTGGCTCAAAACAACTTTCAAAACCCAAACATAAATTTTGAAGGAAAATCATTTTTCGCCATTTCAGGTGACCCAACTTCTGGAGACCATAAGTCATCACCCGTTGACCCGATTGACTATTATGACCCTATTTCAAAAAGGGCATGAACCACTCTACAATGCCTAAATCAAGCAAGCTTCATTTAGCCAAAGTTTCGACCTCATCTGGGGGCTCTAAAGCCTTCAAAATTGAGTTCAAAGTTTCTGTACCCTATTTCCAAAATCAAAAATTTTCAATATCTTCAAAACTAGACTTGATCTAGCAATGAAACTTTACTGGCTAGCTAATACAACCAAAATGAACCTCCAGGGAAGAAAATAGACCATTCTGAGCCCGAATAGAAAACTTACTAAAAATAGTAACTTTGCAAAAATAGCAACTCTGCACAAGATAGCCCTTATTGAAAAGAAACAAGAAATATTTTTGGGTGATGCAAGATTGCTCTTACACCCAGGATGCTCCTGCATCAGTTTCTCTTTCTTGTTCGTTTGCTTGTTTGTTTTTTTGTTTTTGAAGAAAGTTGAAATCATTCTCTCAAGAATGCAAGTACATTCATTCATGCCAATTCATCCTTCATTCTCCAATACATGTAATTGCATTCCCCAAATCTATTACATGTGGAAACATGTCATTCTTCATTACATGTAATCACCTTTCAAGAGTCTATTTTTGTTAAAAGGTCACTCTTTTAACTACCAAAATTACCATTTACATATTTCCATGTATTTCCAACTTGCATTCTTGGCCACACAAATAAAGCCCCACATGTAATCCATCTTCACAAGTCTAGTTTTTCTCCTATTTGCCCATATACATGTTCCATTCAATTCATTTCCAGCCAACATGTGTGTTCTATGAGTATCTAATCAATACTCTAAATACGTTTTTCTTCATAGATCCATCATCGCAAGCCAAAGCTTAATCCTCTCATGGATCCAATGTCTTTAGATGATGTATTTATCCTTTGGAATTTTCATGTTGCAGCACAGGATATGTCAACACCAAAAAAAGATAAAGGAAAAATGAAATATCAATATGATAAGGAGTTGGCTCATTCTACATCCTCACTCGTTTCATCATCTTTGGATCAAATCATAAATACAAGAATTGGGTATGTTGACATGATCAATTTCTTGCAAAGGCTTGAAGATCCTGCAACAAGGAACTACAACACATCAAGAGGAGTAATATTTACTTGATTTATACTTTCCTTATGGCTGCTCTAGAACCTGAATTTATCTTTGAGTGTGCACGTCATTTCAATCCCAATGGAAAGACTGTCAAAGATGCAAATTGAAATGTAATTATCAGTTTGGATTCGGATGTCATTGAACAAATTTTCAGGATTCCTCCAAGCCTTGAATGTGCAGACTTGTCTAAGGACATATCCATATAGCTATGGAACCAGAATAAGTTAGACTATCAAAGATACATGAATTACCAATTGTTGGTTAATAAAAGGTCAAACTTCTCCAGATGGCCAAAGACAATACACATATCTGACTTCTCTCCAAAATTTAATGATTTGATAACACTCCTCAATAGAATCTGTGGTCTCAAGGAATCTTGTAATTTTGAACCATGGATGTACAAATTCATTTTTCAGATTCTTGAAAACAAAGAACCTATCTATTGGGGGGAGCTCGTAAGCACATCATCGTGTGAACAGTTGAGCCATGTGGGTACATCGGTACCTTTCTATATGAATTATTATTTGGTCTACATTATTACAGCCATGGGGACATTATCTGGACTCTCCACCAAAGGTGATCGATCGACGGTACCCATTTGGGAATATCATGATCAAATCATGTTTACACAGAGAAAATATCATTATAGGAGTGCAAGATGCATTCTTTGGGCATTTCAGGTGCCTTTTTGATAGAGTTGGAAATCAAGAGACTATCAGATGAAGCTTGGAAAAAGGTAAATTAGTTTGGTTGCATCTTCCTACAATTTCTAACTTTTACCTACTTAAGAGTGGGTTATTTCCAAGGAGAACCCTATACATTGCCAAGATATCATACTGATAGGATCATCCTCATGGAGATGGCGAGGCATCTCATGGAGGTGTAATCATATCGACACAATCTGCAGTAGGCCAGGGTTTGGTATCACCATTGCCAAACCTCTACAAATTGGTCGATATACACTCAACTTAGTGTATAAGGAAAAAGAAATGGAAGCAAAACTTCAGCTTATCACATTGAAGACATTCAAAGCTAGGTCTAACTTTGATTATAGAGGGATGCATTCAAAAATCAAAAGAGCCTTCACCCATGTTCATCACATGGAAGATGTGTGGATTGATTTATGCACTGAGGTGGATATCATGAAAATGGATTATTGTAGGCTCACCTTGCAACAAATCATTGATCTTAACATGGTCAAAATTCTAGAAGGATTTGAAATTAAAGATTATGGCCTACTCCTAGATCTAGAGTATCATAATACTTAGTTTGAAAAGCTTGTTCCTTTTCCCATTCACTGACAACAAAAAGAAGGTAATTTTTTCTTTGATAGATTCCAATCTATTTTACTAAATACCAACAAGTGGCTTAAAAGAAAAGGCCTCAAGAGAGTACATCCAAAGGTTGGGGTAGACTGCAATCATTTTGGTCCTATTGGAAATAGATCTCAAGTGGAAATCAGAAGCAAGGCTGATTCTTCTTCTTCTCAACCAACTAAAGCTATCAAGTTTACACTCAGAGGAGAAAAAAGGTCAAATCCACATTTAGGTCCTATTCAAACACCCCTACAAGAAGAAGAATCAAATGAAGAAGAAGGAGAAATAATGATCCTATCTCCTCCTTAGTTTCCAAACAGTGAAGATCCATCTAATCAAGAGGAGCCATTTATTCATATGGTAGATAATGATGTGGATTCATTTTCCACTGTGTTCACTCCTACTATTGCTATTTCAAAGGTGAATATGTATGCATTTCTTATCTCTTTTACAGCTCCTTTTGTCCTCACAATAGGATAGTGCAAAAATCTAGCAAATGTCTTTGGTGATTTCCCAGCTCTTATGAAAGGTCAAGTTTCCCAACTTGATACTTCGGTTGCAGGTTTTGAAGCTTTCATGACAGATTCATCCCAAAGAACACCTATGGTTTCTACTATTAAAATAGAGGCATGCACTATGACAATAGAAATACAATCATGATCAATGCCTACCGCGATCATTGTTTCACATCCAACAAAGGAGGGTTTCAGTTTTCCATCATGGTTGGGAAAAATCACCATGAAAATAAGAAAAGTCACATTACCTCTGGAGGATTTCTCTACCAAGAAAGGTAAATCTAAGACCTTAAAGGCCAAGGTTGTCTCAAGAATCATTGTTGATGATGAGAAAACCAAATATTCTGAAATTGCAGAACCATTGGTAGGAAAACTAGCTGAAGAAATGACTTTCTTTGATTACAAGTTCACCAAGGTAGAACTTGGAAAACAATTACAGCTGGGGTGTCTGTAAGATGCTCAAGATGCACTCTCAAATGTGTCTAAAAGAAATCATGAAATCTGGGAAAAGAAGAACTTGTTGAAACAAGAGAATTCTCGTCTTCATGAGATTATACATCAACAAGCATATCAATCTATCACTATTTCATCACAAACATCTTAGGTGAATAGGAGAGAAGAAGTAGTAAAGACTTGGTTTGAAGAAGTTGTTTCAGAAGGAGTTCAATCAATAAAAAATGCGCACAAAGTCCTTGAACGTATCAAAGAGATTGAGGAAAGACTCCATGACATGATTACTTCCTTCAGCCAAGACATCAATAACCTGAGAGAAAACATAGGCACCTGGGATCAAATGGTTGATGGTGATTTAGATGTTCTTGTCTCATATGACATCATTCCATCAGAGAACATGTTCTACCAAAATCAGGGACTCATGAATCACAAAGTCCAAGGAATAGAAAAGCTTTTGACAAAGCTACATGAGGAGCTAGAGAGTTGTCAAGAAGTTGAAGAAGATATCACCAATAATCTTAGGCAATTATGATGCGAAGTTCTTAGGTCCAAGATGATAACCTCCTTACTAAAGAAAAAATGACCACACAGTATACTGACAAAGTTAATTTTGATTTTGATTCTGAAGAATTTGGAGCCCAGACAGTGGACAAATTTGCTACATATGAATTTGTGGCAAAACACTTGAGGGATTCTCTTGCAAATGATTACAAGGTTGTGAAGTCAGCAGGTACAGGTGCAATCAAAATTGAAGCCATTTCAGAGACCATGAAGATTTCAAATCTTCCTCTTATTCATGATTGTATTGCCAAATATAATGCTTTCCTTGATAATTTTAAGGATTGATTATACTTTCTTCATCTTCTATTTTAGTTTTTATGTTTTGTGGATTGGAGAAGATGAATTGCATGCAATCCAATTACATGTAATTCGATTGCATGTCCTTATGACATGTAATCCAATAATTCTTCTCACCTAGTTTTACCGAGTCAAAGTGGTTGAGTTGCTCCCACTTTTTCCTCCTTTTTCTCATTTCTTTTCCTATAAAAGGAATGCCCCTCTCATTGTAAAAACCATCTTTATTTTATGCAAGAGAGCTCTGCCAAACTTGTGCAAGCATAACTATGATTGTGTAGTACTATTTTGGAGAAAAATAAATAGAAAGAAACAATTGGAGTTGAAGCTACGACTGAGTGCAATTGTGGTGAATCAATTTGGAAGCTGTGACTGCAATTTGGTTTTACTGTATTTATATTTATGTGATTCTTGTGTTTTTTTAAGATCAAAGTGAATATTCGAGACAATCAGAGTTGAAGTTATGACTGGGATCGATTATGGTAATATAAAACTAGAAGTTGTGATTGTAGGTTATATTACCATCTTATTTTCACGCACTTTGTTAGAATAGTTAGAAAGTCTCTACTTCTAGAAGTCTATGTGCCCCAATGGTAGAGGTATTTCTTATAGAATAGATAAATAGGTCTTAGAGCCAAGCCAATACGTTTTTCAATTATCCTGTGAGTTGGTGTTGGTTTATTAGTATCACTGTATCCAACTTTTAGATAGAAGTGTAGTTTAGAGATTAAAGCTTTTCCCATTACTTGTTCTTTAGGTAAGTGGATTCCTTCTTGAAAGAAAAGAATAAGGAATATTTATAACATCCTATTTGATAATCTCTTAACTTTTAGCTTACCTTGAGTTGATCCAAGGAACGATGAAAAGGGGGAGCCTTCCCTTTAAGGTAGGAGAGACATTGTCTCATACACTGTGGCTGGTATCCCTATTTTGTGATTGGATTTTTTCCAAAATTGTCGGTTGAAAAATATCCACCCAATAGTTTTTGGTGACTTTTTTGGGAAACGAACACATTCAGAAGCCTCACAATTTTGTTTGAAGTTATATTATCCCTTTTATTTATGTTTAAATTCTACAAGTTATCACACTGGAGAGCTTTGTACAAGTTTATGCTCGGAAAAAGAAGGTTGAAAATTCATCAAGTTCTTCTACATCAAGCTGAGCCCAAGAAGCTCATTTTGACTTTCTTACCAAAATCCCTTCTCTTTCTTGAACTACCAGTTTTCCTCCTTCCCGAAAGAAGACATCCATTCCTAATGAGAATTCCCCATTTTTTTGGAAAACATTAATTCCCACTACTCAACTTATTCCTGCTACCTATATCCTGGCTATTGTAAATATGGTTGTTGGTCCACGGGGAACCACTTTTGGTCCTTTAAATCTTTCTACGCCATTGCATGCATTACCCTAAGGTTCCCGTAAGAATTTTCCCAAGTTCTACGGAGATGGGAAACAACACCTTGATGAACATATCAAAGCATTCTACATTGCATGTGGAGTGATTGGTGTGGAATATCAGGATGTTTCTAAGAGACTTTTTATTGAAACCCTACAAGGTATCGTTGCAGATTGGTTCTACAATTTGGCTACAGGGTCAATCACTAATTGGGATTCCTTGAAAACCAAGTTTGAAGAACTTTTCAAGCCTACAGAAGATGAGCATGCTTTTCTTACTCAACTCAGTCAAATGAAGAAGTACACACAAGAAATTATGCAGGAGTTTATCGCGAAATTCAACAAGTTGGAAAATCATATTCCAACTACTTCACAACCCACTATTGAAAATCTCAAGTGTTTCTTCATCAACACTCAACTTCCTAAAGTTAGTTTCCTGCTGAGAAGGGTTGTTCCTGGAACTCTAGCTCAAGCATAGACTCTGGAAACAAATATTGAAGATGACTTGATACTTGCAGGCAATATTCAAAAAGTTTCAAACTGATTTAAGAATAATTCCTACTCAGAATATTCTTCTTCAGGTTCTAATGATACATTGGTTCAAAAGTTAGCAAATGAGCTTCTTGCTCTTAAGAATCAAGTCTCACAAGGATCATTAGTTGCTCCATACAAGGCTATACCAAGGAGGCTATATCCTAATGCTACAAATAACTTTGCAGCCAAGAATTAGAACAAGCTTCCTCCTCCCCTGGAGAGACTTTCACTTGAAGCACCACCAAGTAACTTAGCCACTAGTTATTATGAAGCTAATATTGTTGGTGATACTCAAGAAGATTATCCTTTCAAGGATTATGCTTCTCAAAATCATGAAGATAATCAAGTAGCTGGAGACTCTACTATCAGGTATGTTCAATACCATGATGAAGATCTTGAAATGGATTTTGCACAAGCATATGTAGTCATGACACGTTCATAGACCAAGCTAGCTCAACAAAAAGAAGAAGTAGAAAAGAAGTTGGATGCTCCTCAAATGCCTGTTACTATTGCAAAAAGAGGTGTACCATTTCTGACCTTACTTGATGAACCAACAAAAAACCAAGTGCAGATTCTCCTCATTCTTCATCTAGTATTTCAAAGCCCAATATGCCTAATACAAATACTAAACCTTAGTCTGAACCAAGACCTTAGACTGTGTCAATAATTTTTATGCTCTCAGTATTTCAGTTGTTCCTAGAGAACTAAATGATAGAGCTGATTCACTTGCGGTATCAGCCACTCTGCTTATTCCTCACAATGATTTTGAAAATAGTAGTTATCAAATACAATTGGTTTTCTAGCCAGGTATCCCAAACAATAGTGAACATCAGCAGGTGTTCAATGATGATGATCAGATCATAAATTTCCTTGAATCCAAGGACAATTTTGATGATCAATATTTTGAAGGTAGTGACAACCTGCTAGGAGATGTTGTTTTTGAAAAAGATCCTGATACTGGTCAAGACATTATTCAGTTAAAGGGGATTAAGATCCCTAAGGGCCTTATTTCTCTAGAAAATTTATTTGACCAACATGATAGATATAATAAAGAACAACAAAACACAAAGGCTAGTTCCTCTATGGGACATTTTGAGAAATACAATATTGGGACTGAAGAAGATCCAAAACTAGTTAACATTGGTAATTGGTGCTCTGATGAAGACAAGGAGAAGTTTATAACATTTCTCTATGAATAAAAGGATGTTTTATCTTACTCCTAAAAAGATCTGAAGTCTTTCCATCACAAGGAAATCCAACATGACATTCTTCTAAAGTTTGGCATAATTCCTTTCTGTCAAAAGCAGAGGCATTATAACCCAAAGATTTCAGGAACTATTCTCGTTGAAATACATAAGATACTGGATGCAGGTATTATATTTCCTATTCATCATCCATCATGGGTAGAAAATATAGTTCCTATATGAAAGAAGAATGGATAAATCCGCATATGTGTGGATTTCCATAATTTGAATCAATTATCCCTCAAGGATAATTATCCATTACCTGTCATGGATCAAGCGTTGCAAGTTGTCACTGGTTTAGAAATGCTATCTAAGCTTGATGGTTTTTCTGGTTACAACCAAATTAAGGTTTGAGAGGATGATCAGTATAAAAATGCATTCACTACCCCATGGGGTACTTTTGCATATCATCAGATGCCTTTTGGTCTAATCAGTGTAGGAGAAACCTTTCAGCAAGTGATGGATTTTTCTTTTAAAGAATTAATCAATGAATGTATCATTGTGTATCTAGATGATTTGACTATTTTGTCCAAATCATGTCAAGATCATTTTAGTCATCTGTGAAACATCCTGGAAAGATGCAAACAACATGGTGTGTCTCTGAATACCAAAAAGTCAGTCCTTGGCTTAATGGAAGGTAAATTGTTGGGACATATTGTTTCCAGGGAAGGTATCAAAATTGATCTAGAAAGAGTGAAATCTATTCAAGGCCTATCCTTTCCATCAAATAAGACAACTATTAATTCTTTCTTCAGAAAGGTGAATTTCCTAAGAAGATTTGTGCCTAATTTTGTTGAAAAGACTCATCATATTGTTGATACAATGAAAGGAAAAGATGCCTTTCACTGGAATCAAGAAGGAAAGACATGATTTGTAGAAATTAAAGATGTGATATCACACATGCCAGTGCTTGTTTGCCTTGATTACATGAAGATTTTCATCATGTATAGTTATGCTTCTAAGCATACTCTTTCTACCATCCTAGTGAAGAAAAATGATGAAGAAATCAAATCACCCATTTTATTTATGAGTTGTCCTTTGAAAGCTCATGAACTAAAGTAAACTCAAATGGAGAAGCATGCTTATGCTATGGTCAAAGAAGTGAAGCATTTTAGGTTCTACATTCTGAATTCTCATGTCATAGCCTTGGTCCCAGATACTACTGTTAAGACCATTCTAACACAACAATATTTTGGTACAAAGAGAGAAAATTGGATTGCCAAAATTCAAGAATATGACATGGAGATTAGACCTACCAAATTGGTTTGAGGTAAGGGTCTTTGTCAGCTTATGGCTGAAAATGTACCATTACAATTAGAGAAAGAGAATTCCCATTCTCTTCCTACTATTCTTTTTGTCAGCATTACAAATGATTGGTTTTCTAATATGGCTCATTGCCCGAGTTATGGAGAATTCCCTTCACATTTAACATATAAGGAGTGGAGGACTCTCAAGCTCAAAGCTTCTAGTTACATCCTATGGGAAAATTTCCTTTACAAACATGGGATGGACGGGACTTTTCTCCAATGTGTTGAAAAAAGCCAACAAGTGCAAATTCTACATTCCTTCCACAATCAAGCATGTGGAGGAAATTTCTTAGCGCCTATCATTGCACATAAAATTCTGAGAGCCCAATACTATTGGCCCACACTTTTTAAGGATGCTTATTAGTGGGTAAAGAAATGTGAATCATGTCAGTAATTCTTAGGAAGGCAAAATCTTGTTGCTCTACCTTTGAAGCCAATAGTGATTGAAGAACCATTTTAGCAGTGGGGAATTGATTTTATTGGTACTATCAGCCCATCCTCAAGAAAGGATCATTCTTACATTCTAGTAGCAATGGACTATTTCACCAAGTGGGTAGAAGAAATCCCTATATAGAACTCCACATCAGAAGTGATTTGTGACTTCTTGAAATAGAACATCATCTCTCATTTTGGTGTTCCCAACAAAGTTGTTGCAGATAATGCAATTGCTTTCTCATCCAAAGAATTTACTAATTTTTGTTACACTCATGGGATTACTCTAACTCATGCTTTGGACTATTACCCACAGGGTAATGGTCAAGCCAAATCTAGCAACAAAAATTTGGTTACTATCCTAAAGAAGCTGGTGGAAAAAAATCAGAGAACATGGAACAAAGTGTTGTTTGATGCTTTGTGGGCTGACAAGATTACTCCAAAGAGAGCAATTGGGATGTCACCTTTTCAGTTGCTATATGGGATCAATGCTGAGATCCCAATAACTTTAGAGCTTACGCTCTTAAGTTGATGCGAGTCATTGAAGATGAAGCTTATTCAAACTCACTAGATAAGCTAATTATGTTCCTTCAACAATTGGAGGAGCAAAGGAAAGAAGTGGATTGACTCACTGCTCACCAACAACAAGTTAAGATTCTCTTTGATAAGAAAGCCAAATACAGAGAATTCCAAATTGGTGATCTTGTTCTACTCTAGGATAAAAAGAGAGAACATAAAGGATTTCATGGTAAGTTTGACTCTTTGTAGAGAGGTCCTTTCACAATTCATCAACTTGCAGGCATAAATAGTTTATGGCTTGCATATCAAGATGGAACACCAATGTTGTTGCCACATAGTGGGCAACATCTAAAACATTACTTTTAGTGATCATCAAATAAGTACCCCTTGTACATAAGTTTTCTTTTGTGTCGTAGATTTTTCTTTAGTTTTTAGCTTTGTAGAGGTCACCTGACTCTATTACCCAATGGAGTGGATAAAGACACTTAGAGAACTGGATTCTATGTCACTCTTTGTTTCCAAGAACAAATGAGTAACATTCCCTAGATAAAGCTAGTTGTTGTCCTGCATTTTGTCACCATAAAATGTAGGTAATAGTACAAAACTTTTAAACTTAGTTTCATGTTTCTCTATGTTGATTCACTATTTAATTAGCCAATATTGATCAATCAATTGAACTCAATATATTTAGTGAATCCTTTTGCCGAAGGTTTTTGTCAAGTCTTTTTCATTTTGTCAGTTTATCTTCCTTTACTTGATTTTTGAATCCTTCGGCATCCTTTGGTGTGTTTTCGAGTGTGTTTTTAGTTGCTTTTGGTCTTTTTTTTTCGTCCAATCTCTTGCTTTCAGTTTTCCCTTCGATTTAATCTATCTTAGGGCTTAATCACACCTTTCAATCAAAAGATATGGTCATATAATTCCCCCAAAAGTAGACTCCCCAAACTCAACTGCATATTTTAAAAAAATAGATGTTATTTTCTATAGTTGACTTGCACTTTTTTAAAAAATATAACTTGAATTCAATTTATGTTATGTTTTTAAGTTACTTTATCACTTAAGTGATTATAGTGCACTTTATGTTATATATATATATATATATATATTTGATGAATAGAGGCCTTTACTATTAAAATAAAATATCAAAGTACAATATTCACAAAAAAGAGCCGGGGGAAAGAATCACCCTGCAAGTTCACATGGCACTTAGGCCGGAAACAAACAACTATTCATCAAAAAAATTAGATAACCAAAAAATGCTCAAGCTGCTAGAGCAATAGCAGAAGAGGGAGGAGGATCTTTATCATCAAGATTGCCCCAGACATTGGGCCCAGGAGTTTGATCAGGAATGGCCCAGCCATCTTCTAGATCATCTTTTTCAACTTCTCCTTCCTCCCGCTTGGGCGAGATAGCCAACGTTGGGCAAGGGAAATTTCCTTGATTATTAGGAGTAGAGGCCGAAGGTCGAGCAAAATCAATAGCAGTGGAAGCAATCACAGGAGGCCAACCAGAACCCTCATCCCTCTAAGGAGGGGAAGCAGAGCTGCGACGCCATTGTTGTAGAGTCTTGGAGTGTCTGGCAGAGGATCTCTAGCTGCGATGTTAGCCCCTGGGCGGTGTACAATCAGTTGAGAGAGAATCTGGAGGCACTCGAGCTACAGTACAAGGGGCATTGCCCCAGTGCTGGAGCAACTCCTACAAGTGGGAAACCTCCAGGGCCACTTTATCTACTTGCACCTGAATCTGCATCATTACATTATTACAAATACAAGCCTTATAAAAAAGAGATACATAATTATCCTGAAAACTGTGAGAAAAAAGCACAATGTTTCTATCTTTCCACAGAGTAAAGAAAATTTCCAACCTAAAAGTATGCCATATTTGGGTGTATTGGGAAGGCATTTTGGGAGAGTCACCAAGAAGAGCCATATTCCAAGAAAAAGGCTCTAGCCTAAAGGGAGCAAAAAAGTCATGAATCCAACCCCAGTAGTTTTGGGCATGACGAAAGAACCAGAAAATATGCATGAGCATCTTTGAGTGACCACAAAAAGGGCATTTAGGGTTAGGAACCCCCATATGCCGGAGTCTAGCTCCCAAAGGTAAGCCCTAGTATAACAAACACCAGGCAAAATGAGCAATTTTAGGCTCAGTAACATAATCCCAAATAGTATGAAATATCCAGCCCTAGATCTTTTGAGAAGAAGAAAGATACCAACATTGGTTGAGAGAATCAATCATAGGCAAATGAGGCATAAGCCAAGAATACCCAAGCTTAGGCTTGTAGCTGGTGAAAGGAGTGGAAGGATACCACTTCCAGTCTTTCCACCACATTCTAACTGACTGAATTCCTAGTTTATGCAAGAGGTGAGGCAGGATGGTAGAAACTAGTAAGTCAAAAGTCTGACAATCTGGGCGGATGAGCCGAAATTGAACCCGGAGATCATCCCAGGATCAGAGACTCATAGTGGCTCTAGAAAAGACATCCTTGGGGGTTTGAATGCCATGCTTGTGAAACTAAAGAGCACTAACCCCTTGAATTTTGGCAAGAGGAGTACCCTGCTGAGCAAAGAGAGGAGACCACCAAATGTTCCACTGGTTGAAATAAAGACCATCTCGAAAACCAATCCCAACCCACCGAAGCTAGGGCTTGACAGACTCTCAGGCTCTCCAAATACTTTTGGTGACAAAAGTACCCTAGATCTAGACAGGCTCCCTCATAACTAGTAGGGTTTGAAAGTTAATCCCCTTCTAGGAAGACTTGTGTAGAGGAAAGCCTGACGAAATGCAGTGATGAAGCAGAATTTTATAGGATTCATTGCTTGTGAGACACCACACAACCCATTTGGCACAAAGGGCGTGCCCTTGCTTCTGGGTATCAATTAATCCAAGCCCACCAGAGGATTTTGGAAGGCAACAAAAGTCCCAGGCAACTCTGTGGAAGCCCTCAGGATCAATGCCGGAGGCCCAGAGAAAATCCTGAAGAAGTTTCTCGAGCCGTTTGTAGGAAGCTTTAGAAGGGGCCCAACAAGAGGAGTAATAAACATGCATGGCAGCCAGGACTTTGGAGTAGATATAAAATTTTCCTTTGAGGGAGAGCAACATCGTGATCTAGTAGGTAATTTTTTTTTCAACCTTAGCAAGAAATGCATTCCATAGATCAGTAGGATTGCCTTGAAAATAAAAGGGAATACCCAAAAAGCAGAATATCTCCCCATGTTGAATCCTTGTCCAACCAAACTGAGAAAGCCAGGGAGGCTTAGGAAGATTTGACTATCTGTAACAAAGGGTTTTGTGCAACTGAATGGCTGAGCCAGAAGCCAAGAAAAAGGTGTTTAAACAATGCAAGGCTGCCTTGATATTCTCTTCATCCTTCACTAGAGTGAGGAAGAAATCATCAGTGAAATGGCCATTGACAAACTATTGGGAGGAATTTGACAAGGAGATTCCCCTAACAGTTCCCATGGAAATGGAGTGAGCTAACAAGTAGCCAAACCCCTCAGTAGCTAACACATAAAGAGTTGGAGCCAGAGGGCAACCTTGCCGAATGGAACGGAAAATCCCAAAGGTGGAAGATTGGTAGCCATTAATGGTAATGTAGGTAGAGGCATCATTGAAGAGCATCTATACAGATTGAAGAAATCTTTGGCCAAAACCCATAGCATGAAGCATCACAAGGATAAAATGCCATTCAATACAATCATAAGCTTTAGTAAAATCAATTTTGAGAAAATGGGCTTTCTAGTGAGACTTACGAGCCCATTCTACCCAAACAACAATGATGTTGTCAAGAATAAATCTTGACTTAATAAACCCTATTTTCTTAGGCTGGACAATTTGCGAAAGCATGTGTTAGATCTTGAGAACCAGTGCTTTCACAATGATATTGTAGGAGACATTGAGAAAAGTGATGGGCCACCAGTTAAAAATGTCCTCAGGATCCCCAGTTTTGGGAATGAACTTGATATTCCCCTGGTTAATGATATCCCCAAGAGATTGGGTACAAAAAGCTTCTAGGTAGACCTAGTGGAGATTTGGACGAATGGCATCCCAAAGTGTTTTGTAAAACTCACATGGGAAGCCATCACAACCAGGGGCTTTATCATCAGCCATGGCAAACACAACTTCACTAAGATCCTGCAAGGAAAGCAATTGGTCACAAAAGACCCACTGGGTAGGGGAGACACACTGAGGAACCACTGCAATGCAATTTGCAAAAGCTTTCTCGCTGGTAGGGGAATGACCCTGAGTAGCAAAGACCTATTCATAGTGACGAACAAAGGCTTGCAAAACATCAGGAAGCTCCGTGAAAAGGGAAATACCTTCTCAGATTATAGATATGCTTGTACTGGTATGCCGAGGACGGAGGGCAGTAAAAAATTCCTTTGAAACTTGGTCTCCAACCTTTAACTAGTGTAGTCAGGCTTTGATCTGGGCTCCTCTGGTAGCATGGTTGTCAGCCACTTGCTTCTAGTGGCGTAACTTAGCAAGATTTATTTGCAGCTCTTGATTGAACGAGACTTGAGCTAAGGCTTCAGTGGCAACACGCAAAGCTTTGGTGTTGACATCATAGGCTCTACGAGGACAGTTGGCCAATTGCCTGCCATAGATGTGCAAGAAATGAGCTGTATGCCTAAAGGTGTCATTCTACCATTGAATCCATCCTGTCAAGTGTATGGGTCTAGGATCAAGGTTCCAAACCCGATGAATGTGGGCCATAGTAGAAGGATGATGAAGGACATAAGTATTAAAGTAAAATTGTGTGGTGGGAGGCCTAGCCTTAGTTGTCTGCCAAACAATAGTAAATTGGATGGGAAAGTTGTTTGACAAGGTCACATCAACAAGAGGAGTGACCGGTAAGGCTTTCTTTTTAGAAAAGGAGAAAAAAGATTGAGCTGAGATCATAGCACGATCAAGCCTTTTATGAATTCTATCAAAAGAAGCCCTGTAATTAGACCAAGTGTGCTAGGCCCCATCAAAATGGTGGCGGCCCACATTGGGATCAAAAAGCCCTAATTTATTATGCATGTAATACCAGGCTTCCCTTTCACCAGTTGTCCATTGAAATGGTACAAAACCATCCTTGTCAAATGCCATCTCCACCATATTGAATTCCCCACAAACAAGCCAGGTAGCAGGTGGCAGAGAATCCGCAAGCCAACACCACAGGTGAGATCTCTCAATAGCATCATTGGGAGCATAAACATTAACTATGCCAAAGGAATGATTCTCAATAATGAAAGTGGCCCAAACAACCTATTGCATGGGATCAGAACCATGGCTAACTAGAAGGGAATGCCAATGAGGAGAGAGGAGAGTAACAACTCCACCTCGGCCAGCCTTGTGATGAGAACAAAGAGCAAGGCTCTTAGGCCAAATAACTTTACAAGTAGCATCAAGCATGAAACCTAAAATCTTAACTTCCTGGAGGCATAAAACATCCAGATGAAAAAAATGCTTACACAAATCCCTGACAAAATATTTTATGTGTAGGTCTGTCAACCCATGAATATTCCATGAGATGTACTTCATGGAATAACAGTGTCATCCATTCCATCCTCATCCCCAAGGGAGTCAAAGCTATTAGACAAATATCCTGGGGAAAAAATAGACCCATAAAATTCTAAAGAAATATTACGTCACTTATCTTGCATGCCATTGAATTTAGTCTCAGCATGCCTAAAAGGGCTGCGAGAGCGGTGGAAAGAGCTGGATGAAATAATCTTGGCAGCCGTCGGAGGCATGCTGGTTGGAGGAGTGAAAGCCTGGGTGGTGGAAACATCTTTCCCCTATGAGAAAGGGTTTGAAACTTTGATAACAAGGGTTTCCAAGAAAACTATGTTATCAGAAGGTGGCAGATGGGAGGCAGGAGCTGAAACAGGCTGCTTGTGGGGCTTGTTACGGGGACCGATAGTGACCCATTCATCTCTTTTACCCTCTTCTTTCTTGCTAGCCTCAGCCGGCTGTGAACTAGCATCCTTGGGAGGAGGCTTGGTATGAGGCACTGCCAAAGGGCAATCCTTAATCTTATGCTCTGCAGATTGACACTGATAACAAGTATTGGGAAGGTTAAGATAGAGCACCTTCTGGGTGAAGGTGGTATCACCAACCTGAATCTTTATGGATTCTTTGAGATCCCTAGAAAGGTCAACCTCAACACAGAGCCTCTTGTGAGGGTGTGGATTAAGAAAATGGTCATGCTCAAGACATATAACCCTACCGAGCTTTTTTCCTATGGCTTGCATGAAAGGCCAACAAGGTAAGGGAAGACCAAGGAATTAGACCCACACTGGGACCTTGAGCTTCTTGTCATCAGAGATAGAGAATTCTTGAGACCAGTGTTGGAAGATTAACAACGAGACCCTGAGGTTCTAGGGACCTTTGGAAAAGATAGCATCCACATGGGAGGGGTTAGAAAAGCAAAAAAGAAAAAAGCCTTTGGTAAGGCTCTGAATGCCTTCCAGGTGGATTCCATGAGGAATCCAGTTCTTTGCAACCTAGTCCTTGAGAACATGTTCAGGGGGGCTGCGACCCAGAAAATAGCCAATCAGGGTCTACGATTCAAGCCAAGTGCATGGATCATTGAATTCATTAATGGGTAAAACAATATCAGGCTGGGCCATACCTCATGGAATACTTTGGGTACAAACTTACGGGGGTGATTTCTTGGCGGCGCCATTGATATCCAAAACCACACTAGCACCAACATCAACTACTTGGTGGGAAGTGGTTGGAGCCATATATATTTCACTTAAGTGACTTTATTACTTTATAATTCTATTTTAATGTTGAGATTTACTTTATGTTTTAAATCAACATATGAGTTAATATTACTTTACAAAATAATGTTTGCACATTATATATTTATATATATAGTGTAAATAGTTATTTTGGACCCTTTAAGTGATATTACACTCAATATTTTAATTAGACATGTGCTAAATTATTCACTTAAGTTGTGTATAACAACATGTCTACAATCTCCTACTTTTCATGCAATTGCATCTCAAGAGTCCATTTTACATGTAAAAAAGCTAAGACTTTTTAAAAATATGTCATTGCATATATGTAATCCCTTCTCAAGAGTCCACTTTACATGTAAATGACTTTTTCATGTCTATTGCATGACATGTAAATGCCTCCCAAGAGTGCATTTTGTTGGAGTTGATGAAAAACAATCCATAACTCCCAAGAACACCTGCATGCAAACAACTATCACAGAAAGAGAGAGAAGCAAATAGCTATGGATACTTGAACGTATGGATCCACCAGAAAGGAGAAATCCTTGATGTGCAAAAACAAAAGTTACAATCAATAATGAAATGTCAGAAAAAGGTTACAAAGTGTTATGAGATCAATCCTTATAAAAGGAGATCAGAAAACATAAAAAGGTAAAACCCTAGGTTGCATAATAATAATTAATAAAATAATTAATTATTGTATGCCTAAAGTTTAGCTTAAGTAGAAAGAGGTAATAAGTGACTTAATAATTAAATCAATATGATTCAATTAATAAGAAAACACTTTATTACTCTAACACCCCCCCTTAAGATAAACTTTGGGAGAAGTTAAAAACCTAGAAAGAACAACTGAAAGCAAATGGGTCCTGACAACAAAGGCCTAATCAGGTACCCAAGTAAAAAAGAGAGTCTCTATAAAGTGGAGAAATAGAGAAAACCACATGGGAAAAACTCTACTCTAAAAAGAGACAAAGACTAGTCTGAAGGACTGAAGAAGCCTCCAAAACTAGGAATGTTCCAGAAAATAGGAACAAAGATGAACATGTACAATATCACTAAACCATGAAACTGCAAACTCTGTCAAGTAGAAACTGATGATTTGAAGATCCTCCATAGAAATATGACCAGGTAGAGAAGATTGTAAGCTACATGAGTGTCCTTAATTGACACTACTCGAATTATGAGGCAAACAAAGGCAAACACCTGAACTCAAAGATATAGATGGCATAAACACCAAAAGTCTAAAGAGATGATCAATCAAAGCTAGAAGAGTGCATCCAAAAATAGGAAAGAAAAGAGTGTCCATATGGTAAATGATCCATCTCACCAAAATGCATAGGTACCTAGCCACTACAACCACCTAGTACATAGGATCAAATATTGAATACATATCTCACACTATCGAACCAAGGAAGTAGTAGAACCAATAGTAGAACCCCCCCATACTGCTGACAAGGGAGTAATGATAGGTACATTGAAAAGATCATCCAATATGAACTGCATGATGAAGAAGAATCTAAAACATCAAATGTGTAGAGAGAGTACAAACACATATAGAGATACCTGAGGCTAATGTCATTGGAGGAACACTCACATGACAAAAGAAGATGGCAAAAAAAGGCAAACATCAAACCCCCTGGCACTTTATAATGGAGTGCGAGTACATAAAGCACGAACATGTGCAATATCCCATACATACAATAGAATGACACTTTATCTTAGTGTGTGTGAATAAAATAATGCTAAAAAAATGAAGTATACATTGGTCAAGGAAGAGAAAAGGTTGCTGAAACAAAAGAATAGCCTAAGACGAGCCATCCCTCAAAGGGAAGAGATCCCAAGACCTGAAACATCCAAGATATCCACCAGACTACAAAAATAAAAGAATCTAAATAAAATGAACCTAGAGTAGAATCTGGAAAAATGACTCACAACACTAAAAATCTCTCTGAACAAGCTTTCCAATGATATATCATTTTCCAAAAATGGAGTTCGGATGCGCAAGATAAAGCTCCCAGAGTGCAAAAATAAAGATCTGGCTTTGACAGAGAAAAAAACCATTAGAAAAATAAAACTAAAAATTATAACCTTCAGATCTGGAAAGAGCTTAGAATTAGCTTTCCGATGATATCTTGTTTGCCAAATTTTTACACCGTATGCTCAAGATATGAGAAAAAAACAAACAGCTGCACTGGAGGGCCCAAAGAAGGTGTTTGGAAGGATCTGAGGATGGGTGACGTCAGAAAAAGGAAAAAATCACACATGAAACCATCAAATTAGATAAAAGCTTAGAAAGATCTTTTCTACAATATCTTGTTTGCGGAAAATAGAGCCCGAATGGAAGAGGAACGGATCTCGGAATGCAGGAGGTTTGAAATGCCAAGATCGCAGAGAACATCTAACTTTCACAGAAAAAAAATGACATCAAAATAGAGAAATCACAAAAACATACTAGAAAATTCAGATTGGGCTCAAAACCAGCTTTCCAACAGTATATCGCATGCCCAATTTCGATCCCAGATGCTTGAGATATGGACAAAAAACCATAGGTAGCTCCAAAAGGCTAAAAAATGTGTCCAGATGTGCTGATGTTAGCACTTCAAGCGCTTAAACTTGACAACTAGATGGCCGTTATAGCATACAAATCCCTTAGAGCTAAAAATTTGGGCCCTTGGTCACCATATGACCAGAGGCTGAGAATGCATGTGATCAGTAGGCTTAAATTTGACAGCCAAATGGTCGTCGCCACCCAATTAAAAAAAAATTTCAAAGTCCCACGTGCACCTCAAGATCTATGTCAGGCAATTCCGAATTTTGCCTCGATTTGCATACCAATATATTTTTTTCTTCAATTTGCATGCAAAATAGTAAAATGGTTACCTTAATTTATGTGTTAGATAGGTACAATTTGTCTCGATTTATGTGTCAAAGCTGTATGGATTCTACATCAATTTGTGTGCAAGGTCATACAGCCTAGTACACAAAAAAAATTTGCCTCAGAAGCCAACTTTTCCAAAATCGATAAGTTTTATATGGGTTTTGGGTATCTCGAACCTTTCGGACATAACCGTGATGTCCATTTTGGCTAGAAGTGCTCCAAAAAATAGTGATTGCCTTAGGATCCGTGCTGGGGCCGATTGCAATTTTTGTTTGCACAGATTCCAACTTTGTCCAAATTGGACAAATTTTATATGGATCTTGGGGTTTTTGGACACTTTGAACACAACCGCGAGGTCCATTTGAAGCCAAGATCACCAAAAAATAGGTCCACCAAATCTGACAGGAAAACCTCTAAAAATGCAGATTTGACGAACATGGCCAAATCTCTCAGAAAGAGGACAGGGGCAAGCAGATCTGAAGCTTTGATACCATGTTGGAGTTGATGAAAAACAACCCACAGCTCCCAAGAACACTTTCACGCAAACACCTGTCATAGAAAAAGAGAGAAGCAAACAACTATGGAGACCTGAACGTATGGATCCACGAGAGAGGAGAAATCCTTGATGTGCAAAAACAAAAGTTGCAATCAATAATGAAATGTCAGAAAATGGTTACAAAGTGTTATGAGATCAATCCTTATAAAAGGAGATCAGAAAACATAAAAAGGTAAAACCCTAGGTTGCATAATAATAGTTAATAAAGCAATTAATTATTATATGCCTAAAGTTTAGCTTAAGTAGAAGGAGGTAATAAGTGACTTAATAATTAAATCAATATGATTCAATTAATAAGAAAACACTTTATTACTCCAACACATTTTACACTTGGAGTTGCATTTAAGTATTTTATGTAAAAAATAAAATATGTATATGCACTCCAAGAGTGCGTTTTGGCTGGGAGGTCATGTTTGAGACAAAATATGCCAAGACATGACATGTGAGTGCATTTTTTGTTGGGACTTTCATTGAAGTATTTTTATGTCAAAAATAAAACATGTTTATGCATCTCTAGAGTGTGTTTTGGTTTGGAAACATTATACAAGTTTTCAACAAGCCAAAACATGACATGGACATGCACTCCAAGAGTACATTTGGGTTGGGAGTTGCATTTAAAATGTTTACATGCCAAATACAAAGCATGTTTTTGCCTTCCAAGACCACGTTTTGACCAAGGGCATCATTCCAAGCCAAAAACATGACATGCATTTGCATCCCAAGGGTGCCTTTTGGCTGGAAAACTTTGTTCAACTTCACTGCATGCTAAAATGTCATATGCATTTGCATCTATAAAATGTGTTTTGCACTAAGAACATGTTTTCATGCCAAAATGTGACATGCTATTGCATCATTAGGATGCATTTTGGCTGGGCCACTTCATTTAAGTCATTTACCTCTCAAAAATAAAGCATGTATATGCATCTTATTAGTGTGTTTTTGGCTGGGAGTCTTCTCAAAGGCATTGGCATGAAAAACATTGCATGTATATGCACTTCTAAGCTGCATTTTTGGTTGGAGTCTTAACAAAGGGTTTCATGTGCAAAATAAATAATGCATATGCATCTCTAGAGTCCATTTTTACTTCCATATGCATTCTTCATCCTTCCAAGAACAAGTTTTGTGCATTATCAGCCCAAAACAACTCATGCATGGGCATCATTTGGATGCATTTCTCATAAAAAATTCTCAACAAACTTGTTCTTGGTAAATCTTTGTGCTTTGGAAGGATTTTGCAAGTTGTTTTTTATCAAATGCAAGTAAAAATGAGGCTTGTTGTTGCATCATGAGATCATTATTTGCAACTTGGAAATAGTCAAAGGTTTTTGAGTTGTTGGATGCAAATACACTTCAAGAGTCCATTCTTGGAGAAGACAAAGTCATTTCAACTTCTCTTTCTTCCATTTTTGGCTCATTGAGCTCCAAGTAAGTATATGTATTTGATTTTGTTTTTGTTTTTCTCTAATTTTTCCTACATTGTTGCATTTTATGGCTCTTTTGTATCCATTTTTTCAAATGTAGCCCATGTATTATCCATTTTTGTGGTTAAATAAGTTGAAATCTTCACTTTTTCAATGCATGAAAATCACCCTTCACTCAGAAACAAAATTGCATATGAAGATTAGTTTAAAGTTTTTGACATGTTTGAGTCAATAGCAAGAGGTATGTTTTGTGTTTTTCTTTCTTGTTTGTTTTCTTTTTTGTTGTTTTTTTTTGAAGAAAGTTGAAATCATTCTCTCAAGAATGCAAGTGCATTCATTCATGCCAATTCATCCTTCATTCTCCAATACATGTAACTACATTCCCCAAGTCCATTACATGTGGAAACATGGCATTCTTCATTTCATGTAATCACCTTTCAAGAGTCCATTTTTGGTAAAAGGTCACTCTTTTAACTACCAAAATTACCATTTGCATATTTCCATGTATTTCCAACTTGCATTCTTGGCCACACAAACAAAGCCCCACATGTAATCCATCTTCGCAAGTCTAATTTTTCTCTTATTTTCCCATATACATGTGTCATTCAATTCATTTCCAGCCAACATGTGTGTTCTATGAGTATCTAATCAATACTCCAAATACCTTATTCTTCATAGATCCATCATTGCAAGCAAAAGTGTAATCCTCTCATGGATCCAACCTCTCCAGATGATGTATTTACCCTTTGGAATTTCCATGTTGTAGCACAAGATGTGTCAACACCAACAAAAGCTAAAGGAAAAAATGAAATATCAATATGATTTTGATTTAGTTGTTTAGCATTTGAAATTTGTTAAAATTAGATGTAACATCACTTTTATCAATGGGAAAAGGATCCATTGGAGTGTTTCTCTCAAATTGACTCACTTAAAGTTGATAATGATGAGGCACTGCACACAATTGGGAAAATGAAGAGAACTCTGAAAGAATAATCATATCTCTAATGTCTTTTTGTAAATTAGTAGGAAAAATACATTGTTTATCAACATCAGACATATGATAATAAATCTGTGCATGTAAATGCTTAAATCTACCAAAAAAATCACTAACTTTTTCTTTAACATCTTTTTTACAATGCATTAAATCAGTCAAAAAAAAAAAGGATCAATGTTGTTTTGAAATTGTTGAATGAAAGTATTAGCAATCTTGGAAAGAAATCAATGGAATAAGGAGCCAAAGAACATTACCATTGCAAGGCTTTGTCTTGAAAGGTTATAGTAAACAACTTTTCCATGAACCTATGGTCATGATAGAAATCACTACATAAGATTGGGAAAGTTTTAACATGAGTCACAGGATCACCCTTACCATTATAAGTTTTAAGATGAGGAATCTCAATTCTTTGTGAGATAAAAGCATGGATAATATCCATAGACAAACAAATAGCAATGTCACAAGTAGGAATGTTGAACTTTGATTGAGTTATAGAAGCAAATTTTTGTTGCAAAGAAGACATAGTTTGAACTAATCTATTAATGGTGGAATTAGTAGAAGAAATGGTGGGAGGAGAAACATGAGACATGCTAGGAACATTGTTGGAAATAGAAGGAATATTTGAATATGAAAAGGGATCACTATAGTAAGTGGGCATAGATGAAGGTAATTAAACACATGGAACACTTGAAGGAATAGAAGGAAGGATAGGATTAAGAAGACTCACATGTATATGATTGGAAAATTGGATAAAAGTTGTGATGATAGGTGAAGGATAAGTGGAGATGCGAGGAATGGAAGTAGAGTTAGGTAAAGAGGTTTCAACATTTATAGTAGGTGAAAAAAAACTTAAATCTTGAGAACATTTTCTAAGGGGTTTGACATTGGTGTTAATGATATGAGAAAGGGTATGGAAGAGGTTAATACCATGTTCATCATGATGAATACATTTTCTTAAGCCTTCTTCAACAAAAAGAACTGTAGGATTATGATTCTCTTGAGCTAATCATTTTTCAAAATTTTCAAAGTCACAAGTAATTTTTTCAACTTGGGTAGGAGGAATGCTTAATACTTCATATTCATCATGATAAGAATGATTAGATTTTTTCACCATGATAGGATTAGGATCACTAAGATTCATATTGCTATCATCAAGATTCCTAAGAAAGGAGGGTTCGGGGTCAAATGAACCTATGAGTCTATGACTTCTTCTAATTAGAATGATATAGGTTGGACTCAAAGTGATAAAGCTCATACACAAGGGAATGAAAGGAAAGAGAGATGCAATGCAATTTAAAAGAAATATGCAAATCAAGCAAATTTAACTATCAAATTTAATCATGTAATATGAAATATAAAACTATGAATCTAAAATACATACGATGTAGCAAAGATTTAATGTAAATAGTGAATATCAAAATGCATACAAAGTATATCTAGATATGTAAATGCAATGCAAAGGAGATCTAACACCAAGATCAAAAAGATATAATGCATGAAAGTGGCGGGTTCACCAAAATATGATATTAGAAATGGTTATTAATGGTAGATCCTCACTTCCAATATATATTAGAATAAAAAACCCATCTTTAGGAAAAATATGATTAGAAAAACCCAAAAGGATGAAGGGGTGCTAATGCATGATCTAGAAAAAGGGGTGATTTTGAGGTATTTCCTGTACAGACCTAAATGTATGTATATTAAATGTAAAGTATGACAAACACTTGTGCAATGACAAAGGAAACAATATGATCAAGCAATGTATGATATCAGATATAATGTACCAAAGTAAGTGCTAAAGAAAAATGAGAATGATGTACTCATCTTGAGGGCTAGGAGAGGACAAGTGAGCTTCAGATCTAGAAAAACTTGTTGGATTACTATGGGAATATGAAAATATTCTGGATTTGGAACCTTGAGACCTATAACTCTTGACTGTGAAAATTGCAAAGCCCAAAGACAATGCTAACTTGGGACCCAATTTGACCTATCCTAGAAACACAAAAACTATTGAATTCTATGAAGGATCAGTCACTGGTTCTAAAACTCTAGAAATCTGAATTTGTAACTTTGTCACCTATTTTTGCACATAAGAAAAAGGGTAAATAATTATGGAATGGGGGTTTCATTGGTCAAGCCCCTATATATGAATTAACCTTGAAATGACATAAGGAAAAGCAATTAAAATAAGACAAATGTAAGTATTCACCTTGTTTGTAAAACCCTCATTGATCGATGTTTGGATCTAATAAACCCATGAAAATTTATGAATGCTTTCTTGAGATGTGTTGTAGAATCAAGGATGTCCTCAAAAATGAAATTGATCTACACTTTAAAAATCCTAGATCTTGAATAAATGTATGCTTGATCACCTCAATGGAGAAGAAAAGGAAAGAATAATGGACGTGGATCTTCTTTCTTGCTTGTGAATTTCTCTACTTGGCCATCATGGAAGAGAGAAACTTGCATCAATGAGAGAAGATTACCTTTGAATGGTTCTTAAATAGAATAAGACTTGGAGATCTTGAATTGGGAGTCTTGCCTTCAAATCTTGAATCTAAAAGAGCTTAATTGCACTTGAAATAACCAAAAGTTGGTTGCACATGAAATCTTGATTGTAATTGTGGATGTCAAAATGAGGATCTTCCATGTCCTTTTATACTAATTTTAGGGTTCAAGATTGGCAAGCTGACCACAACTAAGATTGAGAAAAGAAACACCCCTGCATCGGGCTTGGAGCCCATTACAAATTAACCTCCCAAGGAAAAGGCCAACTTCAACCTAGTCCTTAGGACAAGGTTGACTTCGACCTAGTCCTAAAGAGGCAAATTTTTTAAAATGCTCTTGAGGTTTGGGAAGAGTTTCAGGGAAAGAAGATAAGAGGAGTGGGAAATCAAGAATAAACACAATTGGATCTCACAAATCACTAAAATAAGGCCTAATAGGTCCTAGAGCTTCCAAATAAATGGGTGCTAAATTTTTAGGATGGTACAGGAACAAAGCTAGACTTGTTTGCAAAGGGTACTCACAAATGGAAGGTATCGATTTTGAGGAGACTTTTTATCCTATTTCTATAACTAAAGATATTAGATTATTTATTTCACATGCTACTTACAAATATTTAAAAGTATATCAAATCTATGTCAAGTCTATATTTTTGAATGGTCAGTTGGAAGAGGAAGTTTATGTTGAGCACCTTGATGGATTTCCATTGATTGATTACAAAGACATTGTTTGTCGATTGAAGAAAGAATTGTATGGATTGAAACAAACCCCTAGAGCCTGGTACACAAGACTGGATAAGTATCTTCTTAAAATTGGTTTCAACAAAGGTATTGCTGACACTAATTTGTATTTCAAAGTATCTTAATTATTGAAGTCTTTCTTGATGATATCATTTTTGGTAGTAATGGAAAATTGAGTAAAGAATTTTATAATGAGATGTAGAGTGAATTTGATATGTCTATGATCAGTGAGATGAAATTTTTTCTTGGTTTACAAGTTAATCAGAAAAGGGAATTTTCATGTCTCAGTCTAAGTATGTGAAAGAGTTGTTGAAGAAGTTTGAATGGATGACTCCAAACCTATCGGTACTCTTATGGCATGACTGGTTGTGATTTAAATAAATTTTATGATTCACCTAGTGCAAATCAAACCAAATACAAATCAATAATTGGTGGATTGTTATACCTGACATAAACTAGGCTTGATATTATGAATGTAGTTTGCATTGTTGCTATATTTCAGTCATAACCTATGAAATATCATGTTGCAGTGGAAATAGTCTTCAGATATTTGAAATGGATAGTTGACTATGGTCTATGGTATCCTAGAGATGATGATTTCACATTGATTTCCTTCACCAATTCTGATTGGGTAGGTAAAGTGGATGATAGAAATAGCACAAGTGATGATGCATTCTTCTTAGGAAAGAGGTTAGTTGTTTGGACAAGAAAAAAACAAAATTGTGTTTCTCAATCTATTGTTCAAGGTGAATATGTTGATGTTTCTATTAATTTCACACAAGTGGTATGGATAAAACAAATTTTGAATAAAGATCTCAAAGTAAGTATCAATGAACCTGTTACTATTTACTATGATAACTCGAGTGAAATCAATATTTCAAAGAACCTTGTGTCACATTTAAAAATAAAGCATATATCCATTAAGTATCATTTCTTGAAGGATAAAGTTAGTGAAAAAAATGCCAAGATGCAATGTATATCTACTCAAGAGTATATTGCAGATATCTTCATGAATCCCTTTCTAAAAGATACTTTTGAGTATCTCTGAGGTAATCTTGGGGTAATTTCCCCTCCTAGTCAGAGCTAGAGATGCATTGAGATACATTATTTTAGTATTATTACAGAGACTATTTTTCATCTAGATTGATATTTTTGGTGGCTACTACTTAGGGGGAGTAGTTAGTCTTATGAGGTATGTCAAATTTTGGGACAGATATTCAGTTATTTTTGGCTTCTTTGCCTTAGTGCATATATTGGCATTGGTTATTGATGTCAAAGGGGGAGAGATAGCCATGTGAAAAAATATGTAAAACTAAGGGGGAGAGATTGTTCTCTAGCGGAGAAGACTTTTTAGAGAGACTGAGGAAGATATATTGTGGATATTGTTGGTACTATTATTGATATGGTTTTTTTGTGCATTGATTTGGTTTTTTACATTATATTTTTCCATCAATGCCAAAGGGGGAGATTATTGGGATATTGTGAAAGTGTGTGCTTCAGATATCACTATCACATATTTGAGAGATGTGTTTTCATTGATGTCAACATATTATCTTTGCAGTATTGTAGATATATTGCAGGAATGTTCAATGGAATGATTGGTTTGGTACAACTATTGTATTGAATATATGATGATGAAAATATATAGATGTGTTGAGGTATATCTATAATTGATCTATGTCAATTTACAAAGGTTCATAGTGAGATTTGAGTTAGTTGTGGTTGAATTATCAGAGACTGGTATGTTGTTATTTTGGACGTGTTTGGGAAGAGACAAAATGACAATATTAGGATCAATGTGGATCAGTGTGATAGTATTTTAAGATGAAAAGGATATGAAATGTTTAGGACTTGGGTTTGTGTCCTTGACATGATTGGTTCATTTATTTGAAGATCACAAGTTATGTTTCTAGAGTGATAGTGTTTACTATTTATTGTTCCTAGTATACAACATAGAGATTATTATGAGTTCTAAGATAGAGGTGTTGTTGGTGTTTATAAGCTATTCAATGTTTCTTTTTTATGTCTTATGATTGTATTCCATTCATTTTTTTGGATCACGATCATTGGTGTGATCACTTTGGATAATTTTCTTGTGGCATGCTGGTGTTCTTATTGTTCTTGGCTGACATGATTTCTGTAACATGTTGCAATGGCTCATGGCATAATTTATGGATTTTTTATGTGTTTGACAGTGTTCTTATGGACAATTGTTATGTCTTAGCTGATATCCAATGGATTTATTTATAATTTGAGTTGTAATCATGTAATATTTTGTAATTAGGTGTTTAGGTTGATCCGACCTTGTTTGTCTTTGCAAGGTTGATGAAATGTATAAAAAGATGTAATCATTTTTAAGTGTGAAGGAATGTGAGAAGGTGATGATGAATGTGTGAAGAGGTATGAGTGGAATCTAAAATTAAGGTAGAGATTTGGTGTACTTCATCAATGTTGTATTAGAATATTGGAGATGCCATTAGTCAGTCCATAAATTAATGGATTATTGTCCATAGTTGATTATTGTTCATTCAGGTTTGTAGCCCTTGTTGTAATTTTTAGGGTTATTTCCCTTAGTTGTATTTGAGAAGTTAGATCTAGGCAGTGTACCTAAATACATGTGCATTCCCCTTTGTAATACTCCTAATTGGGTGTAGTGACTTTAACTAAGTACCATCTAGTGGATTTGATTCCCACTGTGGTTTTTCCCCTAACGGGGTTTCCACAAAAAAATATTGGTGTTATGTGTTCATGTGTTTTGTGGACTAGTTCTTTCATGCAATACTTTAAAATTTGAGATTAAAGGTGGAGAAGAGGGGAGGAAATGGTTGATAACAAGGGAAGGAGTGAAGGATCGAAAGAGGTGGGTTCCTAAATCCTTCATATCAACTACAATACCTAAATGCTAAATGATATTTATTAAACCCTAAAACCTAGGCATTAAACCATAACTCATATTCCCTAAACCTTGAACCTTATACCCTTGGACCTAAAACATAAACTCTAAACTATAGGCCCGAAACCTAAAGAGGGGAAAGGATGAAGGGAGGGAGAGGTAGAACCTCAACCCTCCATCACTAATTTTAAAACCTAAACCATGAATAATTTAGAGAGAGGAATATGGGGAGAGTGGGTGAGGGATTGAGGGAGAAGGGGTAAGGAGAGCGTTATACACATTGATATGTTGCTGGCATTGTTGTCATTGATGTCAAAACATCAATACCAAGTTATTTGGTAGTATCAGTTGGTTGTTGGTGGTATCAATTGGTTGTCAGAAGCATTGATTGAATGTTTGCGGTTGTTGGTATATTGTCAGTATGTTGTTGGTATGATATCAAGGTTTTAGTTACATGCGTCAAACAATTTTTGTACGTGCAATTTTGATGAATGCTACTAGGTGTACTTTTTTCTAATATGGAATACATCTTTTGGTACATTTGTATTTTTTGGTGAGTGTAGTTGGTTGGAGTTTTTGTTGGTACCTATTGATTATTGTATGTACAAAGTTATTCTAGGTGTTCCTTCTACCTGGACATTCTTACAGTTCATCAATTTTTTTGGGTATAGTGATTATATCTTGTTCTAGAAAAGTTTCATCAACTCATATCTATCAGTTGGCTCAGATTATTTTTTAATCAAGTCATAGACTTGGTTGTGGTGTTGCATACTCTTTAAGTAAATGTGATATGAAGTGTATGTATCTTAAGGGTTACCTATATTTAGGTCCTATGTTAACATGTTATAAATATTTCTTAAGTGCGACCCATATTTAGGTCTGGTGGTAGTGTGTTAAATGTAATTGTAATATCTTTTGTTATGTGGCCAACATTATTTTGGTTGGGCTGAAACATTTAGCTACCTTATCGGGTGTATTTAAATAAGATATCATGTTTGTATATGATGAATTGATGAATTTGTATATATGCAAGAAAAAATGATCTAAAGGCAATATAGTGCAAGTTTGTTTCATTGGATACCTATTAGCAGTGTGTAAGCAGAAGAAAGACAAGTGAAGAATTGTAGTGATATAGTGAGAAGGTCTTACATACTATATTGCATAATTTTGGTATATGTTGGCAGAAGATCTATATTAGACTTTTTCTATCAGTGATTACTATTCTTTTAACTAGAATTATTCCATGCATAGTCTGATGCAATTCTATCAATTCACATTTTTTCAATAAAATATTTTGTAATACATATTTTATATATGGGTAGTTAGTCCAACTGGAAGTGAGCCAAAGTATAGTGAGAAAAATTGCAGTGAGAAAATTGGTAGTGAGCCCTTATAAAAATCACCTTAATCAGTGTTTAATTTCATGAGAATTAGCTTCTCCATGGTTTTTTCTATTTTTGGTTTCCTTGTTATACCTGGTGTTATGGTGTTGATTGTTCCTATTCTTTAATGCTTTTATCAATCACAATTATTTGAATGGTTTGTATTCTTATCAGTTCAATAAAATTTTTAGAAAGCATTTATGAATAACTAACTCACCCTCCCACCCCCTTCTCAATTTTTTGACCTATTCAATAATTGGTAACAAAGCTTGGTCCCTTGTAGATAGAGATTAACCACTTGAGGGAGATCTTAGTTTCTCAAAAAAAATGGAAGGAGAATATTATGATGATGAGAATTGGTATATCATGATGAGCGACATTGAGAATATTGAATCAAAGAATGAGGAGTTAAAAAGAAACCTGAAGGAAGCCAATGTATGTATTAGTAAGCTAGGGGATCAGAGCCAGAGGTTCAAAGAAAGGCATAAGGAAGTCAGTTAGTAATTTAAGGAATAGAAAGAAAAGGTGACAGAGTTAGAAAAGACGTTGAATGAAAAGAAACATACCGATGAATTTATCAAAGATGGGTTAAAGAAGAAAATAGAAGGTTGGAAGAGGATCAAAGAAGAACTGAAGATCACCTTAGAGAAATGGAATATATCTGAAGAAAATATCAAGGACATCATCAAGATGAATTCAGAGAAAAATGAAAATATGAGTCAAGAATAAAGGAAGTTGAGATCTGAAGCTAAGGTTTGTAAGAGAAGTACTATTTTGGATTAGTTATTATCCCTACAGAAGAGTCATAAGGATGAGGAAGGATTAGGTTTTACCAATGAATTTTTAGATCTGAAGGACAAAGGCAAGGAGAAGGAAGTTGAAGCTAAGGTTAAGTTTGAGGTAGCTAACAAGATTGGGAACTAGAATACATCTATAAGAAGGCCTCCAATAAGACAACTAAATGCTCAAAGGTACTTATCTTTTAACAATTATTGTTAGACTTACAAGAATTTTGGTCATAAGGTTGTTGAACGTAAGACGTGGAAAGAACAAAGGGTTCAATTATTTAATTTTAATAAGGTTGGTCATAAAGTGAATCAATGAATAAGTCAAGTTTATAATCCAATTAAGAAGAGAGGAATGAATAATATCTTTCACAGAAATTTCTATGTGTGTCATAATTATGGTCACAAGGATAATCAATGTAGATCTAGGGTTCAGTCAGTGAGATTGGGTTAGAGGAATATTAATTGTTTCAAATGTGGTCAGATTGGTCATTATGCTAACACATGAAGATTTGGTGGTGCTTTGGTAAATACTGGAGATGGTAATAATGCAATATTTTCAAGTGAATTTTAGAAGACTAATGTGACATGGAAGAGGGATGTTGTTGGTGAATAGAGTCCTGTGGTATCAAATTCTAGTACTATTTTTTTAAGTAACCGAGTCAAATGCTTTGACTTAGGGGGAGTATTAAATTCTATATTAGTCACTCCCCCTTCTCTAAAGAAATACTGGTTGCAACTAGCTTGTCTCTAATATGATGGTTGGACAAATAATGATTGTAGATTCATCGGTTGATTAATGTACGATTGGGTTACAATAGCAATGATTGATTTTTGATAGGAAAAGAGAAACTATGAAGGTTCATGGTTATAAATGTGAATATTTGAAATCATTTGGCATTGTTGCAAGAAGAAAAATTAGAGTTTTAACTAAACCTTGAGAGAAAGGTTGAAGAATAATTCTTGAGTGTGATCATGGAATCTCAATTGGTTGTTTGTGGTACCAGTGCAAACATATCTTGAGGATGTTAAAGAAGAATAAGATGGGGGAATTTTATCATGATAGGATCATATAGATGGAAGAAATATTATCATAGGATGATTGATAGAGGATTCAAAATCTTGGATTGGATATATGGGGAGAATTTCCTTGGTTTGATGACAAGGACTTTATAATGTTTTTGTTGAGCCTATTTCAAGATGGAAACCTAGTATTGAACAAGACCTAAGAGGTGAAGAAAGAGGTAATTGAAGATATCACAGGGTTGTGAAGTGTTGATGACTTACCAGGAAAGAAGACAATTAGTTACAAAAAGATAAAGGAGTTGACTAGTATTGACCGTGATCAGTGTGCATTCCTGATAATACTTATGTTGATCTAGTGGTGAGGTATGTTTCCTATGGCATTTTCTATAAAATTCAGTTTTAAAATCTCAATGGTGCCACTTTAAATATGGCTATTTACATTTCTCATAAAATAGTTAGGGAGAATGTTCAATTTGATCTGTACAAATTTCTATTGGATGATTTTCTTGAAAGTAGTCAAGATGACTATAGAAGATGGTTATGGATTTTGGTTTGGATATTTGGTTGTGTGCTTAGTGTTCTATTTCTTGATATCTTTACTAGATAATAAAAAAATTGAATGGAGAATTGATATCTATGTCAATAAACATATTTACAGATACCTAGGATTTTTGAAGAACTGTGCAAATGCTTGTAAAATGTATTTCACTTTATTGCAGATGAATTTTTGTTCTAGTGATTCATGTTAAGGAGGGTTCCTCCTCTTGTCAAAAAACTATAATTTTTTATGTTGGTGGTTCCCCTCCACAACCTAAAAGGAGAATAACTAATTATAAAGAAAAGGAAGTTGTTACTATCTCAAAGGATGAAGAAGAAGAGGCTAAGAAAAATAAGGAAATAGAAGAGAAGGAAGAATAAGAAGAGTTTGAGAAAAATGTGGTTTCTACATCACAATCTAACTCTATAGATTCTAATGTGGTTATGTCTATGCTAGAAGTAGGGTACCCAATTTAATCAAGGGGTTAGTAAATAGAAATAAAGGGTTTGATCTAGTGGGATTATCCATGATGTAATCTATGACCTATTTGTAAGGCTAATAGGCTAGCTCTAAGGTGTTTTATAAACTGAGAGTTTCATTAGGCCAAGGGGTATTTTAAGGGTTGTAATAAGGTCTTTAGGTGATTTGGAGATAGGTCTAGGCATAAAGATATTCTTAAAATATGAATTAGAAAAGTGATTAAAAAGATGTAAAGCAACATTTAAAAGTTGTGCAACTTTTAAAAGTTGCTCGAAAAGTTACAATTTCATTACCAATAACCACAACCATTTGAAAAATAGTTGTAGCCATTGGGAAGGATCTATTTGAGTCCCTTTTGATCATACATGATCAGAAGTATAGAAAATTTTATCAAAGTTGATTGATGTATGAAGTTTGGTGGAATTATGAATGAAGAAACCCTAATTTTATGTAAAACTATCTGATTTTTGTAATGTGTGATCTGATTGGTGATTAGAATTGATGCACATTTTAGGGATTTTTATAGTGTTGTGTATTATGGTCTAGATACAATTGGTTTGAACCAATTTGGTTGATATTGGTGAAATTTATGTTTAGATTTGTGGAAATAGTCTAGGAAACCATCATTTATAGGGACCAATCAAAGATGGAGCCCTAACTTGCACTTCAACCATGGAAAATCCATGAATCCTGGTGGAATAAAAGTTAGGGGTATGTACTGTAATAATCCTAAAGGTAAGGATTAGGGTGTATGGGTTGGTAATTTTCCCACCAAGCCCTAGGCTAAAGAAGCCCATGTGTTCAGTCTAAAATTGTGAAGATGTGAGAGACAGTCATGCCAAAGGAGTGGTAAGAGTTGAATAAATGATGAAAATAGTGTAATTGGAGATATTAGATCATATCTAGGTGGTTTTTGTGACTCGGTGAACCCATTCCTTAGGACCTCCTTTGGAAACCTATCCTAATTAGGCATATTAGGTTTGTGTCCTTTGTTGAGTGTTTGGGGGTGCAGGAACAGAGTCGAGATCTGACCTCTTAGAGTTTGACCAAGAACCATAAAGGGTATTCAAAAATATATTTTTTTTGAAAAGAACTTTGGAAAATTCCAATTTTCTTGGAAGAAATTGAGTCCTTAGGGCTACTAGCTAGATAGGTCAGTTTGGTGTAGTGTGATGTCAATTATGAATCTAAGGTATCTTAAGGAGGAGTCAGTCTTATCACTCCCTTGGGACACAAATCTTATGACTATATGGGTGATAGTTGAATTGAGGATGCAACAAAGTTACTTAGTGAAAGGAAACACTGAGAATAGAAAACACACCATCGAATGGTAATCGAGCTCATTGGTGACCCCACTGAGAACTCCAACATAGTTACTTAGCAATCTAAAAAGATACCAAGCCAAGTCAAAGGTTGGATAAGTAGTAGAATTGGGGATACCATTCTTCTAGTTTCCTACTCTTCTTCAAGTGGTATCAGAGCACTTGGAGAATCCTTGGGGAAAAGGATTGGGTAAATGGTAGATGGAGGAGATGGTGAAGAGATCCCTGCAAGGGTCACCAATGTAGAGCTCACAAAGATAATGAAAGAGCACATGGAAGAGAGTAGAAGGAAAATAGAGATAGAAAAATTAAAGAGAAAGGTAGATAGAAGGGATAGAGAAGACTTTGAAGAATAAGGAGATGGGGATGAAGAAGAGGTCCCTTTACAGGCTAGAGAGAGGGTACCTATAGATTAGAGACCCTTCATTGAAGCTCTTGAAAGGGTAGGAAATAAGGAGAGTAACGAAAACCTACCAATTTTCCCTAGGACGTTGAGTCTAGAGGATATTATGGATTGGTTGGAAGCATTGGAAAATCACTTTGAATGTGATGAAGTGCTAGAGAACCAGAGGGTGATAACTACCAAGTCTAAGATGAAAGGTTATGTCCTTAGTTGGTGGAACTTCTTGCAGAATGAGAGAATGGAAGAAGGGAAAAAACTTGTATCTTCAAGGAAGAGAATGGTTGCATAGATAAAGAAGCAATTTGTACCAGAGGATTACGAGGTAATGATGCATAGGAAGTTAAAAAATATGAGACAAAAGGACTTAGATGTAAGTACCTATGTGAAGGAATTTCAAAAGATGTCTCTGAAGGAAAGAGTACCTGAAAGTGAGAAGCAAAAGTTGGCAAGGTATCTGAATGGCCTCAGAAGCAATATTTAGGATGAAATTAGTCTCTTCAATCCTGAGATAGTTCATGAGTGTTTCAAAATGGAATTGAGGATATAATAAAAATAAAAGAGGAAGGGATATAAGCAGAGTAGAGGAAGAGGAGGAAACTTTAGAGGAAGAGGTTAATTTTGTGGAAGAGGAACATCTCCTAGACCATAGGGAGAGTCAAATAACTAGGACCAAGAGGGAGATTCAAGTCAAAAAGGTAATTTTAGAGGAAGAAGGTCCAATAGAAGAGGAATATTTAGAGGTAGGGGATCAAAAGTGTTCACTAGAAGATGTTTCACTTGCAATCAGGTTGGCACTAGTCTTTTAGAGGCCCTAAGAAACAAGGGTAAACCAATCAAGGAGGAGAAAGAAACATCCATTTGGCCTAAGAAGAAGATAATTAGAGAATTAAATCAAACTCAAGACCTTTTGGACTAGAGAAAGGGGAGTGTCTAATGTTTAATAGGACCCTCTTGAAGGTCTCAATCACAAAGGAGCCCCCACAGATAAAATATCTCTTCAAAACAACATGCAAGGTAAGTTGAAAAGTTTGTAAGGTTATAGTAGATTCAGGATCAAGAGATAATCTTGCATCAATAGAAATGGTTAATAATCTTGGTTTAAATAATATTTCACACCCTTATCCATACAAAGTCTCTTGGTTGAATAAGGAACAACATGCCCTGATAAATGAACAAGTTTGGGTAGAATTCCAACTAGGTGAATATAGGGATAGAATACTATGTGATTTGACTAAGATGGATGCTTGTCACTTAATTCTAGGGAGAACTTGGAAATATGATGTTAGCGCACAACTTGATGGTAAGAAGAATGTCTATACTATGACTAACGATGGTGTGACTTACTCTATGACCCCACTCCCTGATGATGGAAGGATAAACACATAGTAATCAGTGTCATGCTAGTGGATGAAAAAGAGTTCATGAATAACCTCAAAGAGAAGGATACCCCATATTTTTCCCTAGTAGTGAAGCCTAAGGAAGTGGTAAAGAAGAAGATTGAGAACAAGATACAAGAGAGATATGTAGGTCCCAAGGAGGTGAAGGAATTATTGGATAGATACAAAGGGATAGTTGTAGGCAGTATACTAGAAACATTTCCACCCCACAAATATGTTAACCATTGAATAGACCTTATACCTAGGTCTACATTACCCAAAAAAGTAGCCTATAAGATGACACTAGATCAGAATGAGGAGATTGCAAGATAAATACAAGAGTTGTTAGAAAAAGGCTTCATAAGAAAGAGTACAAGTCCTTGTGTTGTCCCTGTAGTTTTGGCCCCAAAGAAGGAAGGGACATGGAGATTGTGTACAGAATCCAGATCCATAAACAAGATTACCATGAAATACAGGTTTCCCATGTCAATGATAGAGGATTTGTCAAATTTTATAGGAGGGTCAAAGTACTATTCCAAGTTGGATGTGAAAAATGGATACCACCAAATAAGAATAAGAGGGGGAGATGAGTGGAAGAAAACTTTTAAAACAAATGAAGACCTTTATGAATGGTTGGTTATGCGATTTGTCCTTTCTAATTCTCCTAGTACATTCATGAGGCTTATGAATGAAGTCCTAAAACCTTTCATAAATCATTTTGTAGTAGTATATTTAGATGATATATTGATCTTTAGCAAGGTTAAGGATGAACATTGAAGGCATTTGGATTTGGTATTAAAAAGATTGCATGAAGAGAAGTTAAAGATAAATTTGGAAAAGTGTGTCTTCTTGAAGGAAGAGTCAATATTTCTTGGCTTTGTGATCTCCAAGGGTAGTTTCAAGATGAATCCCTCCAAGGTGGAAGAAATCCTTGATTGGACAACACCCAGAACTGCAAGTGAGGTAAAGAGATTTCGTGGCCTAGAAATCTTTTATAGGAAAATTATTAAAAACTTTAGTGGTGTATATGCACCTATGATTGAAACCATAAAAGGAGGCATAAAATGTCAATTTTCTTGGACTAGTGAGACAAATGAATATTTTCAGTTTTTGAAGAAGAGGGTAGTAGATCAAACTATCTTAGTGTTACCAAACTTCTATAAGGTCTTCACAATTGAATGTGATGCAAGAAATAGGGCTATAGGGGGATGTTTGAGTCAAGAGGGTAGGCATGTGGCCCTTTTCATTTAAAATTTGAATGAAGAAAAACAAAATTACTCAACATATGATCTAGAAATGTATGCAATGATTCAGTCTCTGAGAAAATGAAGACATTATTTATTTCCCAAGGAATTTGTAATTTACACTGATAATCATGCTCTGAGCTTTTTGAACAGGTAGGAGAACTTAAACCACCAGCATATGAAGTGGATGGAGTATCTACAAGATTTCACTTTTACCATTAAGAACAAGAAAGGGATATACAATAAGGTGGTTGATGCCCTTACTAGAAGTTTATTTGACAGTGAAGGAAATTCAACTAGAGAGTATAGGGATAAATTAATTGAATGATATGTACCACTTATGAATGTTTCAAGGAAGCCGATCAGGTATGAAAGGAAATGGGAGATAGATACCACATGGAGTTCTCTGATTTTATTTTGTAGTAAGGTTTACTATTAAAAGGGAGTCAGCTTTACATCCCTAGATGTTCAATGAGGGAAAACATTGTAAAGGAAAAGTATTGTGGAAGTTTATCCAGACATTATTGGATTGAAAAAACACTTGAACTTGTTCAGAGATTCTATTTCTAGCGAAGGATGTAGATAGGCATCATAATTTTTTTTGAAGAATGCATGGTTTTTCAAAAGGCTAAAGGGAATAGTTCAAATGCAGGGTTGTACACTCCTTTACCGATTCCAAGTAATCCATGGAATTCAGTGAGCATGGACTTTTTCTTAAACTGGGTCATGACAATATATATATTGTGGTGGATAGATTCTCTAAAATGGCCCATTTTCTACCTTGTAAAACTACACATGATGCATCCCATATTGCAGGTATTTTCTTCAAGGAGGTAGTAAGACTTCATGGTTTACCATTATCCATCATTTCAGATAGGGATTCTAAATTTATTGGACACTTTTGGAGGACTCTTTGGAAGAGACTAGGTACAAGTTTGTCCTTCTCCTCAGCATACCATCCTTAGTCTGATGGAAAAATAGAGGTCATAAATAGGTCACTTGGGAACCTATTAAGGTGTTTCACTAAAGAACATGGAGAAAACTAGGATTCCATCCTCCCTCAAGAAGAATTCTCTTACAATGACTTGATAAATAGGAGCACTAGTCTAAGCCCATTCCAAATTATTTATGGGACACACCCAAGAGGTATTTTGGAGTTGAGAGATGTGAAGGATCTGGAAAGGAGAAGTGCCCAAGAAGAGTATTTTGTAGAGGTGATGAGAGATACCCATCAACAACTGAGGGATAAGTTGACACATACTATTGAAAAGTATAAGCAAGGAGCAAAAAAAAGAGAATGGGTGTGTAGTTTCAAGTGGGATCTATGGTTATGATTCATCTCAAAAAGGAGAGGCTTCCCAAAGAAAATTACACCAAGTTGATGATGAGTAAGACATGACCATTCAAGATTCTCAAGAAATGTGGCACCAATGCCTAAAAAATTGATCTTCCTCCTAACATAGGTCTTTCCCCTATTTTTAATGTTTCTGATATTTATGCATATAAGGTTATTGTTAGTGATGTTTTTGATATAGGTCAATTTGAAGAGAGAAAGGAATAATTGGTACAAGATCTACCTAAATAGTCCAAACCTAAGATTTAATGTATCCTAGAAAATAGGGTAAGCAATAAAAAAAGGAGGTATACATACTATGAATACCTCATCAAATGGAAGCAACAACCCCTGGAAGATGTTACTTGGATGATTTTTGAATCTTTTGCACAAACTATAGTCAAAGTCTCATAGTTTCCAACTGAAGGAACTTGAGTTTTTTTGGCCCTAAGAGTATGGTGTAGGGCACCTAATGCAATCAAGGGGTTAGTAAATATGAATAAAGGATTTGATTGAGTGGGATCATCCATGATGTAATCTCTGACCCATTTGTAAGGCTAATAGGCTCTAAGGTATTTTATAAATTGAGAGTCTCATTAGGCCAAGGGGTATTTTAAGGGTTGTAATAAGGTCTTTAGGTGATTTGGAGATAGGTCTATGCATAAAGAGAGTCTTAAGACATGACTTAGAAAAGTGGTTAAAAATATGTAAAGAAACATTTAAAAGTTGCTCGAAAAGTTGCAATTCAGTTACCAACAGCCACAACCATTTGAAAAGATGTTGTATCCATTAGGAAGGATCTATTTGAGTCCCTTTTGATCATATGTGATAAGAAGTAGAGATAATTTTATAGAATTTGATTTATGTATGAAGTTTGGTGGAATTCTTAATGAAGAAACCCTGATTTTGTGTAAAACTGTCTAATTTTCATACTATACAATTTGATTGGTGATTGAAATTGATGCAAATTTGAGGGATTTTTGTATTGTTGTGTGTTTTGGTCTAGATGCATTTGGTTTGAACCAATTTGGTGGAGATTGGAAAAAATTTTGTTTAGATTTGTGGAAACAGTCTAGGAAACTATCATTTATAGGGACCAGTCAAAGATGGAGCCCTAACTTGCACTCCAATTGTGGAAAATCCATGAATCCTAGTGGAATGAAAGTTAGGGGGATGTAATATAAGAATCCTTAAGGGTAGGATCATGGTGTATGGGTTGGTAATTTTCTCACCAAGCCCTAGGCTAAACAAGCCCATGTGTTTAGTCTAGAACTGTGAAGAAGTGAGAGACAATCATACCAAAGGAGTGGTAAGAGTCAAATAAATGATGGAAATAGTGTAATTGGAGATAGTAGACAATATCCAAGTGGTTTTTTTGACTCGGTGAACCCATTACTTATGACCTCCTTTGGAAACTAGTCCTAATTAGGCTTATTAGGTATGTGTCCTTTGTTGAGTGTTTGGGGGTGCAGGAATAGAGTCAGGATCTGACTCTTAGAGTTTGACCAAGAACCATAAAGGGTATTCAAAAATACAATTTTTTTGAGGATACCTTTGGAAAAGTCCAATTTTGTTGGAAGAAATCGAGTCCTTAGGGCTACTAGCCAGATAAGTTGGTTTGGTGTAGTGTGAAGTCAGTTGTGAATCTAAGGTATCTTAAAAAGGATTCAGTATTATCACTCCCTTTGGACACAAATATTATGACTATATGGGTGATAGTTGAATAGAGGATGCAACAAAGTTACACAGTGAAAGGAAACAATGAGTAGAGATAGCACATCACCGAGTGGTAAGCAAGCTTGTCAATGTCTCCATCGAGAACTCCAGAGTAGTTACTAAGAAATCTAACAAGATACCAAGCCGAGTCAAAGGTTGGATAAGTAGTGGAATTGGTAATTCCATTCTTCTAGTTGCCTACTTTGCATCAATGCTAAATGATGGTGATTTTGACAGAATCGATGAACTATGGTCCAGTTGCTCTTCGATGAGTAGAACAAAGATAGAGGAATTATTGACTAATCACTTGATCAATAAGAAGATGATAGTTTATAGTGTGTCTGGTATGCTACTAGTTGATTTGGTCAGAGATATCAAGAGAATATTTTTGTAGAATGGAGCTAATTGTAAGAAGTTTAGGGAGCCTATTGAGAAAAAGTGTACCAATGTGAAACAAAAGTTATCTAGATTAATCAGTGAGACCAAGGAATGTATAAAGGAAAGTTTAGATATATATATATATATATATAGGTATTTTCCTTAGTGGCATGTTGTTGTTGACAACTTTAGAGGAAGAATTGAAGCTATTGAGATAGAATTTAATGAGTTAGAAAATACATGTGATTATTTCAAGGGCAGTGAAGGAAAATAGAGGATAAGAGTTGGACAGTTACAAGGAGAAATGTGCAAGTTATAGAGGCAAAGAGAATATTTGGTAAAGACATTGTGGCTAGTAAAGGGCTTGGTTGAGGTTCGGTTGCAGCATGTATCTAGTATTCTTGTTGATGTAGAAAGTTATGAATGATATTTTCAATCTCTAGACTATATTTCATCTTTTTACATGTTAATGGACCATGATAGTTTGTGTTCTCAGATGGGTGTTGATATTGTTGAGTGGAAGAGGAAAATCTTGATCATTAAGGAAAGGTACAAGAAGGTCTTTAATGTGAAAACTATTGTGTTTATTTAAAATTTCTAAGTTCCAATTTTTGGTCCTTTTCCATTGTGGAAAAAAGGCGGAGAGAAAAAGGAAAATAAGAACATTAATGAAGTATATCTATTGTTGACATAATTGATGTAGATGAGATGAGTAAGTATGTTGATGGCTTTATGATGTGTTTCATCAGTTATGTTTCATTAATGTCAAGTTAGGTTTTCTTAGGTAGATGACTATGTTCTTGGTGTACCAAGTTATGATGTAGAAGATGAATTCTAAGTTATGTTGTGAATTATGGTGTGCAATTTGGTACATAGGCTCTAGAGGCACATGTATAATGCTATATCTATGATCACATATGTGTATGATGAGTTTTATGCAAGTTATAATTAGTTTGGTGAAGATAAGGAATTGGTTTAGTAGTGAAGGAATGGAGAAAAAAGAATTGATTGGTATGTCCCATAGGAATGTAATCAGGTGTTGTGATCAAAGGTGTGTGATCTTGATGATATTATTGGATTTCTATTTCAATCACATTAAGATTGGTGATTGGTGGACACACTTACAAGATTCTAAAGTTTAGATAGTGAAGAAGAAAATATCAATGAAGTATAATCGGTTAGATCCTTGATTGGTGAAGGCAGATCAGTTTGTGAAGATGGTTGAGTATTCCAAAATAAATGATGATGTGTCTAAGATTACGTGGAATTTTAGGTATGATTATTATTGGTCGATTTGATCGATAATTCATGAAGAGGTGCATGAACCTATCAAGGTGTAATATGTTTGACCTTTTGGTGTCAAATCAGAGTGTGATTAGATCATGATGTCAGTGCAAGCTGTAAAATGATTCCAACTTGTTTGGAGGACTTCTATGGAGAAAAAGTCAAATTTTAGATATAATATTTAGGCGGTTGTATGCCCTAATTATTTTAAATATATTAATATAATTTTGTAATTTATTTTTCAAAGAGTGGAAAAATAAGAAGAAGAGATCATGCGTGTGGAAGAGATAAATAGTAAATCAAGGGGTGTGATTTAGACGAGGGGTGAATCTACAAGAGAAGAAGACATGTGAGCCTAATTAGATATGTACAAGCAAGGAATTGTTTCTATCTTCTAGATCAACCTTCTTGTTATTCCCTAACAGTTGCAGCAGGTTAAATCCCTTAACCAGGTATATCCTAATAGATCTTTTATGTAAATCCTTTAACAGGGTGGCACTTTAACTAATGTTTGAAATCCTCTCACAAGGCTACTCCTAATAGGGTTTGTTCTTAACCAGGCTTTATTGTAAGCTCCTAACAAGGCTAAGCTCTTAACTAGATGTACTTTAGAAGAGTACTTTATTACTCATGGGAATCATCCCCACTATGGTTTTTCCCTTTTGGGTGTCCACATGAATAACACTTGTGCTATGCATTGAATTTATGTGGATGTTTATTTCTTGGTGTATTTTTTACTACAAGTAAAGGTTACTTATTGCATGCATGTGGTGATAATTTGAAGGATAAATTTTATCATATTAGATTTGTGTTTATTAGTAGATTATCAATTCACCCCTCCCTATCAGTAATCTTAGGGTCTGATTATTCCAAAAAATGGTATCAAATAACAGGTCCTCTTGGTGATAAGTTTAACCGATTGAGGTAAATATGTGATTGATGAGATGTTTAGAAGGAGGCTCCCAAGTTCACAAAAAATAACTACCTAGTATGGGCAGATAGAATGGAGTTATACATAAGAGGTATGGGTGATCAATACTGGAAGCATGTTGAAACTTAGTATATTGTGCCTCAAGGAACCCTAACTACAAGTCAATTGAAGGAGAAGAAAGATAAAACACAAGCACAAGAATCCATAGAAAGTACCCTTTCCGATATTGAATATATTGATGTAAAAGGATTTAGAACATCTTATGAGGTTTGGAAGAAACTTGAACAAATCTATGGAGGTGACAAGCATTTGAAAAAGGTAAGAGAATAAAGTCTCAAAGGAAAATATGATGACATGAACATTGATCAATATGGTGCAAGAATAAAAGTTGTTGATGTTGCAAGGACTATGTCGATATAGGGAGATTTACCAGAGATATACTAGAGAGAAGAAATCAATATTGTTTTTTATACTTTGAACCAAGTGCAAGTGAATAGGGAACTAACAAAAAACCCTATGAATTATGGTATGGTCATTCTCCAAGTGTGAAGTATTTCAAAAATTTTGGGAGTAAATGTTATATAAAAAGAGATGACTTTTATGGAAAATTTGATCCCAAAAGTGATGAAGGCATATTTTTAGGTTATTCAACTAAGAGAAAGACTTAAAAATGTTTTAATAAAAGGAATAATAAGATGATTTAAAGTGGTAATGTGAATATTGATGAATTTCCTAAGAAATCTAAGGAAACGTGCAAAAAGGAGACAAAAGATGATCAAGGAATAGAGTTTATTGAATCAAAAGAGCCTAGACTGATAGAGCATAACAATGAAAAAGAAGTAGTGGAACTAGTAGAAGAAGAAGCTCCTAGGTATGATCCAAAAATCCCAAGGTATGTGAAAAGGAATCATTCTTCTGATCAAATAATTTTTGATAAGAATGCAGATGTATTGACAAGAAGTAAGGTTAAAGAAATCACATGTCTGATATCACAATTTGAGCCCCCCAAAAAGGAAGCAATTAAAAATGATGATTGGGTGAGATCAATGCATGAATAATTGGATCAGATTGAGAAGAATGAAATTTGGACTCTTGTGCCAAGGCCTAAAGACAAAAATGTGATAGGTACAAAATGGGTTTTTAGAAATGAATTAAATGAGGATGGTGAAGTGATCAGAAATAAACAAAGGCTTGTGTGTAAGGGTGTGTACAAGAGGAAGGTTTGGATTATGGTGAGACATTTTCTCTTGTAGCAATAGTGGAAGGTGTCAGGATACTACTTTCTTATGCTACATTCAAGAAATTTTAAGTTTATCAAATAGATGTGAAATCAGTGTTCTTAAATGGAATTCTAGAAGAAGAGGTCTAAATTGAGAAACTAGATGAATTTTCATTAACTAAGGACACAAACATGGTATGAAAACTTCAAAAAGCATTGTATGGTCTAAATAAAACCCCTAGATCATGGTATAAAAGATTACACTCTTGTCTCATTCAGATTGGTTTTAATAGGACTTTCGATGATAGTACTATTTACCTAAAGGTTGAAGGTGAAAAGATATTAATTGTTGAAGTATTTGTTGATGACATGATTTTTGGTGGTGGTGATGAGATAAGTATGTCTTTTTTGATGAGATGAAGAAAGAATTTGAAATGTCAATGATAGGCGAAATCAAAGTCTTCATAGGACTATAGGTATCATAGATGGACAATGGAATATACATAAGTCAATCTAAATATGTAAAGGAAGTGTTGAAGACTTTTGGAATGAAAGATTCTAAACCATTTGGTATCCCCATGATTATAGGTTGTAAACTATCCAAGGATGATGAATTTGAGTTCGGTGATGCCACTTTATATAGGTCCATGATCGGAAAGATACACTTTTTTGTACATAGAATACTAGATATTGCACAATCAATTGGAATAGTTGCAAGGTTTCAGTCAAACTGAAAGGAGTCACACATGGTTGTAGTAAAGAGAATCTTTAGATATCTGAAAGGTACTAGGGATTATGGATTATGGTATGCTCATGAAGATTATTTTTTGCTAAGTATTTTTACTGATGTTGATTGGGCAGGTAATGTAGATGACTGAAAGAGCACTAGTGGTGGTGCATTATTTCTACATGGAAAGATTGCACCTTGGACAAGAAAGAAACATAATTGCATTTATGAATCTACAACTAAAGCAAAATATGTGGCAACAACTATCAATTGCACACATTTATCTTGGATGAAGAAAATTCTACAAGGGATTAAGGAGAAGATAACAAAATCAGTGACAATTTATTGTTATAATAATAGTGCTATAAATATTTCCAAGAACCTAGTTATGCAATCAAATGCCAAGCACATTTCTATTAAGTATCATTTCCTGAGAGAACATGTGTAGGAGAAAGTGGTGAGGTTGGAGTACATTCCAACTAAAGAGAAAATTGTAGATATCTTTACCAAACCACTTCCTAAGGATAATTTTGAGTACCTTAGAGGTAAGTTGGGGGTCATGCCCCTACCTTAGTATAATTAAGAATCAAATGTTGCATCAATCCAATGGGTATTTCTATTTTATTTTTTAGTAGATTAATGTAAAGGGGACTACTCCTTAGGGGAGCATTCAAATAGATGAAGTCATGAGTATTATGGAGCCTTTGGCATTTTCGTCAAAGGGGGAGAATATTCAAATAGAAAAAGGGGGGATGAAGTATGAAGAGAAGATAAACAGGGGTAGATAAATTGATGAGACTATAGAGACTACTTAGAAAAGCTCTGATCTTGATTGTTGGTGTTCCTATCTGTTGGTGTGTTGTCATCAATACCAAAGGGGGAGATTGTTGGCATAACTAATGTAGATGAGATGAGTAAGTATGTTGATGTTTTGATGATGTGTTTTTTCAGTTATGTTGTCATTTATGTCAACTTAGGTGTTCTTAGGTAGATGGATATGTTCTTGGTGTACCAAGTTATGATGTAGAAGATGATTTGCAAGTTATGTTGTGAATTGTGGTGTACAATTTGGCACATAGGTTCTAGAGGTGTGTATAATGCTATAGATATGATCACATATGTGTATGAATATTTTATGCAAGTTAGAGTCAGTTTAGTGAATACAAGGAATTGGTTCAGCGGTGAAGGATCACAAAAGAAAGTTTTGATCGTTGAAGTACAATCAGTTAGATCCTTTATTAGTGAAGGCAGATCAATTTGTAAAGATAGTTTAGTATTCCATAATATGTGATGACATGTCTAAGATTATGTGGAATGTTAGGTATGATTTTTATTGGTCGATTTGATCAATAATTCATGAAGAGGTACATGAAGCTAGGGAATTGTAATATGTTTAACCTTTTGGTATCAAATGGAAGTGTGATTGGATCTTGATGTCGGTGTGAGATAGAAAATGATTCCAACTTGTTTGGCAGACTTTATGGAGTTAAATTTTAATTTAGATGTAATATTTAGGTGGCTATATGCCCTAATTATTGTAAATGTATTAATTATCATTTTGTAATGTATTTTTTAGAGAGTGTGGGAAAATAAGCACCAAAGATTGTGCATGTGGAAGAGATAGATAGTAAATCAAGGGGTGTGATTTATAGGACATGTGAATCTATAAAAGAGGAAGAAGTGTGAAAATAATTGGATCTATACAAGAAAGGCATTGGTTCTATTTTCTAGATCAACCTTCTTTTTGTTCCCTAACAGTTGCAGTAGGTCAAATCCCTTAACCAGGTACAGGCTAATAGATCTTTTCTATAAATCATTTAAAAAAGTGTAACTTTAGCTAGTGTTTGAACTCCTCTCACAAGGATAATCCTAATAGGGTAAATCTCCTAATAGGTCTAGAGGTAAATCCCTTAACCGAGTGGCTCCTAATAGGGTTTGTTCTTAACCAGACTTATTGTAAGATCCTAACAGCAATAAGATCTTAATTGAGCATACTTTAGGAGAGTAATTTATTACTCATGGGAATCATGCCTAGTGTGGTTTTTCCCTTTTGGTTTTCCATGTGAAAAATATGTGTGTTATGTGTTGAATCTGTGTGGATGCTTATTTCTTGGTGTATGTTTTACTATAAGTAAAGGTTACTTATTGCATGCATGTGATGAGGATTTGAAGGATAAGTTTTATCATATCAAATTTGTTTTTATTATTAAATGACTGATTCACTCCCCCTCTCAATAATCTTAGGGCCTAATTATTCCAACATCTACTTAGGAAGAGTTTTTGGATTATTTAGATTTTCTATGTTTTTGAGGTTTTTGTTGTTTTTTCATTAATGTCAAAGGGGGAGATTTTTAGACACATTGATTTGTTGTTGGAAATATTGTCATTGATGTCAAAACCTCTATATTGGGTTATATAGTTGTTGGAAATTTGGCTAATGTGGATGCATAGATGTTGTCATTATGGAAACATATGATCTCTATTGAGAGCGCAGAATCTGGAATGCAAGTATGGCAAGTTGAAGGAAGAAATTGTCTAAGTATGGATACAGTGATCCTGACAGAGCACCTGATGAAGATTTAGTTGGCGACGTTCACTGGAGAAATATTTTTGTTTGCATAGTTAACTAAAGCTTCTATAGAGTATGAGGATACCCCATCTCAGTGTGCATAAAGTTTGGAGTAGTACGGACAAAGTTATTCAAAGTTTACCGAAGACAATTTTTGCAGACAGAACAGTTTTGGAGACAGTATTAGCGAAAGAGTTAAGGGATTATTTTTGCTTGTCAAAATAATGACTTAACATTATGAAGGGATGACATCCTAGATGTTTTCTGTTGGATAAAGATTTTGGAAGCCGACCATGTAAAGTTATTAGCTCTAATAACTCATATATTAGGCATACTTGAAATGTAATGAAATATACATGTGATGTGTAAAAAGAAAGAAAAGATAACTTGCGATAGTTGTATATTGTAATAGCAGCAAAGGATATTGATGTGAAGTTGTAAGAAGTACCTTATTATAGTCAGAAACATTTTGTATTACCTATTTGGGTAGTGAGCTCAGCTAGTGATCAGGTTTTGTAATCTAACTCCTAACAGGGTTAAGGCTTCTAACAAGGCCTAAAGTCCTTTAACTAGGATAGATCTACTATATATTGTAAATTGACTCCTAACAGGGTCCAATATCCCTAACAGGATACTTTTGATTAGTGATCTTTATGGGTACCATCCCCACCGGGAATTTCCCTTAGCCAGGGTTTCCTCGAGAACATATCATGTGTTATGAGTTCTTTCTATTTACTGCTATGTTTGTTAATCAACTTGATAATCTTTGTATGCACTAAAGTAATCTATTATATCCATAAGTGGGCAAAAGAAAAAGTTTGTGAAATACTAATTCACCCCCCCCTCTCAGTATTTCCTATTTCTAACAATTGGTATCAGAGCTTGGTGAAATAGGTAATGAGGGAGGAAGGGAGAAGTAAATCCTCAAACCTCCATTGTCAATCATAATCCCTAAACCATATGTCCTAGATCCTAAACCATGAATCTTGGGCCCTAAACCCTAAACACTAAACCTCAGACCCCAAACCTGATGAATTAAATCTTGAACCATGAACAATTGAGAGAGAGAGATGGTAACCAATTCCAACCACTAAAAAATGTAGCCTTATTGATTCATAGTGGGTAGGAGTATAAAAGAGAAATGGAAAAAAAATTCATTGACAACAAATAGGGGAAAAAAGAGAAAATGTTTATTGTAACCAATTTGAATAGGACAAAGATAAATGAACATTCACAGTAGTTAATTTGTTATTTAATATTTTACCATTCCTTTACTGCCACCAAGACACTCACAGACCATATTGTTGTTGGTCATAATAGGTCAAACAATAAAACTGGTAAAATAATACTTTTTGACACATTTCATTATCTACTAAATAAGGGAATAATTTCATCGATTTCAAACTTATTCATCAATTACCTAGACTATAAGATACTTTCTAAGACACTACTTTTTTTACTTAGTTGGTCACTTGAAAGAAGGAATAAAGTAATGATAAAGCCTATTTTTTTTGAACTAATATTAAATCATTAAACTATTAATTCTACTCCTTTGATTTCTTTGGCATTGGCTTTTGTATTCTGAGCCAAAATCTACTCTCACTCAATCTGACCAAGAGTGCCCAATTTCCTTCCCCTTTTTTCTCACTTTCCATTTTCTATTCCTCTTTAACAATCCATTTTTTTCTTCCACGTTGTCAAAGAGCCTCCAATATTCTATCTTTGTTCTTTCTTTTCACCTTCCTCATTTTAAAAAGCCTCCTCCCCAAAAAATACTCTAGCCCCCATCTCAAAATTGTTCCACCATTTTTTTTCCAACATCCCTAACTATTGTAATTTCTTGCTATCTATCTATTGCCAATAGGATTAAGAATGGAAGATAAAAATTAACAGAAAAAAACCGTTGAAACAAAACTAAAGACAAGGAGGATACCCCTCTATTTGGCCCCCTATGTGAGGTGTTTTCCAACATAGTTAACTAAGGGATTTGGGTAGTGGGAAAACCCTTTCAATCTATCATGAACTTGCATCATACCCCAATGCTTAGATTCAACAACCTGTAACAATTTATTTATTCCATTTCTTCTAGCATGTAAGTGGAATAGTACTTTCCTTACTCATTGAGATGAATTTTGGTTCTTCATATACACTTGGGGGTCCATGTCCATGTTGCATCAAACTTATCCTCCCAATAATTTCATGCATGTGTTGTAGTATCACATCCCTACATATTTTTCATTCTTTGCACATGTTACAAGAGTCAATTTCATCATCAATATCAACAAAATTTGAGATAGTGCCCATTGTGCTAGAAATGTTTTTTGTCCCCACTATTGAAATATGATGTTTGGATCCCTAATGCTTCTCCATTGCAATTATTACATATTCATGTATACAAACTTAAGCTATATCAACTAATTGTAAAAAGTGGAACATTACCTCTTCATCCTTTTTTATGTCCCACTTCCTATTATTAGATGCTACTCTTCTTCAAAAGCTACAATTTGAAGTAATAGACCACCTTTTTATCCTATGTTGTCATCTCCACACTCAGTCTATGAATTTTCTTGACTATGAACTCATCCTAGAAACTATTGACGTAAACTTTATTGGGTTATTTTTCCTTCCCTAGGGCCAATGTTTATCGCTGCCCCAACATGTGCTTTTTTTATCTCTTCTAATTTGGTTATCCTCTTCTAATTTTAATTGTCCTACATGAAAATTAGCATTATTTTCATCATTTCAACATTCATAAAAATAGAGAAATGCCTCTTTGGTTTCTATTGCAACTTCTTTTTTCCTACAAGCTACAAATTCATTCCTACTTACCAAGATCACCTTACTATTTACTCTATGGTTTTCCTCTTTTGGCTTGTGTAAAGGAAACGAGGTATGTTTGATACCATCCTTCAAAAAAGTATAATTTTTATTTATACCATCATGTATGGCCTTCCGGTCAAACTGCTAAGGTCTACTAGGAAACACATGAAACATATTCATTGGCATGATATCAAACATCACACTATTTTTTTATATATGCCTATTTAAAATTCAACCAAAGCTTTCTCATTTACCAACAACATATGCCCCTTTTGTAACCAAGAAAATTTTTAAGGTGTGGGATGTTTAATTCTCTTAAGACATGGTCTATCTACCATTTCAAAAACCACTAAATTATCATTACTACTATTGTCTATAATAAATTTGAAGCACTTACCTTTTCTTCACACTTTGTTTTGAATAAAGCTCTCCTTCGTACAAGTTCTTGACTTTCCTTTGGTAGTTTCAACATCACTCTTTTGAGCAACAAAGACTCTCCTAACTCAAGATACACATTTTGATGGGAAAGTGATCCCACACTTTCTTGATCTACTTGCACAATTTGATCATTTATTTTGGTACATGTACATCCTTCTTGTAGAAACTCAAGACACTCTCAACTTCTAAGACCAGACTAGTTGCATTTAAATTACCAATGAAAACTCTTCCTCTTCCCTAATAACCACCTCTTCCAAATGGTCTTCCTCCTCTATTTTGATAGCCTTCTCTTTCTTGACTGACTAGTGTACTAGAACTATTGGTTCCCTCATCTTGAGGGTGTTATTTCTCTCTAATATTTTACTATCCTCTTCTTCCATAGCCTCTTCCTCTATCTTTTTCTTGTTGACTTTTCTTTCTCATAATATTCTCCTCTAGCTTAATGGAAAATAGATAGGCTTCTTCAATCGCTCTAGGAGACACTAGACTTAATTCATCCTACAAACTATATTTCAAACCATCAAGGTATCTTGTTACCTTATCCAAATCTTCTTCACTATGGCCAAATTGAATCACCAATTTGTATAACTCTTCCATGTACTCTCTTATTGACATATCCATTTTCTAATTTAGAGTTTGCGGTCTTTTGAATATATTAGCTTGATAATTTTCTATAAAGACTTAGCCTTCATCTTAGCAACAATTCTTTCCCAAGAATATATTTTCTTCTTATTCTTCTTTTGTCTTTTGGATTGAACATAATACCACCATATTTTTTGTGTGGCCTTTAAGCCTTGTACAAGTGGAATTAACTCTTTTTCAACCCTCTCATATTCAAAAATATTAGTTAAGATCATTGATCCAGTCAATGGATTGTGGTTTTTCTCCAAAACCCATGATATCTATGAAAGTCTTTCTTCAACTTCTTCTAGCTCTACTAAAGAATCATCAACTACTCGCGGTTCATCTTGCTCTTCCACATCACTCACATCATATTCTACAATGCCTCTCCTCTAAACTTTGTCCATAACATCTAATCTTTTAGTAATATTCTACAACATGTCAAGAACCCCTTCATTGTGGAATATTTGACCACCTCCTCTAGCACCTCCTTTATGCATCCTTCTTTATGGGATTCTGACCACTTCCTCATGATCTTAGTCTCTTTTGACTCTGATACCAAATGATGGAAACCAACTCCAAAAACTAAAAAATGTAGCCTTACTTATTCATAGGTGGTAGGAGGTTAAAATAAAAATAAGAAAAAAATATTTTGGTGACATCAATAGGGGAATAAATAGAATTTGCAATCGGTAACCAATATGAAAAAGGAAAAGATAAATAAAAATTTATAATAGTTAATTTTATATTCAATATTTGGCACTTCCTTTACTACCAACCAAACATTCATAGTTATTAGTCATAACAAGTCAAAAAAGAAAAACTAGAGAAATAATACTTTTTGACACATTTCATTATTTGCAAAATTATGGAAGAAATTACAATCATCAATTTATAAAACTTATTCATTGATTACAAACTATAAGCTACACTCTAAGATAGAATCCCTTCTTCCCAATTGGTCACTCCAAAGAAGAAATAAATTCATGATAGAGCCTCTTTTGTTCAAACCAAGACCAAATTATTACACCGTCAATACCACTCCTAGAATGGATTTGTCATTCGAATTTGTTTGCTAAGACAAAATCCACTCTCACTCAATCTAATCAAGAGCACTCGCTTGGCTCCCCTTTTTTTCTAATTTTCCATTTTCTCTTCCTCTTCAACTATCCATTTTTTTCTTCTACTTAGTAAGAGAACCTCCAATCCTTTGTCTTTGTTCTTTCTTTTCACCCCTTCCCCTTGCAAAAATCTTCCTCCCTAAAATTTTCTCTTCCCCCTTTATCTCAATCATTCTACAATTTTTTGCTAACATCCCTAACCATTCACTACTACATTTGACCTCATTTTTCTACCAAAATTTTCAACCATCAATTAAAAAGGTTTAGGTTGGTCGGATTATAGAAGTAAAAATTTCTTTTTTTTAATCCATGCCCGTGTTAGTCAAAATTTTGACCAATACCATGTAGGTTGGAATTTTGACCAACACGGGCATAACTTTAAAAAGAAAAAAGATTTCGTATCTCATTTAATTTTTTTTTATAACTTGGAGTGTGTGAAGGAGCTGGAGCCTACGATTGTTTGAACTTATTTTTGGTGAGAGTAAAAGGAGGACCGCTTGCCTACGAGGGTTGCCATTGTGATTTGGTGTAAAAGGAGGACCACCTGTAAGGATTTCCTTACTCTACATTTGTCTGGCATTGTTTTATTGGTTACCTACTTAGGGCCCATGAGCAATGTGCTAGGGAATCATGTATTTGGTATTTGTTGGCACATTTTTTTATCATTGTTTATATACATTTGATTCAGAGATGAACTTGCAAAGATGAACTTGCAAAACCTTAAATTTTTGAATCACCGCATCATGTTACACTGTAAATGTACTAGTGTTAGGTTTATGATTGTAATATTGGAAGAGGAAATATTACAAACAAGATTGAGAAAACTATTTTTTAACATTTTTTTTACTGGTATTTGTTTTCTGCTGACTTTGTGTGGATTGGAATGTCAAATCTAACTCCATAGGAAGTCTACCTGGAGTCATAACTTTCAATTGCGATCAGTCTGAGATCATTTGGTGGAGAAATCCAAAATAAATCATGTGATAGTCATCTATAGACCATTTTTGACATACAACTAGGGCAGTTAGCTTTCTACAGTCAGCTTTCTATGGAATCTTTTAGACCAGGTGTGACTGTCTACACACTATGGCTTCAGCAGTACTTAAAAAGACCCCAAATAACAAAGAAACCATAGAATAATTGCACTCCCAAGACTCCAAACCTTCATCAGTATTTAATAATGTCTAAAAATGAACAAACCTCCAAGGAATAGGGCTCAGTCCACCGAGAACCCCAAAATCCCCAAATTTAGCACTTCTAAACCCTTAATCCAAGGGTTTCTTAAATCTCCTATCTCTGATCACTTATAGGTCCAATAGGTAGTTGTTTCACCATTATATGATCATTATAAGATGATCCAAATCATAATCTATGTTCCTCCTTCAGACCAAATGGCTACTGTTGTAGCATACCAAGCAAATTCATTAAGTTTCCTCTATAAATTATGGTGATCACCCAAACATTCTTCCTTCTCATTACATTAATGGATTAGGGAGCTATAGTACATGTTAATAATCAGTAATTACATGTGTTACAATGGTCAAAGGTCATGGAATGACCGTATTCAATTGGAAACTCACAAAACTGTCAAAGGAATGGCTGAAACTACTCTGCCAGTTAGAATTAATTGAGTAAAAATACAAATACAGACCTCACAAATGCATAGATGTGGTCTAGGATCAATATCTAACTATTCAAAATGCATTGAAATGTAAGACAATGAAAAAATTAATCCAAAATCACTCTAAGAACTCAAGGAAATTGCATTTGAAAGAAGTTTATTTATCAAAAACCCAGTACAGTCTGTACACCAGGCCTCTTCTATCGTACAATGAAACTTTGGCATATTTGATGGACTCCTAGAAAATACCCCAACCAATCCCAATCAGTTGGATGGATTAGTTTGCACTAAAACATAACAAAATCCAATTCCCTCCATTTTCTAATAACCGTTGCATTTCAAATTTTTGAATTTGCAACATTACAAATTTGGAGTTTTTGAAACTTTTAAAGATAATGAAGCCTTAAGAATTTGAAATGTGACCCAAATAAACTTATTAAGAATTATTAAAATCAAATCTAAACTATTATAAACTTGTAACACCAAATACCATCCTAGGCTCTTATTTTGGTCCTAAGGCCTATTACGCCTTTTAAGACTTATTACATATTTTCCATTTGCATTGCATGGAATGACCTTATAGGCCATTATAAGTGCCAATACATTCCAATTGATATCTTTAGATGTCATTAGGTGCATGGTTTTCATTATGGACTCTTGGTAGCCTTTGGATGTTCTAGGTGCCCCTACACCATGTTCACCACCTTTGAAAGGATTCTTGTCCCAAGAATCAGTCCTGGCATTGGATGTCTAAGTCTGAACTTGTACTTTAGGAATATGGTACCTTGACAGTTGGTTCTTTCTTCCCACTAGACGTCCACATTTGAACATGGTTGTTTACTAGCTTCCCTTCAATAGGACACTTGATTGTACCTATTTGAACATAGTTCAAATCCCAAAAGTCTACATTTCTAGGACTGTGCAACATTGTCCTATTCAATCCTTTGTCCTTTTCTTCCCAAACTTGATTTGTCCTTCCTCCTCTTCCCCTAATTGAAGAACCTCCTATATTGCTTCTATTCGGTCTTTCACTTTTCCTCTTCAATTTCTCCTCTATTCTAAGGGCCAATTGGTAACATTCCTTCACACTTCTGGGGTTAGAAGCCACAAATTCATCTTGGATGTTAAATCTTAAACCACCTAAATATCTAGCAACCTTAACAAATCCATCTTCTCCCAATCATGAACTTATGCTTAGTTTATATAATTCATCTGTATATGCTTTAACATCTAAATCTCTTTGTTTTAAACTTTGCATTCTTTTATGCATTTGTACATCAAAGTCTTTAGGAAGAAAGTTACCTTTCAGTTTTGCTATCATCCTATCCCAAGAGACAATCTTTGGCTTACCTCTTCTCCTTATGTCTTCCTCCTCATGATCCCACCATAGGAGTTTATGCCCTTTGAGTTTTTTTTTTTTGCCAATCTGACCCTTTGATCTTCCGGTACCTCTTCACCTTCAAAGTATGCAACCATTGATGCAATCCAGTCCAAAAGCTCTTCTTCTTTTAGACTTCCATCATACATAGGGATATCTCCCCTCACCTTATGATGCTCAATATTCATAGCCTTGAATATCTTGATTGTCCTCTACTCTTCAGGATCTATTTGTTCCTCTTCTTCCTCTCCTTCCCCTTCCTTATGGGTTTCTTCCTCTTCTTCACTATCAACACCTTCATTTGCTGCTCTTCTTTGATTGGATTCCAGTGCTTCAATCCTAGCCAAAAGTGCATTATAAGATTCCTGCAACCTTTTGTTCTTCTCCTTCAACTCTTGGATCTCCCGAGTAGTACCTACATTCCTTGGAGGCATTTTCACAAACAATAGTCAAACTTATTTAGCAAAGTGTTCCTCTATCCCTCTAAGGCACCATTTCTTTTAGATAATTTAATTTTAACTTTGGTTGTGTTAACAAAACTATGTTGAATTTATTTTGTAGTTGTTTAACATGAGAGTTTGTAGATTAATAGGAGTTCACAGATACTAGTGTGCCATAGTTGACCATCTATAACTAGTGAGATGCACATAACTCATGTACCTCATACTAGTGTGCTTGGATATCTTGTATACACTTTTTTTCATTAGACTAGACATTATCCAAATAGTGAGTCTTTATATAAAGTGCTATAACACACAAGCGGTTCTCCTTTTACACCAATTAATAATAGTGACAACCATCACATGTGCTTGGATAATGTCTAGTCTAATCCAAGCACACTAGCATGAGGTACATGAGTTATGTTCATCTCACTAGATATAGATGGGCATTAATGCTCAATTGAATGATATGTTCCCATAAAAATGTGAACTCCTATTAATCTACAAACTCTCATGTTAAACAACTACAAAATAAAGTCAACATAGTTCCTTTAACACAACCAAAGTTAAAATTAAATTATTCGAAAAAGGGTTTGTGTTTTGAGTTAATTGGTTTATGTAAATCTGTTTCAGCAATAGGTGATGAACATTTATATTTTCCTAAGTAGTACTTGGAGCATTCCTTCCACACATGTACTATTGTGAAAATCATCACACGTCCATTTTTTGTAGGAGAGAGAGAGAGAGAGAGAGAGAGAGAGAGAGAGGAGGGGAATGATGAGGATATTGATGCTTTTCTTACTAGTCGCTACCTTAGAAAAATGAGCAAGAAACCAAAAAATAAATGATTAGCAAAAATGTTAATTACAATCATTTCTTTTTTGGTTTCTTGCTCATTTTTCTAAGATAACGGCTAAGCGGAGCATCAATATCCTTGTCATTCCCCTCCTCTCTCTCTCTCTCTCCCCTACTAGTCTTTTGGCATATATTAAACATAATCAAATTTTCAGCATATTATTATCATTCTATTTCTTTGTTATAAACATGCCATTGGTTCAGTTTTGTAGTTTTTTTTTGTGTTAAATGCATTTAAAATAAAGGTCTAATTCTATAGACTGCTGATGCAGAGCCCTCTACTATCACCTTAAATAGGCCAACTCAACTTGAGGATTCAACAAGAAACTTAAATGGAATACACCAAGAAGTACCAAATGATGAATGCTCAATTGTTGTGATGGCAAAGCAATATCAGAACTGCCCATTTCTAGAACTTGATTTTTCTATAGTCCTAATGTTTTTTATTATTTCTTGAACATTGTTGACATACTTAAATGGAATACACAATACCAAATGATGAATTCTCAATTGTTGTAATGGCAAAGCAATATCAGAACCATCCATTTCTAGAACTTGATTTTTCTATAGTTGTAATGATTTTTCTTATTTCTTGAACATTGTTGACATACTTAAATGGAATACACAATACCAAATGATGAATGCTCAATTGTTGTAATGGAAAAGCATCAGAACCACCCCTTTCTAAAATTTGATTTTGTATAGTCTTATTTTTCTATAGTCCTAATGATTTTGAAAATTGTTGACAAAGAGTGTCTTTTTTTTATTATAGTATAAATGATTTTTCTATAATCGTAATGATTTTTCTTATTTCTTGTCTTTTGTCCCTTTCTGATTTCCTATGTCTGTGCTTTGTGATAGAATTTTGTCACCTTCTTTTGATGGTATATTTCATTCACTCTATGTGGAATACTATTTTGTTCACTATTTTATTTCAGCTTGATATTTCTTTCATTTTTCATATACACAGAGACTACACATGTTGATAAAAAAATGAGCTATTTGATTTAGGTTGAATTTTCATTATTGTAAATGGTTAATATTTTTGATGGTACTCCTTGGTGTATTCCATATAAAAATAATAAATGTAGTAACGATGGTGCGGTACATTATTGATATAGGCTCGATGGCTCTTGTCAATGTAGTGGTGGGCAATGTGTGTTGAAGACTTCACAGACATAGAGCAACCCTGGATGACAATTTTGGTGCTGCCCAAATAAAAAAAGGTTGCTAATGTGTATATATTTAATATTTCTAATGTAAATACTATTCATTATATTATAAGAACTAATGTAGATTGGGCATCATAGGGAAATAATGGCTGCAGATACTTTAGTTGGGTCGATGACAACTCATTTGCATCCATCCACCCATCTCCACTTATCCACGATAAAGGATTTGAGTGCAAAACGTGTCAGGCTAGGGAAAATTTTGAAATTATATTTTTACGATGCCTTCTCTGTATTGTAATCGCATATCTTTGTTGCGACCATATGCAGAGATGAACTCATGAATTAGTTAGTTTAGTATTTTCATATTGTAACTAATATTTTAATATGGATATGATGTAACTTCTCTTTGCCTCAAGTGTGCATATATATGGTTTACATCTTTTTTTAGAATAATTCTTCATGTTTATGGCTCAGGTGAGCCCCAATCTACTATCAATCACATGATTTAACATATAGTGTTTTCTTGGTTATTCCATTTGTTCCTTGAGCTTTGAAGGCCATTTGGTAATTTCAACTACACCTAAGGATCCATTAGTAGTTGTGGAAACTAGGATTCATGTTGCAATGCCCAAGCTACGAGATGGGAAAAGAGAGGCAAGAAGAGTGGAAAGCGGATGATATTCCTGAGATCATGGATGGACACAATGTTGCAGACTTTATTGATCCAGATATCTTGCAGAGGCTTGAAGAACTGGAGAGGGAAGAAGGGCTTTGGATGGCAACTAAGGGTGATGAGGATGATGAGATGGGGGAAGATGAGATGGGCTTGCCAACATCTGCTGAATATAAGGTATCAGAATCATAGGCTATAAGTACCAGAATATAAACTATTGTAAAAGGAAGAAACACATATGTATCATCATTTAATACAAAATATAAAAGTATCCCATGGACACAAAGTTGCTATTATAACAACCATCCTCTAATCCCATGGTGTACTAGTCTCAAGGTAAGAACAATTTACTTAAGCTATCATATAAGTATCATCCTAAATTTTAAATAGACATTGACTATGGATTGACTATCATTTTCAAGCTTCAGTGAGGCTTCATACTACAGATCATCTATAGATTTGTATGCAACACTAATTTAGGCTGGAGGTAAACTACATGTGTCATGTAAACAACATAGTTGAATGCAATCTCTTTTCTGCATTTTCAAGAGTTTTCCCACCAATACAAGCGTAAATAACGCATTGAACGTAATCTATGAACACTATGTGGTATGAAGTCTCACTGAAGTTTGAAATATATCACTCCTCATTTTATTGTCAAAATTAAATTCAAATATTTCTCAAAACATTTATTCATTCATATTCTTCTAAAATGTCTATGTGGTGGTAGACAGATTTTCTAAAATGAGCCATCTTATTCCATGTAGAACTACCCATGATGCTAGTTACATTGCACATCTTTTCTTTAAGGAGGTTGTAAGGATACATGGGCTCCCACTAAGAATTGTATCAGATAGGGATAGTAAGTTCATGAGCCATTTTTGGAAAACCTTATGGAAAAGACTTGGAACTAACCTATCATTTAGCTCGGCTTACCATCCAAAAATAGATGAAGAGTGGACATACAAAGGATTTCACTCAAACTATGAAAGAAGTAAAAGAGAAGGTGACATGGATCCCCCACATGATAGAGGTTGTGGGGATACTCCTTCCACCCATTCGTCAGCAACGGTAAACCTTATTGAAATTGTACAAGTTAGATAGTTGAAAAATGTTATATTATTATGTTATTTTATTTAGGGTTTTGGAGTTATTATGATAGTTTTATTGATATTCTTGTCACAATTTGATGTTTAGGATAGGGGAAAAGTACCTAAAAAAGTAAAGGCAATAGCTGTAGATATAGATGAGGATATCCCAGAAATCCCTAATCTAATAAATATGTTGAAGAAAAAACTAAAAAGAGTCAATACATAAATTATTAGCAAAAGAAAATTTTAGAAAAAGATGCCAAACATCTTAAGACTATGAGGGACTCATATAAAAGGAGTCTCATCCAGAACCCAAAGTACGAGCGTCCTCCCTTTATTCCAGTGATGGATTGGAATGAGTTCATTTTGGATGCAAAAGAGAAAGGAGATACTCAAAGAGGAATTACACCAACAACTGAGAGAAGAAGGTATGCAATAGTATTAACTACTAGTAGAATGTAATAGTGCACTAATTACTGATCTTTATATCTATATCATGTAACATATTTCAAACTTTTCATAGGTTGCAGGACACATCAAAGGCAACAAAGGCTAGACTGTAAAATATTTCACAATAGCTGACAAACATAATTGTAGGCATCATGGTCACATTTTTTTGGAGACAACATAATTGAGTTGTATACCCAGATGATGGAGTGCAACTTTTGCTCCTCTAATTCCAAGTTGACACTGCGAGATGGAGAACAACTTGGAACCAGAGGTGCAGAAGTTGCTCTCCATTGTCTGGGTATACCACTCAATTACGTTGTCTCTAAAAAAATGTGACCATGATGCCTACAATTATGTTTCTCAGCTATTGTGTCCCAGGACCCCTTATGACCCTTTACGACCATTTACGATCCCTAAGAATACATCTTAGAGGTCTTAAAATGTCATAAAGGGTCATAAGAGGCTCCTAGGAGGGGCCAGATGAGCTTCCACCTTCACATGGTTGACCCTGTTAAGTAGAGAATGTTAAACTATTCTTGAAACAAAGAGAAGCTCAATAATTTAATAAAGGGATTCCATTCCTTTGCGGGAGGTGTATTCAGATAGGGCATCCTAGTGGAAAGACATCTCACACCATCATTATATGGTGGAGAAGAAGTTGAAGCAACAAAAGAGTTTTTCTCAAGCTATGCATGGTGAGACATCGAATCAGGAAATTGGAAATGAATGTAAAGTGACCAATGTTTAACATGAGAGTTTGTAGATTTGGGGTCATAGTCAATGATTGGGAGAGCCCTGTTTTGGCAGCAATCATGTAGTACAAGCACTAGAATTGAGTTTTTTGGCATGGGCTAGGAAATGTTTGTATATTAGTATTTAAATACATATGTGGGATGTATTTCAGAGTTTAGATATATGGGAAGAATGGATGTGAAAAAGATATTTCTAGTTTTCATTCTGAGAAGATCTAGAGTGATTTTGAGTCACAGAGGAAATGCCCTAATCCTTCAAAAAGTGCTATTTTGATGAGTTCTAATCACTTGAGGGATAGAAAATTATCTGTTGATCACTTGATTTTATTTTCAACTCAACAGATAATTTTTTGTCCCTCAAGTGATCAGAACTTGTCGAAATAACACTTTTTGAAGGATTAGGGCATTTCCTCTGTGACTCAAAATTACTCTGGATATTCTTAGAATGAAAAACAAAGATATCTTTTTTCACAACCATTCTTCCCATATATCCGAACTCTGAAATACATCCCACAGATGTATTTAAATACTAAAAAATCCCCAAACTCTATCTCATGTTGATATACAAAAATTTCCCATCCCATGCCAAAAAACTCAATTCTAGTGCTTGTACTACATGATTGGTGGCAAAATAGGGCTCTCCTAATAACTGACTGTGACCCACTAGAAATAAGAAATAGAACGAGTGTGGACACCTGAAGATAAATATCAAATAGGGGGAAAGCACCTACAACAACAGAGGCAATAGGTGTAGACATAGATGAGGATATCCCAAAAATCTCTAATATAATAAATATGGTGAAGAAAAAACTAAAAAGAGTAATGCATAAATTATTACTATTTTGGAAGATGCAAATCCAACCGAGGAGATGCTGAAGAGGAAAGATGAATTGATGGCGTGAGAACGTTGTTTTGAAGTAAGCAGTAATGAATCTTTAGTTATAACAAAAGTTCAATAAAGGTATATATTTTATACTCTTTTATGTCGTGAACTAAAATATGTATATGTTCTTGTTACAGGATTTTTTGCTTTCTCAATTGCCTGGTCATGGACATCGTAGTGAGGCCAGTAGTAGCATCATGCAAAATAGTAATAATTTCTGCATTGACTCTTTTTAGTTTTTTCTTCACTTTTTTGACTATTTTTTGTTTTAAGTAATTATCTATGAATGTTGTGTATTAATATTGAATTATATGTCATGTTAATGAATATTGTTACGTGTTAATGAATTCTTGATTAGTGTTTCATATTAATGAATGTTATATCATATTAATGGATGTTATGTGATTGTATTGATTGAATGTTATAGTTCATAAATGGATGAATGAAGTGTGTAATTAGATGTTAATGGGGAATTTAGATTGATGTTAGGGGAAGGGGGGGTGAGGCCAGATGAGCTTCCACCTTCATGTGGTTGGCCTTGTTAAGTAGAGAATATTAAAGTATTCTCAAAACCAAGAGAAGCTCAAACTAACATACCTTCATTATTTAATCAATTTCATTCATTCTAGGTCTTTGCTCATAAGTGCATTTTGAATGTGTTATTGTCAGGAAACTATCAAATAAAAAACTAGAAGGGCCAATAGTCAACTTCTCATTGTCATTGTCTGGCATGATTCGACTTCATTTTGTGTAAGTATTCTCGTATTGAAAGCATCAACCTCTCTTGGCCTAATGTGGATTATTTCATTGGTTTGTGTTTTTGAGTAGGTGAAGTGTTAAATCAGTTCTTATCTTCTATTCTTAATTCATTCAAACTGCAGGAGGGCTTGACAGATATACTCAACATAGAATTGACTACTAGTCTGGGCAATTGAACACATTGAGTCTTTGGCTTGAGAGAAAGAGTTGGGCAATGTTGTTTATGGAGACCTGTGTAATTGTCCTTAGTGGTCTCTTTTGTTTTTAATAGGTTATTTTTATATATATGTACTGTCCATGTTTTTTTTTAATACAGATTCTTTTTGTATATATGCTAGTGCTATGGAACCTAAATAAACAATTATAAATGTAATAGATAATGTCTTCGGTGAAGGAATTGATGTACCACATGTAAACCAAAATCCATGCTTAATGCCATTTTGTGCAAAATGAGTTTGTCTATTAGCATATCAGATTTTCTTACACCCTTCATGACTGTAATGTTTAAGTTAAGTATTGATGCAATTTTCTAAAGTAGCAAGTTCTGTTGTCATTGTTTTTTTCTAGTGGTTCTGAGGAGATCAAGAATTATCAAGGAAAGATATTGAAGTGGAAAGGAAAAGTTTCTGAGAGGTTACAAATATTGAGTCATCGATCAGGTATACTTTTTTTTAAGTAATCGCTACATAAATGGTTAAGTTTTCCTAAATTTTTTATATAAGTCATAATTATTTAGTATCATATTCTTAGCTGCAAGTTGCAGGTCTTCATACCATAAATTTTAGAGTTCAACTCTTACATGGACAAATTTGTAGGTTATATTGAACCATCTGTTATCTTTTTTGACTCTTTAGTTGTCAAAAAGATTAAATTCACATCCTAGTTGTCATTGTGTTTGGGACATAAAGCTTTATTTAACTAAATTAATTATTTTAATATTGAGATAAAAAATCTACAAATAAAGCCTAGACTGGGGATTGCATAGAAAACTATCATATGAAGAACTACTAAAATTGCGGTATCAAAGTTCCTTACAAGAAATCCATGTATCAAAATCTAGTTGTAGGATTGAAAAAAAAGGCAAGATAAAAAATTTCATAGGCCCATACAAGACACCCACAAAAATATAGACCATCAATTTATAGAACCCTTGCAAGATATCCCAAGGAACGACAGGTAGTGAAAACCAGATAGATAGAAAAAAGAACATAACCATATGTTGCCTCACATGTTTGAGGTAAGCCAAACTCGGTCCAATTCTCTTAACAATGGTACATATCCATCCAAGTGCAACAACCTTCAAAGATTTGCAGCGGTAAAGAGAATCCCCATATTTTATTAGCCTAACATAGTCTTTGGCCACTTTGGCAATGAGATTACGAGCAATATTGATCTGGCCAAGGGCCAACTTGTAGTGATCTTTATCATATAAAACATTTAAAAAATCTCCATAAAATAGATGCACATCATCTTGGTGGGGGAAATCATCTTAGTAAATACATCTGAAGTAGTAGAAGAAGTAGAAACAACAGCAAATATATCACTGATACTTTTTAGGCATATTTCATCGACTCCTCAAAATGAGCAGCCTTTATTTCAGCTACCTCATCACTATCATCCTCATCCATTGCCTCGGCGTTCTCACTTCTTTTTCTTTCACGTTCAATATCTTGTAAAAGTGCAGAGGAAAGAGAACATGAAAAATTGAAATAATAAGATACAAGTTGAGGAAAATTGAATAAAAAAATGTAAAATTCTAACAAACCAGTTCAAAAAAACCATTAAGAAATTCATAACCAAATCTAGTTTGCAAAAGCCACCGCGATTGAAACTCACCTTCTCAATATTTTCTCTAATAGCATACTTGCAAGCCTGCTGACAAATCTCTGTAAGTCAGATCCATTGCATCCTTGGGTATAACAGGCCAATGCCATTAGGTATAATGAAAACTATTTTCTTGGTTGTCATACCATCCATCTTCGTCAACAACTAGTTAAGGACTCTGTCTGCAGCAACACCAACATCCCCAACACTACTTCCATGCTGCAAACATGAAAACTAATTATGTATCACCAATCAGAGCCTATCTCTCAAATAGTTCAAACAAAATGAAAAAGCCCACAGTTTCATGTAGAGAAGAGTAGATGGATTGCTAGAGCCCACTGACAAATCTCTGTAATATCTCATCAATACATATAATGGATAGGAAATTCTTCTTAGAATCCTCAAAAGCCTTCTGGAGATTGCTTTCACTTTCTCCAACCAACTTTGACATGATCTGATGCAGGAGCATCTTGGGTGTAAGAGCAATCTTGCATCACCCAAAAAATATTTCTATTTTTGTATTCAATGAGGGCTATCTTGTGCAGAGCTGCTATTTATGGAAACCTGCTATTTTTAGTAAGTTGGTCATACGATCTCAGTGTGTTCTAATTTTACATGTGGAGGTTCATCTCAATCATATCAACCTGCCAGTAAAGTTTCATGGCTAGATTAGGGCTAGTTTTGAAGATATTGAATATTTTTGGTATTGGTAGCAGGGTACAGAAACTTTGAACTCAGTTTTGAAGGCTTTAGAGGCCCCAGGTGAGGTCAAAAATTTGGGTGATAGGCACTTACGTGAGTCAATCCTGTAGAGCACTTTGTGGCCTTTCTGAAATGGGGTTATAATAGTCAATCGGGTCAAATGGCGATGACTTATGGTCTTCGGAAGTTGGGTCACCTGAAATGGCAGAAAATGATTTTCCTTCAAAATTTCTATTTGGGTTTCAAAAGTTATTTTGAGATGAATTTGATGTAATAAATTTTTAAATAAAATAATTCTAAGTTTCGTCGGCCTTGTTGGCTAAAATTCTGGAACCTTATTAGGTAGTGGAAAATTGCCTATATAAGGAAGGTTGTAGTGTTGTCTTAGGCAGTTTTGGGGATAGTTCTAGGTAGTAGATCTGGGTATTGATTCAAGGCTTTGTCCTACAGAATATTGTTAGGGAATGCCCATGTGGCTTTGCATATTGTAATTCTGAAAGTTTGTAATTCCACATTTGTGGAGATAATAAGAAGCCAATTTTCTATTCTTGCATATTGTTGTTGTTTCTTTGTTTCTGTTATGTGTTTGTGGTATTAAGGGGAGCACCCTTCATCAAGTGGTATCAGAGCAGGAGTTCTTAAGTGTGTAAATAGATCACTGATTGTGAGGTAGTTTGTACCAGGACTGTGGGTTAAGGTTTCTATGTAAATAGATCATCGACTATGAGGCAGTTTTCACCAGGACCGTGCTTAGGGTTTCTGTGTAAACAACTCACTAACTGTGAGGCAGTTTGCACTAGGACCATGGTTAGGGTTTCAGTAAGAAGCATGAAAATGCCTCCACGAAGGGACATGGAAAAAGACCTAGTGTTGTAACACCTAAGGTTAGGGAACTACAAAGACAAGTGCGAGCATTGCAAGAGGAGATTCGCAGAGGAATGAATCTTAATGTCAGAGACAAAAGCAAGGATGAAGCTGAAGAAGAAGATCAAGAAGGAGAAGTCAAAATTGTGAACCAGGAGGAAGAAAGACTTTTTTGAGCCATTTCCAAGATTAAAAAAAAGACCTAAGATTGAGGTTCCTGCATTTTTAGGAAATCTTAACCCAGAGGAGTTGATCGACTGGATCAATGAATGTGAAGAACATTTTGAGTATGAAGATATTGAGGATCTTGATCGGGTCAAGTTTGTGAAGGCCAGACTAAAGGGTCATGCAAAGATCTAGTGGCAAGAGATTCAATTGGAGAAAAATCAAAGAGGAAAGGATAAAATCACAGGATGGGATCAGATGGTGGATAAATTGAAGCAACAGTTCATCCCTGTTGATTATGAGCTTGACCTATTGAGGAAAATGCAAAGTTTGAAGTAAGCAGGAAGATCTGTTCAGGAGTATACAGAGGAGTTCTATTGAATCCTCATTATAAAAAGACATGCGGAAGCTGATAAGGAGAAATTTTCCCATTACCTTAATGGGTTGAGGCCGAGCATTTAGAAGGAGTTGAATCTGGTTTGAATGAGCAGTATTGAAGAGGCATACCAGTTTTCCCTAAAAGTGGAGGAAAAGCTTAACAAGAAGTTTGAGAGCAGACAAAGCAAAAGAGGTTGTGATGGAAGATCTGGTGGATGGTCATATGAAGATCAAAATGAAGTTTCGAAAAGGCAAGATGAGGCTAGTAATAGTCAGAATCAGAGAGGAGATAATTTCAATTGTTTCCATGATCAGAACAATAGAGATCAGAGAGGAAGAGGAAGAGGACAAGGTTCAGGAAGTGGAGGCTTTCGTGGAACATGTTTTCACTGTGGAGAAGAAGGTCATAGGGCATTTGAATTTCCTCAATGCCAAGGAAGGACAGATAGGAGGAATGAAGGCCAGGCCATAGTTGCACATGTAGATGAAGATGCCAAATCATCAAATTTTGAAAATGTTGAAAGAGGAGAAATGCTGATTAATAGAAGAGTCCTACTGAGTGGTGAGAATGAACCTAAACAAAGGAGGAGCTTGTTTCGCACTAGATGCAAGTGTGAGGGTAAATGTTGTAATGTGATTATTGATAGTGGAAGCACTGACAATTTGGTGTCAAAAGAGATGGTGACAAAGTTGAAGCTCAAGAGATAGAAACACCCACATCCATATCAGATTGCTTGGGTGTAGGATGACCACAAGGTCATGGTCAGTGAACAGTGCCTAGTAAAGTTCAAGATTGGTGGGTACCATGATGAGGTACTATGTGATATCATACCTATAGATGCATGTCACATGTTGTTGGGTAGGTCATGGCAGTTTGATAGATGTGTTGTACATGATGGTCATGCGAATACCTATTCCCTGACAAAGGATGGAGTGCGACATAAGCTAAAGCCATTAAAGGAGACCAAAGAAAAGGTATGTGGTAATGCGAGAATAACTTTTGTTGATGGAATAAAATTTCTAGATGGTATGAGGCATGAGCATGTGTGTTTTACTTTAATTCTAAAAGTTGGTAAAGAGGAAATAGATGATGTACCTGTAGAGGTTGCAGATTTGTTGAATGAGTTTCAAGATATTGTATTTGATAATGTACTCGATGGATTACCATCGGTAAGGAAGATCAGTCATCAGATAGATTTGATTCCAGGAGCTAGTTTTCCAAACAAGGCAACACATAGAATAACACCAGTAGAAAGTGAAGAGTTGAACAGACAAGTACATGAGTTGTTACAAAAGGGATTGAGTCAGGAGAGCTTGAGTCCATGTGTTGTACCAGTAGTATTAGCACCAAAGAAGAATGGAGAATGGAGGATGTGTACAGATTCTAAAGAAATAAACAAGATCACAATCAAGTATAGGTTTCCATTGCCACAAATGGATGATATTATGGATTGTTTGAGTGGAGCTGTGTATTTCTCAAAGATAGATATGAAGAGTGGATATCACCAGATTCAGATCAGAGAAGGAGATGAATGGAAGACTACCTTCAAGACAAAGGAAGGATTGTATGAGTGGTTAGTCATGCCTTTTGGGCTAACCAATGCACTGAGCACTTTCATGCGGCTCATGAACGAGGTTCTGAAATTTTTTTTGGGTAAGTTTGTCATTGTGTACCTAGATGATATTTTGATCTTTAGTAAGATATTGGGAGAGCATATGATGCATATTCGTATGGTGTTTGAGAAGTTAAGAGATGAGAAATTGTTGATTAATTTGAAGAAGTGCAGTTTTGTGAAGAAAGAGTTAGTGTATTTGGGATTTGTAGTTTCAATAGAAGGTCTAAAATGGACCCAAAGAAGGTACAGGCTATTCTTGAATGGCCTACTCCAAGGAGTGCTATTGAGGTAAGATCTTTTCATGGTCTAGCTAGTTTTTACAAAAAGTTTATCAGAAATTTTAGCAGTATTTGTGGTCCCTTGACTGAAACAATGAGAGGGGATAAAAAAGAGTTTAAGTGGACTAATGGGGCAGAAAATAGTTTTCAATTGTTGAAACAAAAAGTTATAGAACAACCTATTTTAGCACTTCCAAATTTTAATAAGGTGTTTCAAGTAGACTGTGATGCTAGCGATACTGCAATAGGAGCTATTATGAGCCAAGAAGGTAAACCTATTGCTTATTTCAGTGAGAAGTTAAATGATGCCAAGAGAAAGTATTATGTTTATGATTAGGATTTTATGCTATAGTTCAGGCATTGAAGAAGTGGAGACACTATCTACTTCCTAAGGAGTTTGTTTTGTATACTGATCATCAAGCTTTGCAATATTTGAATAGTCAAGGAAAGTTGAATCAAAGGCATTTGAAATGGGTTGAGTTTTTGCAGAGTTATACATTTGTTTTGAAACAAAGGAGTGGAAATTCTAACAAGCTTGTAGATGCTCTTAGCAGAAGGCAACTATTGCTAACAGAAATGTAGATTGAAGTGGTTGGGTTCAAGAAACTGAAAAATTTGTATCCAGAGGATCCCAATTTTGGTGAAGCTTGGAAAGCTTGTAAAGAACTTGTTACTCTAGACAAAATGAAGTGGCTGGATTTTATCATCTAGGATGATATGCTATTTAGAGGGAGTTAGTTGTGCATTCCACAAAGTTCTATGAGGGAGAATCTCATCAAGGAGAAGCATAGCGGAGGATTGGCTGGACATTTTGGTCGTGATAAAACCCTTGCTTTGTTTAGTGAGAATTATGATTGGCCACAATTATATCAAGATATCAAGAATTTTGTACAGAGTTGCAGAGTATGTCAGATGGAAAAAGGAGTGAAGCAGAATATAGGGTTATATCAACCATTACCTGTACTAGAGAAGCCTTGGAAGGATATCAGTATGGACTTTGTTCTTGGATTACCGAGGACTCAGAGGGGACATGATTCAATTTTTGTGGTGGTTGAAATTTTTTTGAAGATGGCACATTTTATTCCCTACAAGAAGACTAATGATGCTATTCATATAGCAAAATTGTTTTTCAGAGAAGTAGTGAGACTACATGGTTTTCCAAAGACCATAGTTTCAGATCAAGACACCAAGTTTGTAGGCTATTTCTAGCGAACATTGTGGAAGAAGCTGAAGATAGATTTAAAATTTAGTTCATCACATCATCCACAGATTGATGGACAAATGGAGGTGGTGAATCGGAGTTTGGGAAATTTGCTGAGATGTTTGGTTGGAGATAAGCCGACAAGATGGGATTTCATTTTACCACAGGCAAAATTTGCATATAATAATTTTTTCAATAGGAGTACTGGTAAATCACCATTCTAGATTGTATATGGAAGTAGTCCCAAAAATGCATTTGAGTTGAGGAGGATAGATCAAGGAGAAATAACTAGTGCTGAAGCTGAGGATTTTGCAGAACATTTGAAGAACATCCATGAGGAGGTGAGGAAGCACATTACCAAGATGAATGCACAATATAAGGCTAAGGCAGATGAGAAAAGGAGGCATAAGGAATTTCAGGTTGGAGATGAAGTCATGGTTCATTTGCAGAAGGAGCAATTTCCAATTGGTACATATAAAAAATTGAAAATGAAGAAGTTTGGGCCATGTAAAATACTGAAGAAGCATGATTCAGAAAATGCATATGAAGTAGAATTTCCTACTGAGCTGAATATTTCACCAATCTTTAACATTTTAGATCTGACAGAGTATCATGAGGGAGGTGTTGAAGATAAGATCACAACAACACAGTGGAGTATTCCAACAACTAGTCCAGATACCAAAGAGATTGAGGATATACTAGATAGTCATGTTGGCAGAAGCACAAGGAACAGGACATATTGTAAGGGAATGCCCATGTGGCTTTGCATATTGTAATTCTGAAAGTTTGTAATTCTACATTTGTGGAGATAATAAGAAGCCAATTTTCTGTTCTTGCATATTGTTGTTGTTTCTCTATTTTTGTTATGTGTTTGTGGTATTAAGGGAGCACCCTTCATCATGATCTCAAGTCCATTGATATAGAAAAAGAAGACACCAGTTTCATTTGCCACTGCCCTAGCAATTATAGTTTTCCCAGAACGAGGAGGCCCATAGAGTAGAATACCCTTTGGGGGCTTCACACCAATAGATTTGAAGAGTTGTGGACATCTAAGAGGAATCTCTACCAATTCATGGATCACCAGTCAGAATTAGTTGAACTAGACTTTCTTTGTTGTAGAATTAATTTAGTATAGAATATTTTCCAGTAGGATTTTTTTTTAAAAGCAAGGTTTTTGTAGCATTATCTACCACTTGAGAAAAAGTTTCCATAGCTAAATTTCCTTGCCACAGTTAATATTTCTCTAAAGACTTACAAGTTAGTAAGTCCTCGGCTAAAGGGCTGATAAAATAAATAAAGTTTCAAACATATGAATAGATAAAACTCATACAAGCAAAATTTAGAGCCAAATTGAATAGCATTGGCTATTTGTCAGCAGAAGGTCCCTGCTAGAATAGACACATTTGTCACTTCATTAAGATGACAATTGTGTACTAAGTTTCCTAACTATATAAGTAATCATCATCTTTATTATCTATTGTAGCAAATACATCTAAAGCACCAGCAAAAGCACCAGGAAATCAAAATTCAAAACCAAAGCCTCAAGATTGTTGTAGTGTTTGTGTAAAGGCTTGCTACTTTTGAATATCAGCATCATTGACACTTCTTCGGGCATATTTCATTGACTCCTCAAAATGAGCAGCCTTTATTTCAGCTACCTCATTACTATCATCATCATCCATTACCTCGGGGTTCTCACTTCTTTTTCTTTCACGTTCAATATTATCCTGTAAAAGTGCAGAGGAAAGAGAACATGACATATTGAAATAATAAGATATGAGTTGAGGAAAATTGAATTAAAAAATGTAAAATTCTAACAAACCAGTTCAAAAAAAACCATTAAGAAATTCATAACCAAATCTAGTTTGCAAAAGCCGCCACAATTGAAACTCACCTTCTCAATATTTTCTCTAATAGCATACTTGCAATCCTGTTGACAAATCTTTGTAATATCTCATCAATAAATATAATGGATGGGGCATTCTTCTCAGGCTCCTCAAAAGCCTTCTGGAGATTGCTTTCACTTTCTCCAGCCAACTTTGACATGATCTCAAGTCCATTGATACAGAAAAAGAAGGCACCGGTTTCATTTGCCACTTCCCTAGCAATTAAAGTTTTCCCAAAACCAGGAGGCCCATAGAGAAAAATACCCTTTGGGGGCTTCACACCAATAGATTTGAAGAGTTGTGGGCATCTAAGAGGAAGCTCTACCAATTCACGGATCACCAGTTAGAGCCTATCTCTCAAATAGTTCAGACAAAATGAAAAAACCACAGTTTCATGGAGAGCAGAGAAGATGGATTGCTAGAGCCCAAAGCAGTTTAGAAAAAAGAACGAGCAGGGACCCGCTGGAAATTAACAAGCAGAAAAATGAGTGTGGACACCTGAAGATAAATATCTAGACTAATCATCGATCAGGATGCCATTGGTGATTAGTTTGGATATTTATCTTCAATTTTTTTAAAACACTCTGTGTTGCATCAAATTTTTGACCCACATTCGTCGCAAGTCTGGCCTAGTTTGGTCTAAAATCTGACCATGCTGTGTCAAAATTGTACCTAGCCATGGACACAACACTTCAGTAAAACGTTAGAGGTTAGCAAAAATTGAAATCTTCAAATAAATGAAACTAAGCTAACTAGGTGATTTACTGCCTTCTAGTAGGTGTGAGTATGCTGTTCTCAGATTGGAATCAAGATCAGTGACAATGCAACACCTAAATGAAGGATTTAATGCTAAAAGATGAATGAGATAAATGTATGCAAATTAATCTATTTTTTTGTATTTTCTATGTAATAAGATAAAAAAACTTGATATGAAACTAATCTAGAATGAATGAATTTGAATGCAAATTGATCTAACAAGGCAATGCTATGATATGAAAATGAATGCTATGCTATAGAAACAATGAATGATCTCACAAATCATCTGTTGCACGTGCTTGATTTATCAGATGGAAGTTCACCAAAATCATTGTGCAAATTTGAGAGATTGAGAGATATTTCAAAATGAAGAGCTGAGCCTTGATTTTATAGAAATCCAGGGCTTGAGGATGCATTGAGAAAAGCCATAAATCACTCTTGATAAACTCAGGTTGATTTTTGAGTTAACGAGAAATCAAAATTAATTAATTTATAAAACCATGCAAAATCATGCAAAAATAACTTTTAACTCAAAATAGAGTTTAGTTAATTTTCAACTCATAATTGAATGTTGAGTTTAAATTTAAACTTCGCTGTTGATTTCTAGTTGACTGCTTTGCATGTTTTAATTATAAATTAATTTAAAAATAAAGTGATTTATTCTTAACTTAACTGATTTTAAATTTAAGAATAACTGATGCATGGGTTAATCAATTATTTTAATCAAACTTTTATTCAAAAATTATATTATTAAATTTGACAAATGGATTTAATTAATTAAATAAGAATTTAATCAATTATTCGTAGGAGATTTTGATTTATTGTCAAAATTAAATAATATAATTAGGAATAAATAGAATTAAATTTAATTAAATAATTAAGTGACAATATTAAACTTAATTAATTAAATATTCAGAATATTCAATTAATCAAATTTTAGGATAAATGAGATTTATTGCAAAATAATATTTAATTAAAGATAATTAGGATAATTAGGAATATTCAAGGAATGTTCCCCGGTGCAGAATTAGGATGAAATCAATTAGGGTTTTGATAACTTGATGTGCAGATGTGCCTTAGCTTAGGACTTTGATGTCGACTTCGATCGATTTGATGATGTAGGAGGTTAATGAACCTATAGCCCATTTTTGGGGTATTACATTTTGCCCCTCTTTGAATTACTGTGCGAAGTGCAGTGGTTCAAAGATTAATTTATTTTTGATGTTGAAACAGATTTGAGAGATTAACCTATTCTGAGACAGAAACTGATTGAAAGATTTGAAGATGTTGTGATTTAGGTCCTAGTTGACCAAAGAATCAAGATGATGCTATCTATATCAACAATGAACCGGTGATTACGAAGAAGTGAGTGACCTGATTCTAGACCTGATGGTCAAAAGAATTGTAGTGGTATCACATCTGAACCCTTTAGTTATGAAGAAACAAGGAAATAACACTAATGAACCGATGGTTATGAAAAGCTAAAACAGTTTACAAGATTGATTAGGATGCTAGATTGATATGGATCTCGATGAATTTGATATGCCCCAAGCGATGATCAATTTTCCCCAAGCAATGAGGACTTGTGATGAATAAACAATTAGACGTGGTTGTTGTCTTGATCACTAAAAGAAAGATATTTGATTTACAAATTTGATTAATATGCAATACCATACCCCCTTCGGGATGAAAATCAAAATCTGGCAAGAAAAGCCATCGTTATATAGTTTAGAAGTATGTTAATTGATTTGAGAATTGGTTATACACATCTAGGAATGTGTTCTACATCGTTTGAAGGTCCAGAAGACCAAGTTTAACTAGGTTTGACCATGAGTTGACCATGGTTGACCAAGTTGAAATTTTGATAGTTTGATGTGAGATAATCAGTTAAGTTAAAAAATGGATTTATTCGATGGTTAGAAGGTTGATTATACAAGCAGTCGGCCATCTTGGGTCTGAAAATTTTAAATCACAATTTTGACAAAGTAAACAATCTCAGATTTTGATTTTAATCCCGAAAATGAGTTCTACTTGCTATTTCGTTGGAGGGACCTTCACACAATGCTCAGTCCTTGTGTCATGTTTAGCATTTTTGTTTTTGAAGAATCATTTAAGTGTTCAAGCAATTTGTGAGACCATGCAAACATGCAAAATGCAAAGTGATATGCAAAATGAAATGCAAACCTAAGACCTAGGACCTAGTCACTGATCATGTGTCGATTCATTCTCATCATTGAACTTTTTAGGTAACCAGATAAATCAATACAATGTCCACTAGTTATGAAACCATGAAAATATGAATACCGATTTGTATACGCAAAAGTCAATACAATGCCCACTAGCTAGACAACCATGGACATATGAATATTGATTTTGTTTTCGAAATGTCGGATTAGACATAAGCACCAAGGCACAAAAGCCAGGATGACCTGAATATCATGTCCATTTTGATATTGCAATTTGTATAAGAATCAAAACATAAACATTTTGTTGACTTGAATACGCCTTGCATAACAAACACATCAAATAGTCAAGAGATCATTCTAAATCCAATGTGAATTACCCGTAGTGACCCTTTATCATTCACATCCTTAGGTAAGATCGCATTTCACAGTAGGAGTAAGAAATCACTCAAAAAGACAATGGTTAGATTAAAATTCCTTGAATTTTCTAGGTATCAATGGTCGAGGTACACATGGCCATCCAATATGAGATGGAGGCTCTTACAGATGGACACCATTTCAATCCAAAATTTCCAAAGTTGTTAGATTTTCACTCCAAGAAGAAAAAAAATAAAATGTTTTGCCCCTAGTCATCATTCTCTAAATCCAATAAAGGACATCATCGAAGAGCTTGAGGGAACAAAATATGCAAAAATCTCAATGCGTATCAATAAGCATACAAGGAGATAAAAGTATGTGAAGCTCAGATTGTTTTCATTTTGTGTTGATGTCGTTCATTTGTGTTTGATTGCAAAATCCTTTCTGGAAGGAGACTGACTAACTGACTTGGCTTGAGCTTTGAAGGACCTTGACTAGATATGACTCTTATAAGGGTATACTAGAGACCAAAGGATATGACATTGATTACCCCCAAGTGTTAGGCATTGATAGGATATAGACACTTTTGTTGATTGGTGTACAAACTGACTTATTGAAAACATGAATAAAGCAAGACTGAAAGTTGGGAAAGACCAAGATTGCGCTAATAGATGGAGCATTTTGAACAAGTGGCACCCGTTTGCCAGGTTTTCACCATCTTGGTAGAGATTCTATTTTTGCTACCAGGGCGCTTGTTTCCAGGTTTTCACCAAGGCCCTTTTTTTTTTTTTTTCATTTTTTGGTATTTTTACTCTTTTTCAATTTTTTTTTGTATTTTTCCATTTTTGATTTTTTTTGTATTTTTGCTCTTTTTTATTTTTTTTGTATTTTTCTAATTTTTGTGATTTTTTTTAGGATATAGTACCATAGACTGAATGCCTTAGGCATAGAATTTCTTCAGATGAAGAATGTTGATTGGTTCTTAGAGCTGTTCTCCTTCAGTCATTGATAGTTGATAGGCTCCAGAGCCAAAAGTAGCAGTGATAACAAACAGACCCAGCCAGTTGGGTTCAAACTTCCCCTGGTGCTCTCTATGTGATTGATTTTTAGGATTCTCTCTCAAGACTAGATTGCCAACCTGAAATTCTCTATGTCTGACTTTCTTGTTGTAGCCTCTAGACATTCTTTTCTGATATACTCTAAGATGATCATATGCTTCTTGTCTACGCTCATCTAGTAGTTCAAGTTCTTGCAACCTAGACACTCTGTAGTCATCATCAGTTACTAGACCATGCATTCTAATTCTTAGCAATGGGATTTCATCCTCAATAGGCAGTACTGCTTCAGATCCTTAAACTAAAGCAAAAGGTGTAGCCCCAGTGGGTGTTCTGATACTTGTTCTGTAGGCCCAGAGAGCTATATTGATCATGAGATGTCAGTCTCTTCCTATTTTATTAACTATATGATGTATAATTTTCAATAGATTCTTATTGGATGCCTTTGCTTGTCCATTTCCTTGAGGATAGTATATGGATGACCAATGTTGTGTAATTTTGAATTTTGAGCATAAGGAATCTAGGTCCTTGTTCTTGAGCTGGCCTCCATTATTTGTAACTATTGAATGTGGAATTCCATACTGACATATGATGTAGTTCAGGATGAACATGTAAATTTTCTTGCCGGTTGCTTTAGTCAAAGGGACTGCTTCTACCCACTTTGTGAAATAGTCTGTAGTTGTGATGATATGGGTATGTCCATTAGAAGAATGAGGATGTATGGCTTCTATCACCGTAATTTTTAGTGGTGAATATTCACCTTTTGGTGAATTCTAGGCATATACATTTCATGAAATTGGCAAATCTCATAGGTATAGGCTGGCAAATATTTGCCCAATCTTGACACGGTGACCGCTAAATATTAATTGGAATCACCAATTAGATTTGGCATTTGACGTTGTTGACCATCATATTTGCCTATAATTAATGTGACATGGTTCTTTTAATGGTCTCTTATTTTCCAACGATATTAATTATGAATTGCATATAAAATTTGAAATAGCCATATGGTTTATATTGTTTTATTAGTCCACGACGTATTTCACCACCCCACTAATTAATTGTTTTATTGGTCCATGACGTATTTCGCCAACCTGTTAATTATTTTATTGACCACCACGTTATATTTATTTTTTCACCAAAAATAGCATTGATCAGGTCGGCACTCGACACATTTTCGCCAAAAGCCCAAGAATTTGAAAATAAATAAAAATTGGAAATTTGGAATTTGGATTCATGGATTGATATAAATTCAAATCAAGTTTAGAAAACTTTAAAGTAGTCTTATTGTGCGTCATTACAAATTTTTGGAGTCAGATCCTAGAGGGCCAGATTTGCAAATAACAATCTTGCAATAGTAAATAGAGGATTTAGCATTTCAGAGAGTCAAAAATCAGAGGAAGCAGGACAAAGGTAAATAATTATTTGTTCACATTTCATAGTATTGCTATTAATTTTAATTCCTAGTGACTAGTGAGAGGTCATTGGGTAAAGATGTCAGACAAGGGTGACTATCCTGAGATTGAGTATCCTCAGGCTACTACTGCTGAAGGGATTCAGATATTAGGGGAGGTTGACACTCAGACTTCTCACCGTGCTCATGGCAGTGAAGAGATTGGAAAGCTAGACAAGGGTAAGACTCCTCAGGGCAGTGAAGGGTCTGGGAGGCCATCAAAATACCCAAAACTTAAAGATACTACCATAAAGGCTTTCTTTGGAGTTGGCAATGTTTCTACTCCATCAACATCTATAATTGCGAGTGCAAAATCCATTCACAGTAGCTCACCAATACCAGTACCACAAGCTAGGGTTGTCATTGAGTTAAATGAAAATCAAAATGCATCAAATGAGGATAACAATGGTGGCACGAGAGAAGATGTTATAAGGGATACACAGAACCAGTTGGAAGAAAATGCTAGCAATGAAGATAATAATAATGTTGGTAGGAAGAAAAGAAAAAGGGAAGTAAAAATGGGGCGGGAGTGGGAAATGGCAAGAAATTTTAAGGTTGATTGGGTAGAAAAGTACTGGTTCATTGAATCAGTCCTAAGCAATGATGAACAACCAACAAAATGCAAGTGTAAGATTTGTACCTGAAAACTTAAAAGAGAGAAGAAGTTGCAGCTAAAGCTTGAAACTATAGAAAAACATATTGGTAAGGTTTATGAAAAATAGACCATAGATGGACAAGAAATATCATTAGTGAGATGGAATCAAAGGAAGAATGTCTTCATGTTAAGTATGCCATAGACTATGAAGAGCATAACAAGAGAATGGCAGTAATTGCTAGTAGTGAAAATCCAATCAAGGCTGGGTTTAAACATGCAGCCAATGAAGCAAACTTGGAAAAGACCGTTCAGATGAGTGTTGTTTTTCATATTATGTCAAAAGGGAATCCTATGAGAGACTTCTCAGAATATGGTAATTTATTATCTTTTTTGAAAGTTCCTCACTATCCCATGTCACATTGGCCAACAAACGTTGAATGGGAAATGGCAAACTGTCTTTCTGTGGTGGAAAAGCAAAATTTACAAGAGAAAGTAAAATAGTCCAGATTCATTTCATTATCTATAGATGAAGTTACTGTAGTAGATAACACTGCTTGGGTTTGTATGCATGTGTATACAGTAAAAGAACATGTCTACCAAGCTCATCTACTCTACATTTGTAAAAAGAGGGGCAATTCAATAGCAGAAAACTTATATTTTGAAGTGGAGAATGCTTTGAATGAAGTTGCTGGTATGGATGATTTGACAATTGGAAAGAAGTTAGTGTGTGTTGGAGATGATGGAGCTGCATTAATGCAAGGCCAAAGGAATGGTCTCTGTGCAAGATTACAAACTAGTATTGCACCTTACATGCTTGGCATACATTGCATGGCCCATTGAATGAATTTAGCATATAAAATTGTAAGTGATTTTCCTACAGTGTCAAAAGTTGAAGATCTAGTTCACGACATATACTCTTACTTCTGCAGAAGTCCTAAACATTTTGCAGAATTTAAGATTTTATTAGAGGGAGTAACACTAGGAAACAAGCTTCTCAAGGATGTTGAGACCAGATGGATCTCTTTGCATGGACCAGTAGAAAGAGTTCTAACAGAATATCAATCCTTGATCAGAGTAATATATGAGCAACACCTCACAGTAGACAAAGCTCCTGATTTGTTACATAAGTTAAGTGATATAGAGACTCTGTTAACTTTAGCCAATCTTCTCCCCATGTTGGATTTAATGAACAAGCTTGTTAAGAAAGCCCAAGATAGGACTATGTATATCCATGAGTACTCAGATTTATGTAGAATGACATGCCTTGCCCTAGATAATTTATACTCAGATATGATAACACTTCAAAGACCAATTTTTTTTAGGTGGCAAATAATTACAAATTTGAAACATGCTGAGAATTTTTTACAATTCAGTGCAAAAAATGATTTATGTGTGTTTGTGAAAGGATATGAAATAACAATGCACCAATCTAATATGGGCAAGTGAGGTAGACTACTTCTAGTTAAAAGGGCTGATTTTGACATGTTTATTAAATCTATTAGTGAGAATTTGAAGTCAATTTCCTACCAACTTTCAAGTGAGATTTGTGAAAGATTCCCTAGAGAAGAAATTCTTGAGGCCATGGGTTGTGTGTTTCCTCATTTTTGGAAAAACATTGGAGATAGACAACTTGATGCTCATATGTTTCATAAAGAAATTGATGAATTGATCAGAGAGTTTCAAAACAGGCAGATTGCAATGGACAACCAATTGATGGAATTATAGATTCAGCTAATCTTAAAAAACAATGTAGACAATTTGCATCATGTATGAAATTGCAGTTAAAAAAATTGGAGAATCCATTTCAACTTGGTGCAATAACCAGGCTTTGGAAAAGGATAGAGCAGAGTGAAGTACTACGTGATTCAATATCAAAATATTTCAAACTTGCTAATTTATGTCAAACAATGATATTGGGGTCGGTGGAAGATGAAAGAGTTTTCAGTGCATTGGGGTTTTTGAAATCAAAGATCAGAAACAAACTAGACAGAAATTTGGAAACTTGCTTGAGTTTGTTTGTAACTCAGTACAATGTTACAGACTTTCCTTATGATAGGGCATTGGCAATTTGGAATTCCCTACATGAAAGATGAGGGCTTTTGAACACTAGTTCAAAACATGGTGGTTCAGAGAGAAATGATGGATCTTGGTCCCAGACTCAGAGTTAGAATGAAGATGAAGAATTTTTTGATTTTGAATACCCAACTCAGAATGAAGAAGAACCTCTTGCTAGTAGTAGTAGTCAATTTCAGGAGCTAAATTCCATGTGGGATATAGAGGAGGGTGAGGCAGACTACTCACTGACACTGAGTGAAGAGTGAAGTGATTTAGAATTAGCATTCGGTTAATAGGTATTTATAATTTTATACACTGTATACTTATTACTGTTACTTGTTGGATAAATTGATAATGGAATTGAACTTGATTTTAAATATTTATTAATTTATTAACAATTTATTAATTGACTCATATTCAGCTACAAGCCTACGAGTACAAGTAATAAGTATTGTTCATGATTTTTGTAATTTGAATTTTGATTTTTGTAATTTGTAATTTGAAATTTTGAATTCATGATTTTTGTAATGTAGATTGTAGAACTAGAATGTCCCTCTTTGTCCACAATAGCAGGGATATATATGATTTTTGTAATTGTAGAATGTTCAAGAAATTTGTAATAATGTAATTTGATATAACCTTGCGAAGTCCCACACAAAACCTTTCGTAACCTCTCAGTTGTTTAATCTTGTAACTAATTAACCTTTCAAAAGTTACGCCTTTCTACCAGATGCTTCAACATAGCTTCGTAACCACCGACACTAATGGCCAACAAACCCTCACAAAGCCCCATAAACCAATTGTTCCTGACAAAGTGTTCCAAAGTTATGCACACTGTTAGTCGGGAGTCCTTCGAAAGTTTGAAACCCATTAGCATCCTAATGACTTAACTGTGGAGAAGTTACGAAACAACCCAATGTTACTTCAGAACATTGCTAGTGGTCTATTAGTAATGCACACATGCTTAAAGGTTCTTTTAAGTGACTTGAAATTTTGAAAAAGTAATGATGAAATAGAAACGATCTGAGCCTTTCTAGGGTTTAATGGATTTTTAGAGCATATCTCAACCTAGCACTTAGGGTTTTAACATTTTGGTCAAAATTTAGGGCCTAGGCCTACTAGTGTTTAAATATGTAGACGGTTCTAATATTTACAAATTTATTAAACTTATGACTCATGCATAAACTTTCAAATCCTAGAAACCTCCCTGAAGATTTTACTCCCTCCTTGAGAGAAACTCGAGTTCAGTCCCTATACTCACCTTGTGAGCAATGCATTAAACTAGCCTTACTAATTAGTGCATAAGAAATTCAAAGCATCCATACATAAAGACCATCAGAAATGGCAACAAAACTTTAGTATATTTGTATTAATTCTCAAATGTATCCATTACAATTTTAGCAAAAACATAAACAGAAGTGAGAAACTATATTTAGTCCTCTTTACAAAAAACTTCGACCACCTCTAACAAAAGGAAAAACTTACTATATATACCCACAACCATCTTGGAATCCTTGAAAGGATGCAACAAGCTTCAGATGGCTATCAAAAAGACTTGCACTACATGCTCTCCCTAGAATTCTGGATCACGTGCCAGGTGTACTATATTCTTCTTCCTCTACCTCTAGCTCTTGGACAGCTGGCTTCTTCTTTTTCTTTATCATCTTGTCCCAAGATGCCACATCATCATTAAATGGCCAACTGTAACTCTGCAGCTCCTGCAATGATTGGATATGTAGGTCCCACTTTGAATCAATTATAGCTTTAACTTCTGTAAAAAACCTAGTGCAATCACCTTCAACTTTGAACAAATTTTCAATTATTCCATTGCACCCATCCACATTCAAAACATTATCATCATTGAGGAGAGCCTCCTGACTAATCACCAACTAATCCATTGATGTCTTCCATTCACCCAAACTGACTATACCTCCATCAGGATCACTTGCAAAAATAGAAGGCAAAAACTTACTGTAACCCTTATAAAAAATAGCCAACTTGGCCCTCACTTGATTGGACTTCCCTTTGAAAAATTGTGAAATAGAAATTACCAACCCAATCTTTTCAAACACTTTAGTTACCACCTCAGGGATACCAGGCCTATGTTCTTGCAGACCATCAAGTTTATCAAATAGCAGACTCCTCCCTACCCAAATGCTATGAAGTGGCTCCAAAGTAGCCAGTGACTCATTAACTATATCATTTGTCTTATGCAACATAATAACTGACTGATGGAATGATTCCATCTTTTCTTTTATCTGATTTTCTTTAAATCTTCCACTAGATGGTCAGGGATCTCACCCTCAGGCTGAGGAGGGGCCTCAATTTGCAAAGGTGGGGGAGGCACTGTTCTAATTGCTTCTTCAAGATTTGCCTTTAACTCCTCCAATTCACCTTCCATATTTTTAATCAACATAAGCTTTGAATCCCTATCCTTTGCAACCCTCATTGGGTTTTCAAATAACCTATTATACCTCTCAAATAATTGGATAGTCTTAGCTTCATTGAGGTGGGCCAAATGAGTTACTACCTTTGACACTTCAAGATCAGTGGTATTTTGGACTGTCCAAACAATTTTGTTACCTTCCATTTTGTCTTCAATGCTTAGAAGAGATGGTTTATGAGTTCTTGGGGCCAAAGACCAAAGTGCAATAGCCTGTGACTTAGGGTCATAACCACTCCCTCTGATCATATCATCAATATGCACTTCATATGACAAGATTCCCTCTGGTTGCTTTCTAATTTGGTCAATAATGAAGGCAGAAGTCAAATCCCATTTGGGAGTTAGAAGCATACCACTTGTTTTAACCATTTCTCTTGCTTCCTCCATAGTGATCTTTTCAAGATTAGGATCATATGATGTAAGAGCCCTAAGGGTATCTTCACTTGGTTCCATACCATCAGGAAATGATCTCTTTACTTCTTCATGCTTCCTCCAAATAAGGAAATCTCTGAATTCTTTTCTCTGGACAAACTGGTCATCACTGAGAAATTACTCCTGGTATAATTCTCTCTCATCTTGCCTCAATAACAACATCATGTCTCCTGTTTCTTGTGTCATCATCTTCTTTCCTTCCCTAATAGCCTTCCTTAATTGATGGTGATAGGCCCTCTTACCAGGTAAAAGGATTGAAGCTCTGTCTAATATCTTCTTTTGTTTCTTCTTCTTAGAAGGTTCACCAACCTCAATTTTCTATTTTTTCAATGGTGGCTCAGGAATAGCCTCCACCTCAGTTGATTCTTGGGTTAGGTCAACAATTGGTTCCTCCCCTGTTGGAGGTGGACTACTACCCTCCTCATCCTATGACTCATTAGTGAACTCCTCATTTTCAGAGGTAGAATAGTCCCTTGGCACATCTAATTTCTCCTCAAGAAACCCTTCCAACTGGCTAGACAGGGTGCCATGCATTTCTATCATTTTTTCCATTCTCTGCAAGAATGGGAGTTCAGGGAAAAAGCCACCAAAAGGAATTTTAGCCTTGTGCAATTGAGCCTCTAAATCCAATAAATCAAAATACTTAGTCCATCTTCCCTTCGCTTCATCAAAGTCCATTATGTTTCTGATTACATCCTCCTCATTCAGGGGCTCATGTTCTCTAATTGTTCCAATGCTAGGAATCAAAGTCATTCTAGCCATTCTTATAAAACCCTCAGAATCAACATACCGGTAGGTACCTATAGTCATCTTGAAATGATTGAGCTAGCCACTAACCTGATTCAAAGCTCTTTTTCCAATTAAAAAACTATCAATCCTGAACTGTCGGGGTGTGAAGGTACCCTTCCTATGAGGTCCTAGATGCTCCTTGTCAGTCCACATTAATTTCCAAATAAACTCCATCATGGCCACCCTCGGAGGGACATATCTTGGAAGCAAGTGAGGAGGCCGAGGGCACCCATATACTCTAATAACTATGGAATTGTCCCCTAGGTAGAAATCTCCCCAATTATGGTTTCCTGGCCACTTGTCCTGATATTGCAATGGTCTTAAAACACTCAACAGCTTGGTTGAAAATCTCACAACATTTGTGCCTAACATTTGAAGTATTGGATGGAAAAAGTAATTTTGAAAAATGGTGAAATCACACTCATTGGAAGTAATATTCCAGACCCTCATCCAATACTGCACTGGGTTGGGAGTATCCCTAAAATGGGTCTTAATCTTCAATACTCTTGCATCAAAATCATTAACATGGTGGTACAAAATCAAATGCATAAGAAGGGAATAATGCATGAACCTAATAGGCCTCTTCTTCTCCTTAACAGACATAAACCCTTCATGCATCTTGTCAATTATATATTGGATATAATCATAATCAGTGTTGGTGTGGGAATTCTAAATATCCAAGATTATCATTAAAAGATCAGCAGGCAACCTCTCATCGTCCCCATCTATTCCTAGAACCCTACATAACCCATGACCCAAGAACTTCATATATTGATTAAGGGAAGCAAATGAATAAGGGGCATTCATACCTAGTGGGAGGGGAGCTATGTACTTATCCTACTTGGGCATATGCTTGACAATTTGGCTTTTCACTGACCCTATACTACTAGCATATTTTTCCCTTCCCCTTTTTAAGTCAATTTCAGTGGAGGAGGAGGAATAGAAATTGAAAGCTTTCATGAAAGACCCCCTATCTAAAGAGATAAACACAGACTGGTCCTCACACCTAATGCATCTAGAAATGGGGTCATACAACCTAGCTAGCTCAATGATTAAATCAACATCCAGAAACACATTAGGCATAATTAACTTTGTCATTCCCAACACCCAGGCATTGCAAACAGGTATAGCTTTACTCCTATTATTGTAAAAATATGAGAACAAGGTAAAACCAGAACCTACAGAAGTGATAGGGTCCCTACATTTGTCCATGAGATCTTCAAATGCCATGTTGATGGCCTTCTTATTTTTATTCAAACCAGGGAGTAACCTGAAAAACTCATCTGAAAAATTTAGCTTTCCTTTCTCCTCTCCACTCTGTTCTTTTGCAGCCCCACTGGAAGACACACCACTCACCGCAGGATGACTCATCTTGATAGAATAGGAAACCCTTAATTCTACAACTTTTGCACTATTCACCTTCTGCTACAACACCAACGATCTCAACTATCTTTAGAATAACTACAAGCACAAAAAGAAATGTTGTCCTATCTATATACCTTGAAATTTGCATGCGTGTGATTTCCAAATCATAGAAAATCCAGCCTAACTCACATCTGCATTTAATTCTGTGCATTACCAACTTTCAAATCAGAGATAGCCATGGCATGGATGTTGACAGGATGATTTAAAAAATCAAAAATAGGGTGCGAGAGAAATGATCATAGCTTTATGCATTAAAAACCCTTAATTACTGATGTAAACCCTCATTAAAACCTGATTGGATGACTTTCTACTTTTTCCAACTTGGCACGGTATGGTATGCAAACTTAACCAGGCAAAATTTAGCAACCACACGAACAAAGGAACTCATGATCTCAAAAGGGAATTTTAACCCAAGGTTGAATCAGGAGAATGGGTGACTGAAGACTTCACTAGTTCTCGGGACTTAATCCTTAACTTGTCTTTCATTTAGAGAACCCACAAACAAAGAAAATAACACTTGAACACTTGACCATAGTCAGTAATGAGCATCTGGAGAATCAGCGACTAAGGTCTTCTCCCAATCACTTAATGCTTTGGTAACCCACTGACTCATTCTGAGACTTGGTAAAAAACCCATTCTCTAAGTCATTGAATGCTTTTATCTTAACCTACCCATTTACAAGAACATGTGACCACTTCATTCACCAAGTCGCCAGAAGACTTAGAACTTTTCCATTTCACTTCGAGATCAGGCGAAAAAAAGAGAAACACACTTTGGCCAAAACTACTAAGCCAAAATGTCAGAACTGCCAAATTTAGAGGATATTGAACTTATACATAGTCGCCGAATCGCCAAATGACTTTACATAAGACCCAAACATTTGGAGATTAAGACATTGCCGTCGATCTTACAAAAATCAGTGGTCCTCGCTAGATTGTTGGATGATACAAGACTTAGCCACTTGATTTTGAGAACAAGAGATCACTACCACACCAGGTCGCTAAATGTTAATAGGTAACCGTCAGGAAATAAGCGATCAGGAGACAACACATTCACTGATTTGCTCAATGGTAGACGTAACCATGGAAAAACTTAGAGACTTAGTGACCAACAAGAGACATGACAAAGGCAAAGAAAACTTCGCCAGTTCATTGAATGACTTTGAGACATGAAAAAGTATTACGCAATTCAATAAATGTCTGATGGAAATGACCATAAGCAAGGCCAAGACACTTAAGTTTCCAAAAAGGTAACGATGAAATATAAAAACTAGGGCCAACACAAGGGTTTACACACAAAAAACAAGATTTTCTCAAGGGTGACACCTAGGGCAAGGGTTTTTAGACTTGTTTATTGCACATTTGATGAACCTTGAAAACCTAAACCACAAATTATAACTTGCAGAAGGAGAAAATGAAGATTTGGAACAACAAACCTTGAAGATCTAAAAATATGAGCAACAAGGCCTTCAGGAGGAAAATTGTAGGAAATTTTGAAAACAATTATGAAAACTGAAAATACTACCAACATGGTCAATTTATCATTTGTTAAATTGTCAGAAAATTACAAAATATCCTTGTATATTTGTATTAACTAAAACTTACTTCAAATTTATACATCAATGTCAATGATCAATGAATATGATCAATGATAAAAAAATTACAAAATTACAAAATATCCTTGATATATTTGTATTATCTATGATCTATCAGAAAATTAAAAAATATCCTTGTATATTTGTATTAACTAAAACTTACTTCAAATTTATACATCAATGTCAATGATCAATGAATATGATCAACGATCAGAAAATAAAAAATAACATTGGCATTTGGCAAATTAAACAAATTTGGAAACAGTTATTAACTTATTAGAGTGACAATTGGCAGCCTGGATTCTTCAAAATCAGTCTTTATTTGCACCAAAGGTGTATCCATAGCAAGTGAACCGCAAACATAAGATACCCTATTCGAATTAACTGACCTCCCTCTATTGGCTCTTCATCTAATACTAGAATTGTCTCAACTACTTCCATCATCCATGTCAATATGGCAAGACAAAGGCTTGAATCTCTGCAATGTTTTCCCACACCACAATGTCCCTCTTTGATGGCCAAGTTACCTCTCTAACTGTCTCCAAGTCTTCAAGGCATTTTTTCCACTTGGCATCCGTTATGGCTCAAGATTCAGCAACAAACTTATTCATGTCAATCTCCTGCTTGTACAATTCATCCACAACTTCATAAAAAGTTGAAATGTCAGCATCACCAACAAAATAAGAAGCCACCTTCCTACATTCCATAATTTGGTTGAAAGAATCAGCCCACTCTTGGCATTCCTTCAATTGTCCCTCTTTGTCCATAATAGCAGGGATATATCCCTCAGACTCTTCAGCAAAAACCTTAAGCTTTGCCTGAACGTTTTGTAACTTGCCAGTGAAAAATGCATACAAATCCTTTACTAATAACACCATTTCCTTAACATCAATTATTTTGTTAGGTAACTACATTTTTTTCCCCATTAGTAAAACTAACCTATCAAAGAATTGCAAGTATGGGCCCCAAGTATTAAATAATGGGGTTAGTATAGACAAGGCATTAGAACATTGATATTCTATCCCCTGCAAAGAAATGAAAGTACTATGAAGGACTTGAGACTTCCCTTTTAAAATATTTACTCTGTGCAATAACACCTTCTTCAAAGTCTCATTTTTAGCAATTCCAGTATTAGCAAGCTTAGGTTGATCAATGTCCATTATTATCTTTTATGTTGCAAGTTCTAGAGCTAAGCCCCCCTCATGCTCAGTTTGGACCCCTGCATCACAGACCTCTATAAATTCCCTGGAATGATTTTTTAGAGTATTTATTTCATCTTTTAGCTCCTTCACAGTCTTATCCAGCAAATAATTCTTCTTCAGTTCCTCTTCAAAATTTTTTCTAGATGCCACATAATCTCTGAATGTCCTGGCTAGCCTGTTCTCCAAGTCCTCAACCACTGCTTTATTCATGGAGGATGCATGATGTAGGAGATTTTCTATCTCTGATCCTGTAGTGTCCTACAACCTCCATATTAATTGGCTACCTTGTGTGGTGTCTTAGATGTCAACCAATCTGGGCTTATTAGATTTTGGGGCCACACACCATACTGCTAGTGTCTTAGTGTCCATATTGAATCCAGAACCCCTCATGAGTCCATCAGGGACAAAAGCTTCATAAGCTACAACTTTATCTTGCCTCTTGATTTGGTCAATTAGGAATGAGGACTCCAAGTCCCATCCAAGGATCAACAACATGCCACTTCTCTTTACAAGATCTCTTGCCTCCTCCACACTTAATGTTTCACTGTTGGGATCGTAGGCCTGTAATTTTTCAATCATTTGAACAATTTTTTCTTGTGATTCCCCTAGTTTCAAAGATAGTGTTAATTCATTCTGCTTAACTCTAAAGAGAAAACTTTTAAACCCAATGGACTTGATGAATTCATCATCATCTATAAACTCTTTAGCTTGGATGACCCTATCATCCAATCTAGCTGTAGCCAATTCTAACTCATCTATGACCTTTTCTCCCTCATCTGCCATTGATGTCAAATTTTTTTGTCTTAAGTCAGCAAAGTAATGGCTATTACCTGGCAGGATTTGTAGTGCCTTTTCCCTTTCCTTTTGTGGTACATTCATCAACTTTTGTTTCTTTGATGGCCCCTACTCAGATGTGGATGGCTTAGCTTGTTCTATTTCTCCCATAAACTCCACATTAGGTTCAACTTCTTCAGGGTTTATTCTATCCTCCTCCTTCTCCTTAGGGATGTCTAGAAATTTAGACATAATATCTTCGTAATTCTCTAAACACATTTCAATTTTCTTAATGCATTTGAGATCAGGAAAGAAACTGGGGAAGGTAGGGTCTGCCTTTTTCAATTGTTCCTCTACCCTTACAATATTTTCCCATTTACAGGTTCTCTCTTCATAGGTAACTTTGTTATAAACATTTCTAATAACATCCTCCTCTACCATAGGCTGATTTAGAGCCAAATTGTGATTCCTCATTTCTCTCAATGCTCCTCTAATGAAGTCTTCAAGGTCATACATCCTTTCTTTACCAAGGGGAAATTTGAATTGTTTGAGGAATTCATGGATTGGTCCACAACATCTTTACCTATAGAGAAATCCCCTATTTGGAACCTCCTTGGTAGAAAGCTTCCCTTATGTCTTTTAGGGCCTAAGTGCTCTCTATCCATCATGATAGGTTGCCATAAGAATTCTACTATTGCCAATCTTTCTGGGACAAATTTTGGTATTATGTGTGAAGGTTGAGGGCAAGCATACACTCTTATAATAGTAAAATTCTCAAAAAAAAACATATCACCCAATTGTGCTTGATGTCATTGTCAATATTAAATGCTACGGGTCTAAGAAATTTTCTAACAAGTAAAGGAAATCTATCCCTCACAATACCTAACATGTTCATTACTGGATCCACAAAATCACTATAAAAAGCAATGGAATTAGAGAAATGGTAAGTTCTATCCCATAACCTAGTCCACAACTGAATCAAAATAGTTCCTCCCTCATTCTCAGTCTCATCGATGAACCCTAGGTGGATGTAGCCAATATTGAAATAGAGGATCAAGTGCATCAGCATGGAGTAGTGATTGAACTTAAAGCTTTTCAAATTAGTCTTCGCATTCATCAACTCAGAGTGCATTACATTGATTATGTGCCCCACATAATCAAACTCCTTGTTAGTGTACTGATCCTGAACATCTGTAGCCATGCCAAAAATGTTAGGAGTCTCTATCAAACCTCCATCTAGTCCAATAACTTTGTGTAGACCATAGATGGTATTCTAGAAATAGGGAAAGAAAAGCTTAATATCAAATGAATCTGCAACCTTCTTTGGTAATAACCCTGCCTCTTTGTTTTCTCTAGGAATATGCCTCCTCATAACTCTTCCATGGTAGTAATTTCTCTATCTATTAAACAGGGCCTCCTCTCTTGCTAGGTCAATCTCCACGCTCATAGGTCCCTAAAGGTCAAAAGCTTGAGTAAAAGAAACTCTATCTAACATGCAGAATATAGACTTGTCATGCTTGTGGAAAGCTTGTGTCATTGGATTGTATGCTTGAATTAGCACTTTCATGAGGTCTACATCCAAAAATACCTCAAGTACTATCAACTTTTCAAAGTTCCTATCCCATGGGTTTGAAACAGGAGGGCCTCTGATTCTATTGTTATAGAAAAACATGAAGAGCTCATACCCAGTTGTGTTTGGGCATTCCACATCCCTACAAAATGCATAAGGGTCCCTCCATTCATAAGCATTAGATGATTACAAATTTGAGGATCCAGGCAACAGTTTCATCCATTCTTCAGCATATATGTTTGGCCTCTTTGTTCTTGAATGCACAATGGCAGTCTTTTCCAGTACTGCAACAACATCAGTAGATCCTTGTTCTGCCATTCTTTTAAGTACTAAACTCTTTGGTTGCTCTTTGACTCTGGAAATTATGGATGCTCTAATGTGTGAACTATATTTAATAAATAACAAGTAACAAGCAACTCACAAGTACAACTAGGATACTAGCCACCAGGCCACCTACTATATTATAAATTAAAATCTCAATGTCTCATCAAGCACAGTCACCCACGCATGAAATTAGTAATTACCTTTTTCAAAAAAGTGTCACTGTCAACTATCACTTCCACTCTTCTAGCATAGATTTGGTGGCAATCCAAGAGAAAATAATTAGTGTGTTGTCGAAGTGATGCTAATGGTACATCTAAGTTTCTAACCCTAGGTCCCTAATACCCTATCTCAACTGTGCTAAATTGCTACCTGCAAATTTGGGGCCTTGGCCCTTAGCCATTTGAATTTGAAATCTGAAAACTTTGAGACTTGTGAAGTCACGCAACGCCTATTCAAAACTTCAGGACTGTTAAATTGACCAGAAAAATGAAACCTTAAGATGTTATGACACAGCTTGGCATGCCACATGAATGATGACACTTGTACTTCCCACTTTCCATATGGCATGCAACTTACTCTCCATCAAACCATCTCTCACTTTTCAACCCCTTACAAAGTTATGCATGAAGTTAGTCAGGACTTCAGAACCCTAACCATCATAAATAAATTAACCATTGAGAAGTTACGAAATAGCCAGGCGTAACTTTGGAACCCCTAACCATCATAATAAATTAACTGTTGAGAAGTTATGAAATAGCCAGGCGTAACTTCAGAACCCCAAACCATCATAATAAATTAACTATTGAGAAGTTACGAAACAACCAAGCGTAACTTTGAAACCCCAAACCATCATATTAAATTAACCGTTGAGAAGTTATGAAACAACCACGCGTAACTTTGGAACCAATCACCATCATAATAAATTAACCATTGAGAAGTTACAAAATAGCCAGGCATAACTTCGGAACCCCAAACCATCATAATAAATTAACCATTGAGAAGTTACGAAATAGCCACACATAACTTTGGAACCCCAAACCATCATAATAAATTAACCATTGAGAACTTAAGAAACAACCAGGCATAACTTCGGAACCCCAAACCATCATAATAAATTAAAGTTTGAAATGTTGAGAAGCTATGAAACATGCAGGTGTAAGTTTGGAATAGATCACCATCATATTAAATTAAATGTTGAGAAGTTATGAAATAGCCTGGCATAACTTCAAAACCGGTCACCATGATAAAAAATTAACCGTTGAGAAGTTACAAAACAGCCTTTGACGGTATGCGTGACTTCAGTGGTTATGCTGGCAGGTTGCAGTTGAAGGCCACAAAGATACTCAAAGGATAGCTTGACAGTGTACGTGACTTCAGAAGTTATGATCGTAGGTAAGATATGGGGGTTCCGAGGACACGTTGGCAGTTTGCGTAACTTAGCCACAAAATTGCAATGATATTTGTGGTGACTGGTAACAGTGTGTGTAGTTTCGGTAGGCTAAAAGGAGGGTTGATGCTGACAGTTACAAAGATATGTAATGGTTAGGTTGATGGTGTGCGTGACTTTGACATACTCTGATTTAGCATTCTAATTTACTAATTACAATTTACGTATTTTTCAATTTATAAATAATAAAACTATTGTTATTGTATTAGAATTTAGTATATTGACTATTGAAATTTAAAGTATTAGCAAATAACGGCAAACGTGTATTACTTAAAACTAAAAATAGTAACACAGTAACACTATTTGCAAAAGAGTCTTCTGACTTCTGATTGTTTCATTTGTATACACTATACAGTATTACAAATTTACAGACTACAATATTACTATTTAATTCAAAAACTAGTATACAATATATTATAAACATAATACTGGACCCTGGTAACTTAAACTGATTCATTGATTCACAATTTCACTAAATGGCTATGGACCAACCATTTTCAAAACCAAAATGAAAACTACATCCGATTAGTTCGTATTTACAAATTACAACTTACAAGTAACAAAAATTTTAGTAAGATCCACAAATAAAAAAAGATTAGTCAATGCAGAGACCAGCAAATAATAGGATCATCTAATTCATCTCCTCCTGGAACGCCTCCTAGTTGAAGCCATGATCGTAAAAAATGGTGCACATCTCTGCCTTGTCATGTTCTACTTCAAGTTCGAACATGTCACTTAGGTAACCAGCGTAACTGGTAGCATGATGATGATCCCTTGCTGCAGACATTAGATGATTGAGGACATCCTGTTGAATCTCCTCCTCCATATCCAAATTTGGTTGGATAATAGGTTTTGGGTTCTTGTTTGATGATTCGTCAACTACTGGAAGACCCATTCTGTGAAAGCACCCAGAAAATACAGATACAAATAATCACCAACTTCAACTTGTCATCCAAATTTAGAAATTTAGAAAGTTCCTATGCTCTACAATTCCACTATCAAGGAGTATATAAAGAAAATAATCACCAACTCGCCAGCCGCAATAAATTTTGAAGGAATGTTTCACGTTAGGTGGCTTGCCTGGGAAAAGGAAATTAATGAATATTGGTAAAGAAAAGTTGTAGACATTGTAATGTCCTGCGTAACTTGGCTCTGAAGTCGATAAGAAGAATAATAAATGTTGATGAATCACAGCTCATATCTCGTAAAATTATCCTTTTTAATGTCTAATCAAAATCTTGGCGTGGATTTATGTACCACTCAAGTTACGCAAACTGTCGATGTTGCCTCAGAACCACCATATCCTAGCTATGATTTTAAATTTTGAACTGACAACTTGGTAGCTGCATTAAACTTTCGCGTAATGTGACTTGGCTCCAAAAAGAAAGATAATGAATGTTTACGATTCATAGCTGAGATTTTGTACAAATTAACCTTTTTTTACATCTAATCAAAATCTTGTCATCGCTAAGTCTAATTAATTGTACTTCAGTGATCAATGTCACTGCAACTTTGCGGCTAAGTTACGCAGATTGCCAACGTGGCCTTAGAACCCCCATATCTTACCTATGATCATAACTTACAAAGTCACGTACACTGTCAAGCTGTCCTTTGTGTATCTTTGTGGCCTTCAACTGCAACCTGCCAACTTAACTGCCGAAGTCACGCATGCCGTCAACCTGACCATTATGTATCTTCATAACTGTTAGCATTGACCCTCCTTTTAGCCTGCCAAAACTATGCACACTATTACCAGTCACCACAAATATTCACCAATTTATATTTTTTATAATATAAATACTCTTTTATATTTGCCAATTTATATTTTTTATAATATAAATACTATTTTATATTCGCCAATGTATATTTTTTATAATAGAAATACTATTTTATATTCACCAATTTATATTTTAGTAGTTATGAAAAAAAACACAATTCACCAAGATAGTTCCACCTAGCTTCAGGGAGCATCAATGATTCACCAATTGAGATTATTTTTTTTTCTTTGAAAAGAAAATAATTTCGCCAAAAAAAATAATTTCCCTTCTAACTTTCACCACTTTTTTACACCTTTCTTAAAGGGGGGGTTTCTTAAAGATTACCCTAGCTCCTATAAGATCAAATGCCCATTGTTGAAAAGGCCATTGTGTAGTAAAAGGAATTAGATCTCTCCCTGGTGCATGAATCAAGTTACCATGTACTTGACACTTTTGACAATTCTTAGCATACTTGATTGCATCTTTTTCCATTTCAGGCCAATAGTACCCAACCCTAATAATTTTTTGAGCTAGTGTTAAACCATTATATTGTGATCCACATATACCATCATGGACTTCCTCTAATGCATGTTGAGACTCTTCACATTCTAAACACCTAAGAAGTGTACCATCTAGACCTCATTTGTATAGATCATTACCAATGATGACATACCGGGATGCATTTCATATAAGCTATCATTTCTCATGGCAGTTGAAGGTATCGAGAATGATTTGGTCTTGGAGGTAAGAGAAAAGGTTTTTATAGCAAGTTGAATCATGACCAACAACAATGTAGATCATGCAAGTTTCGGGGGAATCATATGCAGGATACGATAGTGCTTCCACTAGGAACTCGTAGCATAGCTCATGTTTGGGCTGTTGTAATATAGATGATAAAGTTTCCATAGCATCAACAACCTTGTTCTCCAATCTAGGAATTTTATCAAATGTGATAGATATAAAATATTTCTTGAGATCATCTACCATGCACTTGTAGGGAACAAGTTTTTCATCTTTCGTTTGATACACATCATTGACTTGGTGTATTACAAGTTGTGAGTCTCCATGAATGTGTAGTTCTGTCACTCACCACTCAATTTCTATCTTCATACCATTAAGAAGGGCTTCATATTCAACAATATTGTTTGTAAAAGGAAACTTTATTCTGAATTCTTTAGGGATTGAGTATCCTTGAGGCGTGATGAACAATATGCCTTCTCCAGATCGATTCTGTGTATAGGAGCCATCAAAGAATAATTCCCATGCTCTAGAAGAAAGATTCATGATAGAGGAATCTAGAAATTCCATTTGCATTGGTGTATCATCAAACAATGGTGCGTCAACCAACTAATCAACAATTACCTATCCTTTGATAGATTTTCTTTCAACATATTCAATGTCAAATTCACTTAATAACATCACCCATTTAGCTAATCTACCTGTGAGGGAAATTTTTCTTAGTAGGTACTTTAGTGGATCAATCTTAGGTACCAAATGTGTGGTATGAGCTAACATGTAGTGTCTCAATTTTTGTGATGCAAAGATCATAGCTAGACAAGCTTTCTCAATCATTGAATAGTTCTTCTCATATGCTACCAATGTTCTGCTGATATAATATATAGCTCTTTCCTTCTTATTTTCATCAAGATGTGCTAGTAATGCCCCCAGTGATATATCTGTGGCAAAGACATATAGGATCAATGGCTTCCCTTGAATAGGAGGCATCAAAATAGGAAGATTTGATAGATATTTCTTGATATGATTAAATTTCTTTTCACATTCCTCATTCCATGCAAAAGTCACACCTTTATGTAATGTTCATGTGAAAGGTTGTGATATGTCTGCCAGCTGAGATATGAAGCATCTAATAGACTATACTCTCCCTTGTAATGTTCTCATTTGACTGATATTTTTAGGAGGTTGCATCTCCATGATAGCTTTGACTTTAACAGGATCAACCTCAATGCCCTTCTTTGAAATAATGTAGCCTAGGAGCTTTCCAGAAGTACACCAAAAGAACAATTTTAAGGGTTCAGTCTGAGACTAAACTTCTCCATTCAATCTAGTATTTTTCTCAAATCATTTAGATATTCAAATATTATCATAGATTTAGCCAAAGTATCATCAACATAATCCCCCATAGTTTGATGCATCATGTCATGAAAAATAGATGTCATAGCTCTTTGATATGTAGCACCAGCATTCTTAAGCCCAAATGGCATGACATTCCTACAGAATGTACCCTAGGCACATCTAAAAGTTGTCTTCTCTTGATCTTTAGGAGCAATCTTTATTTTTTTGTATCCAGAGAAACCATCCATTAAAGAATACATCTCAAAGCCCGCATTCATGTCCACTATCATATCGATATTGGGTAATGGAAAATCATCCTTAGGGCATGCTTTGTTTACATCTCTAAAATTGTGCACACTCTTATTGATTTGTCTGCTTTTGGAACTGGAACAATATTAGAGATCCATTTTGCATAATCGATAACTCAGATAAATCCAGCTTGTAGGAGCTTCTCTAATTCAGCTTTGACTAGCAGTGCAACATGTAGATGCATCTTCCTCAACTTTTGTTTAACATGTTTAACTCTAGGAGCAATAGATAAATGGTGCATTATAAGATCAGGATCAAGTCCAGGCATATCTAAATACTTCCATGCGAAGTTGATTTTCTTCTTTGTCAAGAATTTGGTGAATTCTTTCTTTTCTTCTTCTGATAAGGATTGTGCAACATGAATCAACTATGGTTCTTCTGTTGTTCCCAAGTTGATAGACTGCATGGGCTCAATTAGAACTAGAGATCTATCCTGTAAGTGACTTAGAAGGACATCAAATATCTCATCCTTAGGTGCCTCAGAGAGGTTTTCACCTTCGAATACATCTTTTATTTTTACTTTTGTAGGTTTTGAGACTGCCACAAAGTGGTCTTCACCCTCAGAACTCCTTTTCTTTTTCTTTTTCTTTTTATTCTTTTGACTAAGATACTTGATGTCTGACTCTGTCATGCTAACACTAAGTTCACTAATGGAAGTCCTCATAGGTTTGACTATATTGAGGTAGTAAGCAAGGGCATAGTCATTGGGAAAAGTATAGATATCTTGGCTCAGATTTATGGAAGTTTGGTCAAGAAGTTCAGGATGTTGGATAGTCAAAGCGGGGTAGGCTTTGGAAATGGTGTTTATGGATATGGTTCTATCATCATTGGTGCTAACCCAACTCTCAAGATCAAAGGTGATATTACAACCTGAGATATTCAACTCGTGAATAGGCTTAATGTCATCATAGGATTCCACTTTAGCCATAGGTGGATAAAACTCATTAAGTTTTTCATTTTTCTCTATAATTACATTGAGTTTAGGTGCATATTGGTGAATAACATCAATATGTTTTTCTGTGATGAGTTCCTCTTCTTCTGGTTCTAGAATGAATCCCCATTCATAATCACTTGATTCATCATCTATGCCTCTAGGAAATCTGAGAATATGTGTGAAATCAGGGTGGATTCCCCAAGAAGGGTTTCCTTCTGATTCTGACTTGAATTCATACTCATGAGAGTCTATCTTAGAATCACTGGAACACTCTAAGTGTTTAGCTATAGTGATAGGCTTACCTTCCCCTTTGTTTGTTTGATTGTCTTCAAGATTAGCTAGTTCTTGTGGTACAACTATCTCTTGTTCCATAGTAGGTTCTTGTGTGTCTACCACATTGATTCTTTTGATTGGATCAACTTCTTCTTGAAGGAGGTCTTTTATTTCTTTAGGAAAGCATTCATAAGGAATAAGATCATCAGTGGTGTCTGAATCACTATCACTAGGATGGACATCTTCTTCATTGTTGGCTACCTTGGGGTCTATTTGTTCTATCACATGGGAAGAACTTCCTTTGAGATAAAAAGGCTTCTTTCGATAACCTAGAACTATTGTATTCTTGTTGGTTTGACCATGGTGGTCAAGAGGTGATATGAGACCTTTGCCTTGTATTCCTAGAGGTCCTTTTCCAGTGTATCCCATTTTAGCAATCAGTTTATCCCCTGGTCCGTATGACTTTGAAGGGATTTTTGGTGTTATAGAGTCACATTTATGAACCATCTAGGGTTGAGATTCATCCTTGTAAAACCATGCCAATATAGCTTCACCTTCATCAGACTCTTGTTTGGACACTTTTTCTATGACAAAACTCCCATTAAATATGACCTGGGGTTTTTTAGCTGTAGGATTCACCTTGTCAGAAGGTTGTCCATAAGATTTTGGGGACAACAGGAGAGATGTAAGAGATAAGAATGGTTCCATTGTTTATTATCTCATACCCGTGTCCTTAATTTTGACTTCTTTAGAAATTTCTTCTATCTTGGACGTAGATGCAACATTTGTTTTCTTAGTAGAAGATTCTCTATTATTAGGAACAAGTTTATCAACACTTTCTTTTAATGCATTGCAAGTTGTGGATGTATCAGCTAGAATTGTCACTTCTACTCCTTCATAAGGAAATTTCACACATTGATGGTACGTAGAAAGAATAACTCTCATTTCATGTATCCAGGGTCTCCCTAGGAGAATGTTGTAAGCCAAAGGTAGATCAAGAACTTGACATGTGATATCCTTGATAACTGGACCCATTCTGATTGATAGAACAATCATGCCTTTGGAGGATCTTTCTTGTTCATCATATGCCTTGATAGTTATTTTATTTTTAGGATCAATGGCACTTTTTGCTAATCCTAGTTGTGTGATCAAGCTGTAAGAACAAATGTTGAGACCAGTGCCTCCATCTATCAACATGCGTTTGACACGATGGTTTTGGATTAAGACTTCAATGTGCAAGGGATGGTTATGCGGATGACTTAATGGGTTATCATCTTCCTCTGAAAAGGAGATATACTAGGGAGATGTCAGATGACCAACCATAGTATAGAATCTATCCAAGTCAAGGTTGTCAGGAACATTGGATCTCAGTAGAGCATTGTCTAGAATGGCCCTATGAGCTAGAGATATCCAAAGAAACTCAAACATGTAGATTTTTGCATTGGTATGCTAGAGTTGTTGGACTATACTATATGATGTAGGCCTCATATCTTTAGGATTTGATTTTGAGGAAGCCCTCTATTTAGAAGTAGATGAAAGATTAAAAGGCATCTTGGGGACATTGGATGAATCTGAATTTTGTCCTTGCAGATGGGCTTGAGCTTGTGATTGAGTAACTGCATTAGCTGATTGATTATCTCTATCTCTTTGTATAATGGTGATGACATTGCAATGTTCAGATAAGCAAGGTTCCACCATGTTTATGAAATCATTATTTCCAGAGTAGGCATAATTGACTTTAGCACCCATATTAGGTTGAGAAGATGAATTTCCCTAACCATGTTTAGGAAATGGTTATGTGAATGCTGTGTGATCATTATTGCTTTTATGACTGTCAATTACAATTTCTCCCTTATCAATCCTCTCTTGTATGAGATGTTTCAAGTGTAGGTAGCTATTGGTTTTATGACCCTTATTATGGTGGAAATCATAGAAATCAATCTCCCTCCACCACTTCGGTTTAGGTTCAGGATCAAATGTTCAGATCTAAGGAAATATGAGGATTTTATTGGCTAACAGAGTCTTCATCATGGATTCCAAGGATTCTCCAAGAGGATTAAACTTTCATTTAGGATCTGTAGCCCACGGTTTATAGTCAAATGACTTCTTGTTAGATTTTGTGTCTTGTGCCTCGGAGGCTTTGATGGCTTGGGTACCAATAGTGAGATTTAAAGCGGGCACCTTAGATGGGGCATGAATAGTATCATGCTATTCATGCCCTTATTCTTGTTCCAATTTTTGTTCTTGTCTTTGGAAGTAGATCTAGATTCATAGTTCTCTTTTTGATGTCTCCCTTTTTCACAAGGACTTTCTCAATTTTGATCGCATTATCTACCATTTTATCAAAGGATGTATGATTTTGCATTTGTAAATGGTAGTTGATTTTTGGAATAAGATTGTTGATGAAAATTTCCAGCTTCTCTATTTCTAGAATGGGTCTAGCACATAGAGAAAATTTCTTCCTCCATCATTTGAGGAAAGACAGGAATGGTTCTCCTGGATATTGTTTAAGATTATAGATGTCGATCATAGTGACCAGATGTTTGATGTTGTAGGAGTACTATTGATAGAACAATTTGATTAACTCCTCAAAATTTTTAATAGTTGGAGGCATTCTTGAGAGCCAATGAATGACTACTTCTCCTAGAGATCATGGGAAAAGACACATCAAGTATATTGGTTTGTGCATGAACTCCATAGATTGAGTACAAAATTCTCTGACATGATCTTTAGGATCAGAGTTTCCATCATACTTGTCATATTTAGGCATTTCCACTCTTTTTGGGAATGGTGGCATGTACAAGTCTTTATCAAATGGAAAAGGACATAGAGCCTCCATGGATAACTCTTTAGGTTCCTTCTCTTTTTTGAGTTTGTTAAGCTTGACTTGTATGGCATGCATTTGTTTCATCATAGCCATGATAGGAGTTTCTTCCTCTTGAGTAATGATATCTTCAACATTAAAGTGTGGAGGAAGTTTAGCTCCTTGTTGAGCTAACTCTAGAAAATATGCCTCTCTATCTTCTTTCAAGAAATGCCTCATCATTCTCTTAAAGTTATCATCATTTTGATATTGAGCAATTTCAGTAGGTGTGGGTTCTTGATCCACACCATGTTGAGATCCTTGGGATCCTCCTCCTTGAGACATAGTGTTGTGATGAGAGCTACTAGGGATAGATTGGTGTGGAGTTATTTGATAACTTTCATGAATTGATATAGGAGGGGTTGGTTGATTCCCTTGATTACCTATGTGGATTAATGCAGGAGGGGTGATGTAACCACCTTTCAAGAATAGATTTCCAAGAGCATATTCCTCAAATTTAGTTGTGTCGTAAGACTGATGAAAGGTTTGAGAAATCATAGAAGATGTTGCTGAGGAGATTTTGTGTTGTTCTCCTTGTTTTTGATGTGAGGAATCCTTAGTTTCCACCATTAACCTTAGGTGAAGCAAGAGAGCAAGATGAAGACAACTGAAGAATGACTTGATTCAAGAAGACCGAATGATGCAACCTTGTCAAGATGGAATTGAATGAAGATAGACTAGATGTAAATGAAGGATAATGTTCCCTAGTAGTATGGGTAGACACCCAAAAGATGGTAGACACAAGCTCACAACACTTAGCCATTTTGATGAAGATTGAATTGAAGATGAAGATTTGACAAGTTTTTGACACAAGATAAAAAAGATTCAAATTGATTAAACAGAAGGCTGGATCAAACTCAAGAGACCACTTTTAGGCAAATAGATTGAACTTCTTCTAGCTTCTGCTCTATTCTTAACACAGTGAGTATTTTGACAGAATCTAGAAATAGGCTGTAAAAACTGGATTCTTGACAAATTTGAGAGTTTTTCTGAAAACTTTTGAAAATTTTGATACGAGTTTCTCTAGGCTTGTATGAGTTTGGGTAAGCTCTGGCATGACAGTTGACAAAACTCGTACGACAATTGACACCAGATTTTGATTTTCTTGACTTTTTCCTGACAAAGATTGTACGACAATATATAGGCTCCCATACGACAATCTAGGGGTTTTGATATGACTTTTGACCAAAAATTGTATGACTTTCTGATACTAAGGATGACTTTTGACTCCATAAAGGAATTTTGCTTCAGATTTTGCAATTTTTAGGTTTTTTAGTTTCAGATTGTTGGCAAAGTTTTATGTCCAGTTTTGAAGATTTGTGTGATAGTTCATCTCAAGTAACCAAGTAGATATCAAGCATGCAAAACAATAAGAAAGGGAAGAAATCAATCGTCTAAAAACAATGAACAAGGGAAAAAGCAACCTTGCGCATGAATAAGCAATAGTGACTTATTGTGTTAATCCCTAGAAATGCTACTTGTGTATGTTATCAAAATGTTTTTCAATAATGCACATAGTCCTAGAAAATGAAAAATTTGGCCTCACTAGGGTTTGTAGTAATGGTCTGACTCTACAACTTTTATGATCTCAAGAGGGTGAAATCCAATCTAGGTGCACTGGGGTTTTGACATAGTCCAAGAATTTAATCAATTAGGAGCTGCTAAGGAGATCTGACAGCCCAACAAGAGACTACACCTATGAATATTTCCTCCACAAGGACATTTATATAGCGGCTATTGCTACCATGGTGAAAATGGCTATTACTGCTTGAGGTTCTGTCCATGTGGTTAACCCAATTAAGGGAATGTCCACTATGGTTAACCCTCTCTAAAGGTGACACATAAAAGATACCACCTAAAGACTTGGTCCAGATCCAAGGATTTGGGTTTCTGATACTTTCCAAAAAGGAAGTAGAGCATAATCCCCTAGCCTTATCACTTTTACCCAAACATAGTAAACAGATTAATCTGACATGCTAAGACTAAAATTATCTCACCAAGATTTGTAATGTCAACAAATATGGTCTATTGATCTCTCCAGAGAGAGAATGTATCGATCAAAAGCTGAGGACCAAACCTAGTAGAACACGAGAAAATCATAGTAACCTCCCTACCTACAAGGGGGTCCTTCATCAAGAAGAGCTTCGCATGAAAAGACAAGTGAATGAAGCCCACTCTCTCAAGATCATCCACAAATAGTGTTCATAGGGCCTATTTACTATGTGTAATAGATATGCAGAAAGCAAATCTATGTTTGTTTTATAGCCCAAAACTAAAGTGTGAATTATGAAAGCTGAAAAGGCACTCAAGCTTGACACAAGAGAGGTTCATTTTATATCCAAATTTGAAGTGTTATCAGATTAAATAGAATACCCGGGTTCCTTGCAATGCGCTTAGTAGATTTTACCTATTTTAGCAATTTTATTGCGCTTTCCAATCAGAAAATCAGCAAATACCAATCAGAAATAGAATATTTCAATTGTTAGAGTTAGCTATTAGTCCAAATCCAAAAATCAAATATGGAAAACTGCCTGAAAAATGTGAAATGATAATTGAATTCTAGTGTCAAAACTTGTACAAGAGTTTGTTACCTCTTGTACGTCAGTTTGGAAACTCGTACGACTATGGGTGTCTTCCCCCATGACAATCCAACTCCCAAATGATAATGGGTATCCTCTAGCATGACTCTTGAAAATCTCAATTGTCATACAATAGTCAGGGAGTTCTGGTATGACTTTTTGACAAAAGTCGTACGAAAAATGTACGGATAGAATCTAAAAATCATAGAAATGGTAGAAAATGATAGAAAATTGGATGAAATTGTTAGAATAGAAATGGAAACCTATTTCAGGGCCCCACTCTGGGTGCCAGAAATGTGTGTGTGAAAATTGTACCTAGCTATAGACACAACACTTCAGTAAAACATTAGAGGAACTAGCAAAAATCAAAATCTGCAAATAAATGAAACTAAGCTAACCAGGTGATTTACTTGCTTCTGGTAGGTGCGAGTATGATGTTCTCAAATTGGAATCAAGATCAGTGACAATGCAACACCCAAACAAAGGATTTAATGCTAAAAGATGAATGAGATAACTGTATGCAAATTAATCTATATTTTTGTATTTTCTATGCA